>CM070036.1:34415313-34443038 GCA_036250615.1 Ptychadena robeensis | reverse complement strand
CCTCTCCGCCCGCAGGTGGCTGCCATCGGACACTACCTGCCCACGGTTTTTTCCCCCACTTTCCCTTGGCTTGTCATGTCCAGTCTGGACGAGCATGTGGGCGCACCCCTCCTGGGCACCTTGGTGCCCTCCCTGGCTGGTGGAGATACTACGACCGGGTCAACCCTTACCCTGAACATATCTGTAGGCAGTGAGTAAAGCACACACAGACGTTCATTAACCATTATTAATGTGGAAAGTGATTATGCGAAAATGATTTTAATTTCTCTTGATGATAGAAACTTGAAGCACCTATATATCTCCTGAAGAAGCTACATAAGCAAAACGCGTCGAGATGGTGTTCTTCAACATTATTGTTTTCTATGTACATTGGAAATATATGTTACTCAACAAAATGTGCAAAAGTTGTATACAATGATATTTTTTTATTATATTTATATACTATGTATTGTGAATGTAATTTTATGTTCTAATAAATGACCAATTTTTTTTATACATCAGTGTATCAATCAGTGCCCTTAAAGTCCCTTGGAGGCTTGAGTCTCCTATTGGTAGGCAGATTGGGGGATGTAGCAGGTTACGCTCTTTTTGCTTTTCCAAGCCCGCTTTCTTATTTATATATACAATTGATGGGATGTTGGCACGCAATGACTTATACATTAGAGGGAATGGTAACAGAGTTTGTTTTAATAGTTATATTAATATATAAATTATTTAGCACTGTGGAGGGACTAGAATTTTTAAGCTTTCTACTACAATATTTCATTCAACTTTTCCAAAAATTTATTAAAGTGTGTTTTTTATTTATTTAACATGGTTAATGTGAGTTTAAAAGTTTAATAAAGAAGGGAGTCAAGTCGGCAATATCCTATTCATGCCAGTCAAGCACATGGTTGGCTCACTTTTAGTCTGCATGCAATTTGCATGCATTTATGCTAATGTTGAAACTTCTACATCTCACTGACCATCTTTAGCATACATTTTTCATGCTGATTTTGACATGCCAACATATTAATGGTGTGAGGTGACTGGTCTTGTATGCTCTCACCCTCTATGATGGCTGATTTTTCTGGACCCCTCCTACACCTATGATGTAACACAGTGATGATGTCACTGCTGCTTTACAAAAGTAATTACTGGGTTTGTAAAGGCATTGGTGCACATTACATAAAAATGTATTCTCAGTGGCTGAGAATGGAGTGTTGTGTGCCAACTTCATCTAGAGTTTCATTCTGGGGTAATTTGTTAACAAACAATTTCACTTTTGACTTTAATTCTGCTTTAATAATAAACAGTGTTTATTCTGCTTGTTAAGAACACAGTTATGTAATATGTGACAAAGGTCCAGTATTAAGGGACACAGCGCAGCAATTTGGACCCTTTAAGAAGCCAGACAGTCTAAACGAGTGTGGGTTAATTCCCCCGGGCTGGCCGCACCAGGCTCTGAGAGCCTCTTAACAACAGACACAGCTGTCTGGTATTGTCCCATAGGATTAGTATTTATGTTTACATGAATGATCGCATGGTAACCTCTCAGCTTCTGGCCAGGCCAGTCACTTACCTCATCGTCAGGAAAATTATCTCACCCATTTAAAATGTAGTAAGTGCCGAGCAGTCACAGAGCAGAACATCCTCAAGGGTCCGGCTGCATCATTATCAGGATGTGATGCCGCTCATTTAACCAGACTACAAGAGATACCGCTATGCTGGTTATTCAATTCTCAATGATTCGAAAGCTGAAAAAAGTAACCTAACAGATAACATCTTTCTGATAAAGCAAATAGAGTGAAATTTTCTATAAATTGCATGCTGCATAGACGAGGAAGAGGAAATATAGTCGACTGTCTGACATAAAACAGACTATAGAGGTCATGACATGATATTCGTAAATATTTGAAATTAAAAATTCTTACTACCTAAAAACTGCAGAGAAATATCCATATGGACAGAAATTCTGAATTAATTTACATTAGGGAAATCACTGGAACCCACATGGATGGAGAATAGATTTGTTTCCACTTACATGTCTTAGTATTTTGCAGTGAATACAGGTGGGGTATAAAGTGGTCCTTCTGCTGCAGTTAATTGGATGGACTTGATGTGTATAGAATAAATATGAAAAAGACCCCAATGAAGGATTAGCAGAGTTGCCATTGAATGGGGTTTGACTTTATATTAAGCTCATCATATACCTTTCCTGAGGAAGTGACCTTGCAATCATGAAACGTGTTGATGGTATTTTAATCTTTTAAAAAAAAGAACCCTACAGGGGTACCTCTGTTTCTCCTTTTTGGGGGGTTTATCCTATATAAATTCAAGGTAAAACCACTGAAACATGCATACCTTACATGCCTTTTCATAGTGTTGTTTCTTTCAATAAACATTTTTTTATTGAGTTGCAATGTTAATTTGCAAATATACTTCTTTAGGAAGAATGTATATGTATATGGAAAGATTATTGTTCAAATATGTTGGGTGACATTGTTTCTGGAACCACAACAGCTTCAGATCTCCAATGCTTGTCCTAAAGAGACAATAACGAGTGGACATTTGGTTTGTTGTACTTTCCTACTATCATAATAACCAGCACTGAGATGCAGAAGGTGGTGTACTGGTCTAGAAATGTGTTGTCCTGCATTGTACTGGAACACATCAGGAGTCATTATAGGTTTGTGGATGTACACTGAGTACCTAAAGACAAAAAGTAGGCCTGTAAAAAGAAATGTATTTATGGACAACAAAACAGGCTACACTTAAAAAGCTTAATAATTGAACATACAATTGTTCTTATAAAGTGTAATTCAGTGTTAGATATCTACAGGGATTTGACTATCCACTCCATGGAGGTCTTGGAGGTCATGGAGGGATTTTACAGCACAGGCGCCCTGGATGAAAACCAAGGTGAGGTGCCATGGTCAATGGGAGAAGGAAAAGCAGCAAAAGCCAATAAGCATTGCAAATATTGTGGTAGATATGGGTCTATTCCCTGACGATCATTGAGTGTCCCTACACTTGAAATGAACGATAGCACAACAATCCTTTGTGGAATTGAAGCACACCACCTGTATGAAATGTCAGATCCCTGTTCTATGGATTTTGCCTTTGGAGTGGGGTCTATCACTCAAGAAGGGCTGCTTTGGATTCCGAACTTTTGATCACCGCTTACACGCACATTGATTGAACGTTTGGGACTCAAACAAAAGAGCGACCCATGTATGGCTGGCTTAAAAATGATAGTAGGAGAAAACAGTGCAAAAGGATTCAGCTCAGCAGTTTATTGTTCTTCATTCACTGTTCTTTGAGTGGAGAAGGTGGGACATAACCTGCATATACTATAGTGTAGTGCAGGAGCAGTGTAGCATGCTGCTTACAGGTCCAGGTCCTTTTGGATGGATGTCCTCTGCCCGGTGACCAAATCACCTTATCCAGGGATACTCCTCTGGGGACACGGCTAATGGGAACATACAGGTCTTCAGGGTAGCATCAAGAGAAAAGCCCATAATGTTCAAAGGAACTAATGATTATCAACTCAGACAGGGGCTGGCTTAAAGCCTGTAACTGAGCAGAACAGAATAGTTACATTTAGGGCAGAGAGCCAAAACAGTGGGAGAAGCTATTAACCCTGTCCTTGCAAAAAGTGTCCAGCAACTGATAAACAACAAGTATAGCCCTTAAAGGGACCTACACCAACTATAATAAAGCACTATACACAGTGCATTATATACAGTTTTGTGGCTTTTTCTTGGGTCACTACAATACTTTGGCATAAAGAAAAGAAAAATACCTTCTAATATACATATATGTAGCTAGTTGTTGTCTGTAGTTCATGCTTAACTGGGAATAATTAAATGGGGGAAGGTCCTACACAAGCAATGTATACTATGGAGGTAACAGGCCTCAGAAACAACGATGCTTGCCTTGGAATCTGAATCAAGCAATGTATACTATGGAGGTAACAGGCTATAGCAACAACAATGCTTGCCTTGGAATCTGAATCAAGCAATATATACTATGAAGGAAACAGGCCTCAGAAACATCGAAGCTTGCCTTGGAATCTGAATCAAGCAATATATACTATGAAGGAAACGGGCCTCAGAAACAATGAAGCTCGCCTTGGAATGTGAATCAGGGTCACCATGACTATAGAAGCCATAGTTTTTCTTCTGCAATAATGAGGACTGGAAATCCTGATATCCATACACTGAAATACGCTATATGATTATAGGCCGTGCGTACATTACAAATCATAAATTAACCATTTACATGGCTCCAACCACATCTATACATGAGCAATAATCATTTGTATTTTGGATACATGGCGTTGATAAGGGAAAAGTTTTCCTTCTTATTTAAGATGGCGGTGTTGTACTTTAGGACTTTAGGTTATAGAATTAAAATAAGAAAGCGGCCTTTCCTTCCACAATAAATAGCGGAATAACTTATTTTCCAAGCAGAAACCTTTGTGCACAAGGAGGACACGCCGCTGAGATGTTGAAGGGCATCATTATATTATATTTTCTGTCTCACAGCTTCAGAAATATAGAAGGAACATACAGAGCTTCCCCTACCTAACAATGCCAGGTGTGCATGGATGTTATTTTTCACAATGCTGCTTCCCAGGGGAAGGAAATATACTGGAATCAGGTAATTAAGAAGTTGCATGTGCTGCACATCAGGGCAAGCTGGCGTGTTTGAAGCTATGGCTGGGAATTTGAAGGACGGCTCTGTGAGCAGGTGATGTGTGCACATATTTCACACCATGCCAACAAAATCTTTGTTCTGAGGTCTCTGAGACAAAAGAATCAAAGTCAGGTAAATAATGAAGAACATGGATGACGCTAACAATATGGTGGAGGTCTCCAGGCTGTGGAAGTGTCAATAATATTCAATAGGATGTGTATAGGTGTATATCTTGTGTGTGCTCAGTATATATGGAAACACTATTTGCTACTAACAGATGGGGAATCATCTCCCTCTGTGAATGAATGTATTGTTCATTACAATAATTAATTTGGTTGTAAAATAAAATAAATACGCAATAGATGTATGTACAATTTATAACATAGTGTTGAGGTTTCCCATCCTTCCTGCCTGCAACAAATGATCTGCAAGTATCCCAATAAATATTATTATTATCTTTTCTTTACATAGCATTCCAAAACCATTGTATTTACACATATACCTCTCTCTGGCTAAACCGCTCTGTTGATCTGATAAAGTTTACCAACAGGAAGGAGGCTACTGTTGTGTTACAATGGGGCTCTGGGATTCCTTTGTCACTTAATAAATCATTGTTAAACTCAAACTGTATTCAAATCATCAACACAAAAATTTGGACAGTGTTTTCCTGCCTCATGTACCCTAATGCTAGCCATACACATGCCGATAAGCGGCCGATTTTTAAGCTGAACGACGGGCGTGCGAGCTCGCGCCGTCGGTCAGGTTAAAAAACGGCCGCTAATCGGCATGTGCCCTCATGCCGGCCAGAGAACGGACATGTCCGATAATGATGTCATCACGTTTGAATCTCGGTGCACATCGGGACTAGTCTGCCTGCACACATCGGCATGTGTATGGCTAGCTTTAGCATTCACAGAACAATTAAAGCTAAAAACAATACCATTAGGTATTCATTCTCTTCTACTATGATCTAAAGGTGCCCATACATGGGTTGATACCCGTGCAATCGACCCGCAATCACAGTGGTGATATCAATCAAGACATGCACCACTTTGCACACTGATCCAGTGTTGTGAGCTATATTCGGTGTGTGCTGCATGGAGAGCTGCACAGAGAAGGGGTGGCCTTTCCTGTGCAGTTTACAGAGCCGTGATAGGCTCTGCCCCCTTTCCCCTGCTGGGAGCCGATCAACCTCTTTCAAGTGGGATCAATCAAAGAAAGCCATATATGGCTCGATTTTGTAATAGATTGAAGCACAATCAAGCACCGTGAACGCGCACGTTGCTCGATTGTGTTGGAATCTATTACAAAATCGAGCTGTGTTTGGGAACCTTAACTCAGACATGGGCAAAGTACGGCCCAGGGGATCACAGATGTGGAGCCACAGATCCGGCCTGTCTAGCCTTTTAATCCAGCCCGTTGACATCAATGATGCCAGGGACACAAGGAATTAGAACATGTATACCATACGGCCAGTATAGGCTCTTGGTCGGGCCCCTCTGTCAAATTCTGAATTCATTGTGGTCCACAAGTCAAAAAGTTTGCCCACCCCTGATCTAACTATTTTGGTGGACCTATCTCTTTTTCAATTTCAATAACTGTGCTTGCTTACTGTATTCACTTTGCTTCCAATGTCAACCCTTAGAAAATGGTAATTTAGTAAATGATATTATATAATAGCCTATGAGTTTGAATATGAATTTTACAACCCAAGGCTGATATAGTTAAATGGGATTGTTTAACAATCCCCTAGACATTAATGATATGTAAAATGCACCTGCCTATAGTTACCAGAGTCAGCTTTCACCAGTCTATCCGTGGAAGGTGAAGGGAGAATGGGGAGCAGGAATTGCTGTAAATGTTGCTCTCTACCTGATTTATTAACATGGAATAAATCTTTGCTGTGCAACACCCCAACGGCAATTAGGATGATGATACCAGTTTTTACAGGTATTAATCTCTGAATGCAAGTCAATTCTCACAATGCAGAAAAGTATACCTTTTAAAGGAATTACCGCAGTAAATATGGATTATTAGTTTTGTAACTGTGATTCCTGCATGCGCACCACAATTACCCTTCAAAACGTCTTCATTTACACCATTATTGTCTGGTTAATCTCTATACTGACGCAGCTTGACTTAATAAAACCGCGTTATTAAGCATTTACTCAGGACTCAGGTAATAGAGGGCTTCAAGATACAATGCGGGCTCATGCCGTGATATCATTTTTTTTGTCAATGTGTTTTCCCATTTAATTTGAATTCCCTGCCTGATGATTCTAAAGTGCTGCTTTGACAAACCGTGATGGGCTCTCTCTAATGCTATGTTGTTCTATCGCGCAAACAATGGTTATGATTCTGTTACTTGTGTTCATACACTCCCCTGTAATTTTCTGTATATTCTATTAAATCAAAAGGTTTCAAATTCTAGTTCCGTGTTATTTCTCGCATCTCAATGGCAAGTCATTATATGCTAATTTGCCACAAAATGATGGGTTATTAAATGAGTTTTAGAGATATGTGAACTGATAGGAGCATAGGTGGTAATACAGTACAACAGAGGAGGACAAAGAGCTGTATTATAAATGGAAGGTTTACTGATAGTCATTAGGATGGTGAATAAAACATTATACAATGAAATTCAAATTTTGTAATTGAACTATATAAGTGATAAAAGCCGTTTTTTTGCTATAGGAACCAGTCAGTTCGGACTGTTAAAGGGGTTGGCTATGAGTAGCTAGTCTTATTCAAGTATTGTAGTGACCTGAGAGGGCCACAAACTGTATATATTGTGCTGTGTATATACTACTGTAGATTGCTTTACATATGTGGTGTATGTCCCTTTAAGGGCTACACTTGTTGTTTACCAGGAGCTGGAACCTCTTTTTGCAAGGACAGGGTTAATGTTTTTTCCTGCTGTTTTGTCTCTCTGCTCTAATGTAACAATTCTATTCTGCCCAGATACAGGCCTTAAGCCAGCCCCTTTCTGAGGTTATAAATATTAGTTTGTCAGAACATTCTGGGCTTTTCTGATGTGGCTTCCCTGATGACTGCAGCTTCCCTCAGATGTGTCCCCAGACTACAATCCCTGGGTGAGTTAACCTCTGCTGTGCTAGACGTGACCCCCTGACTGTACTGCTTGTTCTTCTGCATTGTGTGAAAGCCTACAGTACCCCTGTCCAACTGTCTCAGCAGCTGGTAGCAACGCTCTGCAATGTTTATTTGTCATGCTTGATCCCCATCTTTGCCCTCAGGAGTTGGTGAAGCTGTATATAGCCCTTCAATAAACTGTAAATAGCCCCTACCAGCTGCGTGGACTTTCCGTTTACTGACGTGTGAGCCTTGCTTAGTAAGTGAGTACAAGACATCTGTCTAAAAGAATCTGGTAGTGTAAGTTGCGGTACTACAATGCACCTCCATGACACCGAAGTATAAGTTGAGCTGCATATAATATAATAAAAGTATGTTCCTAGTGTTAGTTTCTTTCAGACTAGCTGTGCTGCAGCTATGGTGTGTTAAAGTACTGCAGCACAGGGCAGCTAGGGTCAACGCAAGGTACACAGGTTTCCATAGAAAACCTTTCACACTAAACCTGAACTTGCGTATCTAGTAGCGCACAATAACACTTGTAACTTAAAAAACGCCCTGCATCCTGCACAGTGCAAGCATCTCCTATACACTTTTATGGGAAATGCAAGTGCAGCACACTGCAAATTTCTTTTTACAGTAACGGACGCGGTTAGCGGCCATGGTAGCCATGCTCTGTTAATTGCACGCACAGTGTGTGAAAGATCCACATACTTTGGATGATGAGCTGTTCCACATCTTCCCTATAATTTTTTCTTTCCATCCTTCTGGTAGAGGCTGATCTTGTTTATCTTTCCAAAGAATACGTTTCCACAGCTGTGCTGGCATTTTAGAGTTTTTATAACATGAAAATCCAATCAAGATGGTGCAGCCTTTGCACTATGGTAGACCTGGATATTGATCTGCCTGCCTTCCGCAGAGTGTGTTGCCTTGGCTTGATGTTATGAAGAGATTTTTCTTCACCATGGAAATGATTCTGCAATCAACCAACATTGTTGTCTTCCTTCGATGTCCAGGTTATTTTTGCAATGCTACCAACAAACATGGCTTATTTTAGCTGCATAGAGAGCTACTTTGCACATGTTGTCTGTTTGTAGCAAAATCTTACATAAACAAGCACCCCCCTAAATCCACACCAGACCTTTATCTGCCTCATAGATAATGACATAACAAAATAATTGCCCACACCTGCCCATAAAATAGCTTTTGAGTCAATAGTTCAATTACTTTTTAACCCGCTTACCATAAAGACGGGCCCGAATATAGGCCAAGCTACCGCATTTTAGAAATTTTTCTAGAATAACTGAATGAGTCGAGTATAATGCAACAGCTTAATCTAGGCCTACACAGTATGACTTTAGCACGATAGATCTTCGATTCGATTTTAGATCTTGATCTTTTCATCGGACACCGATCGTAATCAAATCCAAAGTAGTACCACATGGAGGGTTCGATCGGAATATGACCAAAATTGCTGATTTTTGTTTCTATCACAAAACACAGGAAAGAGTCATATATAAATGTGCTCATTGAATACAATCGCCCTGACCAACAAACAAATGCTACAGTTTTAGCTCTTCTTCAGCAGCCTCCTTGTAAGATCGGAGCCACCGTAGCAGCGCAGAACCATAGGTTTGCACTGCTGGGGCACCGATCTCCACCGGACGGCCCCATCTCGTCCAGTGCAAGACTAACAGGACAAAATGTGGTACTTTGATTTAATTTATTTATAATGAAGATTATTTTATTTATAATTAAACTATTTGGTCACAAAAACTAAAACCAAATGATTTATTAATAATATGTATATAGTTAAAATGTGTTTTTTGGTTACTTTCCCATTATTGATTATTTGAAGATAAGATATACAGCACAATGCAAAGGCTGGATTGTCATGTGTACTACTCAGTTAGAGTCAATAGGAACTTTCTTTTTATGTTGTCGAAAAATTTGCAGTGCGAATTTTTAAGTAGAAATTTTGACTTTTTCGCCGAAAATTCGCATAGTTGAATTTTGATGGGGTCATTTCGACTTTTCGCAGAAAAAGTCGAAAACCAGCCTGATATTTCGACTGAAATCGAAATTTCAACTTAAAAAATAACTTTGCTTTTGATTTGCCGTGCCGCTATTTCGCGTGCCAGTATCGGCATTTTATTAAAAAAAATTTGCATTGGCGGAAATTCGCATAGACGAAAATTTGCATAGACGAAAATTCGCATGGTGCTAGCTAACTTTGTCAGCTTATTGCAAAGCCTCTGAAAATGGTATCCTCACAAAAATTGCTGGAGTTGTACAGAAGGGTTGGGGGACATTGCTGGAGTTGTAGAGAAGGGTTGGGGGAACATTTGAAAACAATAAGTTTTGCTCTAACATGTCAAGTTTGTGTATAAATTGGGTTTAAATCTCAGCTCTTAATGTAAAGCTCTGCTACTATGTACCCTGATTCTTCTATTATAGCTCATACAGCAAATCCAAATTTTCCACCTTATGTGAATTTTTGACCTTATGCGAATTTTAGGCTTTATGTGAATGTTTGAGTGTTTTATGCAAATTTTTGGCGACTTCGACTACAAAATTCGATTGGGAAATTTGAAATTTAAGTAGAATCAAATTTTATTCATTTTGACCATCTCTAGTTGTAGGCCTGTAACTTCCAAAAATATGTCCGTACACGGTCTAGGAGACATCCTGGATATAATAATGTTTGAAACACACAATTATGTAAAAAAATAAATAAAAGGTAACATTTGAATTATAAAATCTCTAAAATACTTATTTTGTATGAAATATTTCAAAACAGTATGTATTCATATTTGTATTTTGTTTATAATAAAAATATATGCAATTGGAATTGTGTTTTGTGTTTGACTTTGAATTGTATTGTATTGGTATTGGATCTGCTCTCCTGCAGCAGCCTCCTCATTAGATAAGAGCCACCATAGCAGCACGGTAAGTTTGCACTGCCGGGGCACCAATCTCCACTGGACAGCCCCATCTCATCCAGTACAAGACTAACAGGACAGTGCTGGACAAGATGGGGCCGTCAGGAACGGTTAAAATATGAAATTCACACAACATTGCGATGAATGAATGGTCACATGTGGTATTTATTATCCCATTGCGATTATATTATCGCAATGCATGGCCATAAGCTTGCCAGTGCATAATATCTTGAATATTCTAAATTGCGATTATCCGCCTCCCTATTCACAAAATTTGTGAATTCTCAAAAATATTGGCGATTTGAAGATTTGAGCTCAACATTAATCAAATGCAGGAAAACAACACTTGTGCACTAGGTACATTGGGTTAGCTGGGACATATCACATCTTACCTGCAGTGGCCCAAAGCGATAGAATGGGGATAGTTAGGGGTGATTGACAGCTCTCCACTGGCACACTCGACTACCACTCATTAAAGTAGAAATGATTGCGTATGAGCTTTTATAATGTAATAAATATGTAACTGGCAATAATATTTTATAATAATAAAATTACCTATCATTTTATAATGAAATTCTCAGATTCTATAGACCAGCACTGGCTCTTCTAAAGACCCCTACACACGCAATGAGCAACGGCCGTCTTTGCCACTGACTGATGTGCGCATGCGCTCACAGCCATCATTCGGTGACAAAATCAGCCACTGATCGTTGTTGCCCACATGGGGCGTCCCCATTGAAACTAACGACCGGCACACAAAGGGTGCCCGCCGATGCCGTGAGCGATGGAGAGCAGCATGATGATGTCATCACGCTGCACTCCACCGCACATCTGTCAATCCCCACTCTGTACATGTGTGGAGACCTTTAGTGTCTGCGCTGGCTGTTCATAAAAATCTGGAAATAAGTGCCATTTCGTCTGTTTATCAACAGCATCCTACTAAACGTAAATAAGGTTTGAATTTTTTTTTCTTTTTTTATGATGTTTTCCTTTAAGCCATTTTATACCCACCGCATGGCTTTAAAGTGGTTAAAGAAATAAACAGAACACACTATTTATACAGATATTTACTCACCTACTATTTCTGGCCTAAGTACAGAATTTAACAATAATAGCTCACGCTTCATCTGTTATCATGTCTGACAATCCATTAATACTGACCTTTTGCTATGTAACAAAGCCATTTAAATAATTTTATTCATGTGGTCCTGCTTCTTCCGTTGGTTGCAGTGTACCCCCTGATGCTACCAGTTGACTACACAACCATTAAGCCATGTCAACATCATATACTATTAATCATGCTCCAGATGCTGGAAGCAATTTAAGATAACAAAGTACGGGGTTTTGCTGAGTTTGTGTCTCCTGGACAATGAATTTCTATATTGAAAATATTACTATGTGTGTGGATGAGACTAAAAAAACATTCCCTGCTTCTACCATACTGATGGTAACTGCTGTTGGAATACAGTAGGGGAGAATGAATGAAAGGATGGAGAAGAACGGGAATAAAGTCATAAATGCTTCAATGATTTATAAATAAGGGTTTACTTTTATTATTATTCTTGTTTCAAATGATGGCGTAAAGAACACTGCTCACTATGGATTAGTCCTTTAGATTAATTGCTTAAGCCCACCATACACACTTAGAGTTCCACCTGATTTTTTGGCCGATCGACCACCACGGGCCGAAATTGGCTCAAAGGGACGAAATCGGCCGCAAATTTGATCTAATTCTTAGATCAGTCTAATACTTTAGACAGGGACAAGTGTCCCTGTCCAAAGTACAGGAATGTCTCCTCAGCTTTGTTGGGGATCCGACGGGGCTGAGGACACAGAACCTGTCTGCTAGCATCTCCTCCCTCTCCTGACCTCGTAGCCTGTTCTCATGGCCGGGTCCCTAGATGCTGTCCGTCGTGTCCCGTGTCACCATGCCCGGCCGATTGTGACCCGATGTTTTGGCCGATTGACCGCGCATGATGATGTCATCACACACGGTTGATTGGCTCTAAACGTGTATGGGGGGCTTAAAACTTTGCAAACAAAACTTTTCACACCTTTCGTACAGATCTGTATTGGTTTATAATTTTAGAGGCCAAATAAACGTTTAGTTTAAATAATGTAAAGGGGTGGCGGTTATACAGTTTTTTTTTTAGGAACACCATCTTGGAGTATTTCAGACCTCTACAGAGGAACCACTGTTTCTGCACTGAGAACAAGGTTGCTGTTGGCAGGAAAGAGGCAGTTCCATGCTTTTGGATGGTTTCTAAATACTTTTAAAGTGTGTATACAGCATGTTGGGTTATGCAATATTCACCCTATATACCTTCAGCCAAGCCAAAAGGTCTGTTCCAGGACCCCCAGCTTAATTCAAGGAGAATGTGCAGGGCTGACACTTTAGCTATACACTAGAAGTACCATTTTTTATAATCCACTGGCCAACTGATGGAGAGACATATTTTACAATCTGGCACTCTGGAACAATCTGGCAATCTGGAACAACTTACCCATGAGCATCTATTTACATATGGGAGGAGAGATGAGTCACAGAATATATTTGCTGCTAGTTTTGAGCTCGAATATTTGATTTTCGAATATTTAGCTCGAATATCGCTATTTCGCCATTTCTCAAATATTCGCGAATATATCATCGGATATCCGACGCGATTGCGATTTTCCGCGATTTATTGCGCTTTTATAATTGCATTTTTTTAATCGCGATCCATTGCAATGAATGGGATCGCGATTATATAATCGCTATGCGATTTTTAAAAACGGAAATGACGGATATTCTCCCAGTCGAATATCCAAGCTCCTTTGACTTGCATGCATTGCGCTTATCTGATCGCAATTGCGATTTTTAGATCGCAATTCATGTCGTAAGTGCGGATATTCGAGATTGCGAATATGGAATCGAATATTATGGCGGATATTCGCGAAATTACGCGAATTCGAATATTGCCTAGTCGCTCATCACTATTTGCTGCTATATTTTAGAAGCCTTACATGTGTGTTACAGTGTAAAAAGCAGATATATACCAGGATCACTAGATCCTGTTAAAAAAAATGGGGTGAATGTATTGTCTGAAGTGACAGACAGATACGTTATACTTAAATGTTTTAATTTACCATTGATCAGAGTGCGTCTTAAATCTGCACTTTCACTGTTACGGTCAGAGAAGTGGGGTGTTAGAGTCACCCCAATAAAGCTACATTACAACTCTAGTAAATTATACCAGTTAAATGTGCCCCCTGGAGCTCTTATAGGCTTCATTTTCAAGTCTACCTTCACAAAAATGTAAGACTGACAGGAGAAGAGGTATCCATTATATTCATGGTCACAGGGGCCATCCTGGTATTTGAGCATCGCTAGCCGAATTCTTGCACTACTGTTGCTATCCATCAGCTGGATTCTGGGCATAATGGAGTGAAGAATAAGAAACTTCACACAGCCTGTAGATGAAAGTGGCCTAGCTCAGTGGGAGTGGGTAGATCAAGGGTGGCAACTCCTGGGGGAAGATTTTAAAATAGAATAAAAAAAAGGCAAAATTTAAGCTTTAGACAGTTATGCCAGCTTCACACAAAGCAGAAAGAAACTTCATAATGTAGATCTTTTCAGTTAATAAATATAATTTGCATTCAGCCTTAACTTAAAGATCCATCGAAGCTGGACTGAACATTCTACGTGGAATGGATCGTGCCATTCATTGAGCTCTGCTTAGGTGGCATGTAATGACTTTGATTTCCCAGATGGCCGCTGAGCCTTTCCAGATTCGAATCTGTGCATTGTAATCCATAGCATGCCATTGTAAGGTCTATGTCACTGAGCACACATCACACTTGGAGGACAGGGATGAAATAAACAGACTTAAGTGACTTCATCATCGTTATAACTTCTAATAGGGGGTATGCATTCTATATAATAAATGTGTGCCTTGCCTCCATGCTGCATCCCAGTATTATTTATGCTTTCAATTTCACAATGGCTCTATATTAGAATCTGCAGCCCATGTTTTGTACAAAATTAATCTTTGCAATTTCATTTAGAATAAACACAGCAATAAAATTCAGTCAACGTCGCTAGTTTTCCATGAACATCTCTTTAATTCTGCAGTTTTATTAGATGGATTGCTGGATATGGGACGTATATTAATCCATGTATGGGTTTTCATTTTTTTCACAGAAAAGTATGCATATTGTCCATATCTGAAGAGAATATAGCAATAGTATAGGAAGTGGAGGATAGTAAAGGATGTGGAATAGTAGAGGATGTGGACCCCCCCCCTTAATGTGCATTAAAGCGGACCTACCACTTGTTAGGTCTCTCTGCAGTATTAGTTTCAGCTGATACTGTAGAGATCCCCGACTTAAAAAAACAAAACAGTTTCTGACAGCTGGAGGGGTGTCTTTTTAGAGACAGCCCCTCCCACTGTGTTACGTCTCGCCTAGGCAGGACATAACAAGCTGCATGGGTTACTGGAAGTTCTCTGCCATAAGCCCCTGTGTCTCAGTCTTACAGATGTAACGTCGGTGTCACGTCTGTGAAACTTTGTAAAGAGAGGAGAGAGAAGCCTCTCTTCACACAGCTAGATGGAGTCCCCCCCCCCCCCTCTCCCCCACACACTGAGCTGCAGAGGAGTCTCTGTCTGTGTAGGAGAAGGGGGGTGGGGGTTGTTGTCAGCTAGATCAGGAGAAGATAGATCAGGAAGTGGCTTCTCTGCCTTTATTCAACATGCTGCCACCATCAGATTAAACATAAAGAGGGTAAGTCATTTTATTTGTTTTTGTGTCACAGTTTTCCAGGATCTGAACTGCTGCCAGGTAAGTTATTGTCCTTTTTAATGTATGTGTGTGTGTTTTTTGTTTTAGTTTAAAACCACTTTAAGGCTCACAAATAAAATGCACTATATTTGGGTCATTATTAGCAATTTGTTAAGGTAGCACACCACAATGATTGGAATTATTTGTTTGGTTTTCTTTGTGCAGAAAGATTTCAAACCTACCAATGTGTTATAGTAAACAACTTAACCAATGGCACCTTCCCACATAGAGTACCATAATAAGTGTAAGGGCCCTTTCACGTATATGCATTTTTTTTTATGCAGTGTTTCTGCATATATACAAAAACGCATGTGCTTTTCACATTACATCTGCGTTTGCATTTGCGTTTTTTTGAACAAATCAATGAAAAGCACATGAAAAATGAATCAAAAATACACACAGCAGGTCTTTTTAAAAACGCAACGCATACAGTGTGAATGGTAATGCCGGTTGTCTATGTAAAAATGCATGCAGTAAAAAAAGATGCCCTAGGGCCCTTTCACACTATATGCGTAAAAAAACACAGCGTTTTGACATGCGTTTTTTAAAACACCCTACTTTATGCAGTAAATTTTTCATCGATTTGTTCAAAAACACAAATGAAAAAAGCAAACGCAGATGTAATGTGAAAAACACATGCGTTTTTGTATATATGCAGAAACACATGCCTTTAAAAAATGCATATAGTGTGAAAGGCCCTAAAGGTGGAATTTCCTATTATTTTTGTCCCATTGCCAATGATCAAAAGGACACAGATTGAATTTCCCCAGCAGATCCACAGTGAGTAAGCAAAAACAAAAAATCAATGTACAGTACATCCAGGAAGTATTCACCATCACTTTTTCCACATTTTGTTATGTTACAGCCTCGTACCAAAATGGATTACATGGATTCTTTCCCCCCAGAATTCTACACACAACGCCCCATAATGACAACGTAAAAATGCTTGATGGAGGTTTTGGCAAATTTGTTATGTTATTGTAACATAACAGAATGTGGAAAAGGTGATGCGCTGTAAATATTTTTCGCATGCACGTAGGTCCTGCTTCTTCCTTACTACAAAAAATAAGGGTTTGCATTCACTTGGCTGCAAACAAGTCTGTACATTCACTTGACTAGGATAGGTCATATGGACCTTCGTATCCTACCCAACCATGTACCTCTCCCACCAAACACCTTAATGATATATCCCTCTGAAATGATACACTTACACAGGGGGTGGATTAAAATTGCCATTGTGCCTTTTATTAATACAACAATGCAAACATTAATTATAACCAAATCCGTTTGACATAAAGCCCATCCTGGTTCCGAGTCTTCTAGGTTCCATCACCATCCATCCTCAGTTCAAACACAGATCACCAGTGCCTGCCGCCTTAGTTTGTGTAGGCCCTCAGCCGCCATTCACGGACTCAAGGACAACTAATGCCTGCCATACACATGCCGATAAGCGGCCAATTTTTCACCTCAGCGTAAAAATCGGCCACTAATCGGCATGTGCCCACATGGGGCGACAGATCCCTGTCGCCCCACAGCTCGGCCGGCCAGAGAACGGACATGTCCAATAATCTCTGGCCGATGGAAGCCGATGGCATTAGCTTCAATGAAGACCGGCGTCTTCATTGAAGCTAATGCCGGCACGCAAAGGGTGCCAGCCGACTGCAATATTCAGGTCATCCCAGTGACCTACCCAGGAGATACCACACTCAGATGGTTCTCACCAACCTTTCTACCTCCAGCTGTCAACTTAGGAAGACTAAGGTGAACCCGCCAACCACGCTTTGACATCTACAAGAAACTCAGGTTAGTACCCAAACATAATGAGCATATAATAATGTAACATTGACTCGCTTCTCAAGCCCCTCCCCCCATGCCAACATGGGTGGGTGGGAGATTGACACTTCTCTGTCTTCTTTACAGAATGCTGTGACACTATATGACCCCAGCAGTTGAAAACCTGGAGCCCCACCTATCTGGACCTGAACGAATCCGGTAACTCCCCACCTCACAACATACACGAAATATTGACATTACCGTTACTTGACCTGCACAGACTACTGTCCTATACCATCCCTGTCATGTAGGCCTTACGCTTATTTCATTTTATTACAGTGCTCCAGGCCAGTCTGGATCATGAAACCATCCAGAAACTCTCTTGATGGCTTTGTACCGATGTGGAAAAACATGATGTGAGCCCTGTGTATATAACGGAATGTCTCTCTTAAAGCTCACCCATTTGATACATCAATTCCGGTTCTTCATGAGAATAGTCACAGGAAAAAAAAGAGATTACATTAATTTGGTGTTTGAGTCTTATGTCATCGCTTCACGTTGGTGAGGAAGGAAGCTTTGGGTTGCAATTGGAGAAAGCGTTTACTTGGAGATATTTAATGATAATGACTAAAAGCAGTCACTATGCTGACAGAGAAAGAATAGAACATTATTAGCTGGGAAAACAGCGGTAATATTTAATTAGCCTTTTGAAACAGCTAATCTGGGAATCTGCACGTGTCAGCTCATCTTTACAACTCAGGGACTGTGTGTTTGTCTGCCAAAATCAACATGCTTGCTCTGGGGATTTGCTCCACTGGGGATTTGCAGTCCATAGATAGGGAAAAACATATTTCTAGATCCTACACTAAGGTACATTATTTTCTGGGTTCAGAAGTTTAGTGTTATGAAATTGAAATGGAAAAACTTTGACACCCCCCCCCCCCCAATCCGAAATTGGTTTCTACTGCGAAATATGAAACCACCCGACAGAATTTAGATTTAAAGTAACATTTTCCAATTCTAACTTTATATACAAATTATTACATATAAAAATAAAATGGAATGAGCATAGAGGGCTTCCGGCTTAAATGAATGTCCTAGAAATAAAATTTATTTTTTGAGGGCTATTTCACACATGCAGCTCGGTTTTCAGTAACATATATGCTAGTGGTAGAGCTTCTGTGTCCGTTAACTGCATTCATTACCGGCAAAACCATGCATTACTGCATTGCGCTGCACTTGCATCTCTGGTAAAAGTGTAGACATCCGCAAAAATGCAGTGGGGGTTTGGCGGTAACTTGCTGTGTTGCACATTATAGTAAACACAAACATGGAGAAAGTGTGAAAGGCACACAGGTTTCCTATGAAAATCTGTATACCATACTTTAACACTAATACCGTTGTGTTGCAGTACTGTACCACACAGCAGCTGCAGCGTGTCTAGTGTGAAATGGCCCTTAAAATATTTGTATTACATTTAGCTCTTCAACAGACCTATCTGCACAGTTGGAACACAATGCCCCCCCCCCCCCATTTTATTCACTCTGGGCAGATGTGTCTTAAAATCTCTGGTGCCAGGGCTGAGCAAAAGCACTTGCACTAAGCCTTAGCTGCGTACCTGCCCATAGATATCAAAATGTCCTAAGTAGGTAACTTGTTGGGCATGTGCAGTAGCATGGGAACTTTTTTTACAATAAAAAAAATCTGTTAAATAGATTAAATCAAATAAATAGATTAATCAAATCAAATAAAACACTTACTTGCAAACATTGTCCCTACCATATAGATTCTGAAGTGATATATCTCGAAGCCTATGCTGGATGGAGCCCAGGTCCAAGGCTAAGCAGAAGCCGGGTACCTGTCTGCAAATATCAATATGCTTTGAGTAACCCGCTGTCCATACACAGTAGCATGGGAAAAACTTGGGTTTTACCTGTGACCAGGGTGGTGTACCCATATGGAACCATTCATTTTTCCTAAATTCAATTTTGAGAGCAGCTCTTAAGTTTTAATGCCCAAAAGAGTATGTTTGGTCTCTCTGTAAATCTAATAATTTGATACTCTGATAAATGTGTATTTAATTGTGTGTAGATATATCTGATTCCTTCTTATTTGTTTTTAAGAATAAATGAAAAATTAAAGCAGAAACAGGATGTGATTTCTCTATGAACTAGATATTTCATAGTTTGGATAGTGTCATAGTTTGGATGAAACAATAAACCAAAATAAAATGTGTGACATCTCATTACAATTGTATTCCTTATACTTGCTATGATCAAAGCTACATGAAGAACATGAAGGGGTGTGTGTGGCCAGCATGGCACTTAAGGTTCCATCTGAGCAGCCAGTGCAGCAGGTGTCCGGCCAGCTCTGGTCTTCACACAAAAAGAGCCATATGTATTGTTGTGATGTCCAGATGATCAGAGCCTCAGAAGAACTCATTCGTATTTGGACAAACAGTGTTTAGTTCATGCCAGGTGAGCTTCCCATAGCCAGAAACGCATGCTGCTGCTTAGACTTGCTAAATAATTAGAAACTGGACACAATTGTACAACTGAAGAATAACTCCAGTCTTACCTAATGGCTTGCACCATTTACATGCTCCTCTACTGTACTAAAATTATTGGCCCTATTTTTACAGACATTGTTGTTTATTATTATATGATTTATAAATTGCAGTCAGAAAGGATCTGTCTTATGAGCCAGCTTTTTGACTCATCACTTACATTTGACAGAGGGGCTGGACCAAGAGCAGATGTATGGAATGAAGAATTCCATAAATGACCTGTATTTGGCCCGCCGGTCTTAAGGCCCCCCACACATACTGAGTGGGGGCCGACAGATCAGCGATGGAGTGCAGCATGATGTCATCACGCTGCACTCCATCGCACACAGCATCGGCGGGCACCCTTTGTGACGCCGGCCTCCATTGAAACTAACGGCATCGGCCAGGCATTATCGGACATGTCTGTTCTCTGGCCAACCGAGCTTTGGGGCGACAGGGATCTGTTGCCCCATGTGGGCACCCCCGATCAGTGTCCGATTTTGCCACCAACGGTCGCGAGCGTGCATGCACATGGGTCAGCGGCAGATAGATTGATAGACAGACAGACAGACAGTCAGACAGATAGATATATGTTTATGTAAACTCCCCGAAGAAGAATAAACAATTGTTTAATAGTCGATAAAAGTCCAAAAATCATGGTAACAGGCCATAAAAAGTCCAAAAATGAGGAGTGATTGCTCCAGGTTACTATGATCCCAGACACTGCTGGCAATTCAGCTGTTTACAGAAGGTGGAAGTGGCCTTGCATTATTTGAGATGAAAATAAACCCCCCCAACGTACCTTTCTGTATTCTTCCTCAGAAGGTCCACATTATAAAATAAGGTCTGTCTTAACCGGGTTTTGAGCAAGGGTCTCAAATCATCGCACCATCGCCATGCAATGGAAGCACAAGGAACAGAGGGCCGCCAGCTGGGCCACATTGGCCTCAGGTAGAGTATAGATACTGGTCCACTGTATTCAAAGGTCCAAATGTATAGTGAACTTAGTTAGGTGGTGGTTCCATTGTGCAGTACGGGGTGTTGGTGCCCTCCTTCCTTGTGCCACTCTGGAGGAATCACTCCAAATTTTTTGAATTTTTATGGACTGTTATCATGATTTTTGGACTTTTATGGTGTTTTTTTGTATTTTGGGATGTTGGCCATTTGCGTAAGGAGTCTTTTAAATCTCATATAAGACAGATAGATAGATAGATAGATAGATAGATAGATAGATAGATAGATAGATAGATAGATAGATAGATAGATAGATAGATAGATAGATAGATAGATAGATAGATAGATAGATAGATAGATAGATAGATAGATAGATAGATAGATAGATAGATAGATAGATAGATAGACATGGATAGAACATGGGACTCAATAACAGCATGGTTGGTGCCATGCCACCCCCTCCAGCCATAATTACAAAAAAAATAGAAGTATAATAATAGATAAATACATAAAAAGTAATAGATCCAGGGCCGCCCTCAGGGGGGGACAGGGGGGACTCCCAGGCCCGGGCAGTTAGGGGGGCCCGACAGTCAGCACGTGGGGGCCCCGGCGTGCTGACTGATAGGTACAGCAGCCTCTGCTCACTGTACCTCTGCCTCTGCACAGCCCGGACTGCCACTACTGTGTGCGATGCACTGCCGGCAGTCCGGGCTGTGAAGAGGCAGAGGTACAGTGAGCAGAGGCTGCTGTACCTATCAGTCAGCACGCCGGGGTTAAGGTGGATTTCTGCTAGCACCTACCCCCCCAACAAGTCCTTCCATGGGGCCCGGACATTTTTGCTGTACCGGGCCCCATGATTTCTGACGGCTGCCCTGAATAGATCAATAGATAGATAGATAGATAGATAGATAGATAGATAGATAGATAGATAGATAGATAGATAGATAGATAGATAGATAGATAGATAGATAGATAGATAGATAGATAGATAGTAACAGCATGGATAGACTCAGTAACAGCTGGTACTATGCGCCCCCTCCGGCCATGATTACAAATTAAAAAAAAAGAAAATAGTTGAAGAAAAATATAAAAATTTATCAATAGATAGAAATAGATTCATAGCAATATATAGAACAATAGATAAATAGTAATAGATAGATGGCAATGTCTAGATAGATAGACTCAGTAACAGCACCGTTGGTGCCATGCCACACTCTCGGGCAATAGTCACAAATATTAATAGCTGAAAAGCAGAAAACAATGCTTCCTATACATGCATTTACACTCCCCCGTTGGAGTAGACCCTTGAAAGGTGTCTTAGATTTGAAGGTCAGTCAGCTCTCTGCTCATCACAAATGCAATTTCTTTTCTCTGCTTGTTGAGCAGAATGACCCTACATAACAGGTAGAAGGACGGCTCCCCTCCCCCCCGTGCACAGCACATTGCTGGCTGACGTCTCTTATTTTTCTCTAATTCTCGCTCTCGCTAGTCATATGCACAGTGTTATCTTTGCTCCATTTTTATTATTTTGTTTTGATTCCTTGTTGTCGCTTTTGTTGTTTTTTTTTCAACCAAAGCTGTCATTTAGCGTAAGAACAAGTGTGGCCATGTGTTCATTTTTCTGCATTCGCTTTGGATTCGGTCCCAGTGCTAATGAACACCCTTTCAATGTGCTAAGGAGCTGATGCCAAAACCGGTTAGAGTGAAAACAATAGGGGAGTGGCATCTTGTGTATGTGAGTGCGTGTGCAGGAGGGGACAGGAAGGCTCAGGCACAGCAGGCTTTGGGAAATTGCAACCTCCTCCGCCCGGCCTCTTCCCATAGTCATTATAATGCAATGGCCTAACAGCTGGAAGCACAACTTTATACTGTGAGCTCTTTTTTTTTCTTTTTTTTTAGGTTAACTAAGACTAAATAGCTACAAAGCTTTGGATTTATATATACAACACTACAGCCTTCAATGCATTCTAAGCCAACTGTGTTTTCTTTCATTTATAGCCTTTAACTGTGTTGTTGCTGCTCTGATACTCAGTATGTGCAAGACAATCTATTCTGAACCATGGGCAAATACAAAATGACAATGCCAACTTATTGATTCTACCAATCTAACCAAAAAAAAAACCATTTAAGATCTGGTTGACGGCAACCAGTGGCGGTTTTGGATAGGAGCAATGTGGGGGCGGCATCATTCCAGGGGGCGGCATCAGAATTTTTTTCCATTCCTCAGATCCCCCTTTAACTGAAACACAGACTCCCTTGTTGATATAGAATATAGTCATAATCTTAAAAATATTACATTTATTAAGTTTCATAAGCAATGTCACAGTAGATGCTATACAAAAAGCACATACAAATCCAAATACAGACGATACGGTCTAATCCACATATTACAACATCAAATAAAATGTGTACACATGCTCTCTTTGCAATCTATCTATAAAAGCATCCACACTGGGGGGTGCATATGGCAGCTACATGTTTCGCCGTACGAATTTGGCTTCCTCAGGCTGTGCACCCACAGAAGATGTGCAAATCTGAGATTAATGTGGGAAGAAAACGCCTAATCGGATTAAGTAAAATCACGGACGAGAAGTAGGAGACAGGATATGGCACCCCTGCATAGCGGGGGCCACAACTACAGTGCTGGTCAGAATGGGCAGAACCCCGGTGGATCTTAACAAAAGTATATGCCTGGGACTTCATTCTGGAGATATAAAAGGTAGCTAGGTGCTATCCCAATACCTGACAACTGGTCTTTTAGGTGTAAAGGGATGCAGGGGATGCATAAGGAAGCAAGGAGCTATCCAAATACCTGACACTTGGTCTTTTAGGTGTAAAGGGATGCAGGGGTTCCAAAGCATAAAATACCTGTAGAAGTGGATATAATTGGGAGGTGAAGTGACATTGACCGTCCGATCATTACGTCTTTCAATCAAACATGGGGCTTTCTGTAGGAGTGCATATCTCGGAATAGGTCTCGGGGAGGGGGTGCTCTGTACTAATGTCCAAGAAGTGCACATTTTATGCAATGGGCCTGTTCACATGAAAACATGCATTAGTGCATGAAAAGTAAATAGTTGAGAGCCCCACTTAAAAATTCTTACATATCAACCATTTGTAAAGGAATGTATTGGTAACATTTACAGATTGCTTGATTTTTTTTTCTAAATCTAACTATAGATAATTATAATAATATAATGGCATAAAGCAGGATTAGCCCTTAGTTCTTGGGTAGGCATTGAAATCCTGCAAGAGAACTCATGGAGAAGCACATACATTGGTCAGGATCATTTCACTATTTCTAAAGTGTACTGCCTGTATAGTCTAAAGCCTGCCATACACCCACCGACTGGGTGCCGACAGACGAGTTCCGATGAGCTCTGGAATGCAGCGTGATGATGTCATCACGCTGCATACCCGAGCTGCCTTTATCGGCGGGCATCCTTTGTGTGCCGGCCGTTAGCTTCAATGAAGACGTCGGTCTTCATTGAAGTTAATGGCATCGGCTGGCATCGGCCAGAGAACATCGGACATGGCCGAGCTGAGGGGCGACAGGATCTGTCGACCCATGTGGGCACACGCCGATTGGGGGCCGATTTTGGCGTCGATTGATGGCGCGAGCGTGCACGCCCATCGGTCAGCGGCAAAATCGGCCACTAATCGCTGTGTGTATGGCAGGCATAAGACAGGATCAGCCAATCAGTACTAGCCAGCAGTACTAATAAATAAGCTCATCTAAGGCTACATTTAGGTTGGGTCTACACTAAAAAAATTTCTGCGTTCACTGTGCGACGAATGCGGGGAAAACTGCACAATGCAAACCCCCCTGATTTCTCCTATGCATTACCCGTGTCATTGGGCGTCATGTTTTGGATCCAACCATATCACACAGACACGTGGCAGACACTTCACATAGTGAGCCCATTGAAAAATGATGGGAACGTAAAAGGGCATCTAAAGGTATTCACAACACATCACTTTTCCCACATACATTTTTTCAACTCTTCGGTGTGAATGCTAGGCGTCACGTTTGGAGGAAACCAGGCAGCGGTCATCACCAGGCCAATACCATCCTTACAGGGAAGCATGGTAGTGGCAGCATCATGCTGTGGGGATTTTTTCAGCTGCAGGAACTGGAAGAGGAGTCAGGATAAAGGAAAAGATGCACCAATGTACAGAGACAGTGGATAAAAACCTGCTTCAAGCGCTCTTGAACTCATTGGCGATGGTTCATTTTTCAGCAGGACAACCACCCTAAGCACACAGCCAAAATATCAAATGTTGACAATTCTGTGAATATCCTATGTGCTAGGCATACACATGCCGATAAACGGCCGGATTTTAATCTGACCGACGGGCGTGCGCGCTCTCGCCATCGGTCAGGTTAAAAATCGGCCGCTAATCGGCATGTGCCCACATGGGGCAACAGATCCCTGTCGCCCCACTTCTCGGCCGGCCAGAGAACGGACATGTCGGAAAATCTCTGGCCGGCGCGAGCCGATGGAAGCCGATGCCATAAGCTGCAATGAAGACGGCGTCTCCATCGCAGCTTATGGTCGGCACACAAAGGGTGCCTGGCCGATTGAAGGGGCCCCACAATGCAACGGGATGCTAACGTGATGACGCCATCACGTTAGCATCTCGGCATACATCGGAGCAGGTTGGTCTGACCCAGTCAGAGCCTAGACTTGAAACCAATTGAACACATCTGCACCACTCTTCCCGTCCCATCCATCTGTGTGTGCAGGGAACCTCTTGTTTCTGTGAGACTTCTGTTGGTCATGAAACTGACCTAACTGGCAACCGGCAACACATGTGTAAGCCTACATACTGCATGCATTAGTGCAGTGTTTTTGTGCCGCGGGATGTTGCCTGGTGTGCCGTGGGTTTTTGACCCCACCCTCGGCCCTCCTATCTAGCTGCCTCTTATAGTATAAGTCTTATACTATAAGAGGCAGCTAGATAGGAGGGCTAAGCAACCGCATCCTCACAGAGCCAGTCCGTGTATAACACTGCTGTGCTGTATAAGTCTTGTACTATAAGACTTATACAGCAGATCCGTGTTATACACGGACCGGCTCTGTGAGGATGCGGTTGCTTAGCAACACGCGTCCCCACAGACCAGGGGCGGTGTTTTTGCTCTGCTGGGGCACCTGCTGATGACGTACTTCCGGCGGGGACCGGAAGTGCGCCGCGATTATGCGTATCGTCGGTGCCCTCCGATTTTTTTCATGAAACAAGTGTGCCTTTGCCCTAAAAAGGTTGAAAAACACTGCATTAGTGTATGCTCTGTGTTACCATTAGAGATGGTCGAATTTTTCGACTTGCTAACTTTGTGAGCTGATTGCAATGCCTCTGAAAATGGTATCATCACCAAAATTGCTGGAGCGGCAGAAAAGGGTTGTGGGAATATTTGAAAAAAAAGGATGGCTCTAGCACATGTCGTTTTTGCATAAATTAGGTTCAAAGTTAAAGTCGAAATTCCGATTTTCGTATTTGTGCAAAAACTATTTGTGTTAGAGACTAACTTTTTTGTTTGGAGTATACCCCCAACCCTTCTCTACATCTCCAGCAAGTTTGGTGATGATACCATGTTCAGGGGCTTTGCAATTAACTCAAAATCGTCAAAATGGTCGAATTTTTCCAAAACAAATTCGACCATCTCTAGTTACCATTAACAGTACATGGGTTTTGGAAATTCTCTCATTGCGTGTAAAATATATGTGTGGAGCAGTAAGTTATGTGTAAATGCACTGTGTTACGCAGTAATGCATAATGCAGTGCCTACATTAAACATGGAAACCTTTGTACTATGTAACACATTGCGTATGGCGTGAAAAGGCCCTTTAGTGATTGTTAAAGTTAAAATCTTGTTTTCTAATTGTACTCATTTCATTATTACATCCAACTCAGAGATTATTTACAGTCTTTTGCTGCACTAATTAGTACTTATTAGTATATTGCCTTTAAATTGGAACCACTGTTAAATACCTCTGAAAAGAAACAAATCTTATTTGAATATATAATAGACTGAGCACCTAAAATACAGCTGCGTCTAAAAACATGGTGGAGCCAGTGTGATGGCTTGGGGGTACATGGATGCCAGTGGCTTCAGTGGAAAAAGGAGATGGCATACTAAGGGTGAGGACATCTTATAATCAGTTATCTTGTTATGTTATTATGTAGCTGATTGGTTTGGTCAGTTGCTAGGATCTAGTTCAGCAAGGTGGTATTTGCATTTTATTGTAATTGTCTCCAATTTGTGTAGTCCAGCTAGAGGCCTATGTATTGGTGATGCAGATACAGGGTTTGGATAGCTGCCTTCACGGGACCTTCATGTTATTTTATAATGGTCTGTTTTATGATTGTAATTTATTATACTTTGTTAGTTATGTTGGTGATAAAAGCCTGCCGGGCCATTTAAACTTCAATCAGGGTTCCAGTTGGGTTCTTGGGGAGAGAATGTTGTTGAACATTTCAGATAAAAAGGGGCAGCTATTTTTCATACCCAAAGTCAAAGTGATGGCCTGGCAGAGCATTAAAAAAAAGGAAACCCGGCATCTGGTCATGTCTATGAGCTCAAGACTTCAGGCAAAGGGTTTTAAAGGAAGTATTTAAAATAATTTTTTTTTGTCTTATAGAAGGCTTTAGTTCCTCATATGTCTATGCATTTCTTTTGGTTCAACCTACTGAAAATGTCTGCAGTTCAACTTGTTTCACTTCAAATTTATTGTGGTAATGTAGAGGAGCAAAATTAAAAAAAATTGTCTCTCTCCAAATATTTATGGATCTTACTGTATGATCATATGGGGGATATTTGTTATTATATCACCATTAACTTCCCGAGTGTTCTGCCTAAGATATCTTGGATAGTGATGTCGCGAACCCAAATTTTCGGGTTCGCGAACGGCGAACGCGAACTTCCG
>CM070036.1:34389466-34409208 GCA_036250615.1 Ptychadena robeensis | reverse complement strand
TAAGACAACATGCATAAAGAGGATGATGTGGTCAAAATACTAATTTGCCTAATAATTGTGAACTCCCTGTATATCGACAGTATCGACAGTATTAATCCCGCTTGTAGAAAGGTGGACCAAACAGGTAACGGACATGTACATAAATCCTGGTCGATGGCCATTACTTTAGATGGGGACCAGGGTCCCTATTGTAAGTATTGAATGGGAATCGATGTGCATGGCAATATTCGATCAACAAACGATCGAACAGTCGGTCGCGGTTTGAAAGGGTGTCGACCCATGTCTGCCCAACTTCAGTTTACATAGACTTGGTAAGTGTTGTGTTATTAGACAGAATTCGAGTAAAGCAGGGTACAGACAGCTCGACATTCGAGCCATTCAATGGTCCCTGCAGCAGCGTGATGACGTCATCACGCTGCTATCAGATATCGGCAGAGCCAGGGAGACAGCTCTGTTCTCTCCCCAGCTCAGCTGATGCATTGCCTGGAGACCCATGATCTGTAGGCAAAGCAACGGACATCGGCCATATTAACGGTCATGTCGATTTTTCTGTTTTCAAGCAGGACTGATTGGTCCCGCTCCAAAACAGCGATGGACGCATATTATATGGGCCAGATAGATGGCCGTGAGCGCGCATGGTGCTTGAAGCAGCCATCGATCTGACCCATATCTGTATGTCTGTACCCTGCTTAAGGAGGTACCTAGGGCATCTCTATTTTTCCCACATGTTCTGCACTATGATCCAGTAGTAAAAACAAATATAACAGCTTTCTATGTTTGAGTGAAGTGGAGGCCACCAATTTGTTTTTCTTTATAGTGTCATGAATAGCCCATGGGGATAGTATTTGTGGCATATTTGGATGTGTTCTGGAACCATTTATCCTGAGCCCTCATGACATGCTTTCTGAATGTCCTACCAATAATCTCACATTTGCCCACACTTCCATTGGCTCAAATTCAGTGTTTTGATATTGCACATTGCCAAATGTGGCAGGTGAGATCAAACTTATGAAACTGACTGATCTTTATATGTCTATATTAGGCAATTGGCTTCTTGTGTGACAGATGAGACATTGGCTCTGGAAAAGGTTTGGACATTGTTACAATTTCAAGGCAAAGGCCCGCTTTCTAATAAACGGTATCACTTGAACTCCAAACTTGCTGTATTAAGCTAGTGTTAAAAATACCTAAGGGAGTAGAAGTGAGCTTCATCCTTCTTAGGGTCGGAAGAATTGGAAAGGAACTAAAGGCTCCCATACACAGGTCAGTTTCCCACCGGATTCCGGGACGATCGATTCCGGGCGCGTGCCCGCGAAACGATCGTGCCGGAATCGCGTGCAGCCCACCTTGTCCGTCCGATCGGGTCCGACCGATCGGGGGCTCAGAATCGGATCCGCCAGAGAACCAACATGTTGGTCTTTCGGGTCCGATTCTGCCCAGATCAGCGGGAGTTGCATTCCGGGAGGTGATCAATCGGACACGGATCCGGCAGGACAAGGTGGTATGCAGCGATCGGATTCCTTAATTGGCCGATCGATCACACCTGAGGATCCCGGCGGAATCGCCGGAATCGATCGGATGGTGAATCGATCGGACATGGAATCCGTGCAGTGTATGGCTAGCTTTAGACGTAGAAATGGGGATAAGTATTATTTAATAGAGGTAATTATAATTTATATTCCATTTAAATCTAAAATGTAGACTTGGTTGGAAGAAGCATTTAATTTATTGAATTCCTAAGTGGTTGTGTGACTTACATTAGTGGCAGTCTTTGGGTTAATAGAATTACGTATACACAGTCCTTTTTGGTCGGATTTTAGAGTCATTTCTGAATTCTGACATAGGGTGTGCTGACATCCTGATGCTTCACCAAATGTCCAGTATTCCATCCACTCAGCAGGGTTGTCCCAGCAGCTCGGCATACACCACCACCCTTGA
Source organism: Ptychadena robeensis (assembly GCA_036250615.1). NCBI lineage: Eukaryota > Metazoa > Chordata > Amphibia > Anura > Ptychadenidae > Ptychadena > Ptychadena robeensis. Next base: position 34,407,270 of record CM070036.1, on the reverse strand, counting down.
CAGGCTGTTTTGGGTTCCTGGGGCTCTCTGTTCACTGAGTATGAGGAGAAGACAATGTGATTTATTAGTTGCAGCCAAGCAGCTCGGGAGGGGATGGGGAGGAGGTGGATATGACTTCAACATGCCTGTCAGGGGGTGAACGTGAACGCTGAGCAGCTGGGTGAGAGACAAACAAACAGCATTAGAAGCAAGGGACAGGTCAACCTCATCCCTGTGTGTCTATGTGTCAGGTATCACACGCGTGCCTATGAATACAAAACCTCTGCGGCTTTTTCCTTGAAGCACGCCATTAGCAGCTTTACCCTGTTGTTAGTTTAATTGTCATTATATCATGGCTGGCAGGAATTAAAAGTTCCACTGCAAAAAAGAAAATAATTGTATGGTAAGAGATGTCCAGGCCGTCATCTATTTTCTGCAAAAGAGACATTTGGAAATTTGGTACAACTGTACAGAATACTGTTATTGACAGTCCAATCTGCACAGCACAGGTCAAATGAGTGTGGCCTCTGCAACCTACTTAGAACATTTCATCATGGGACTACAATAGTGTCATACATTTTCCATGTCATCCTTCAAGATCTTGAATGGGCAAAAAAATAATGGTCTCCCAGACCAGAATGTAAGGCCTTGTGACCATTTCACACATATTTATAAATCTGGAAACATTTCAATCGTGTAGGATTGGTATTTCATCCCTTTGTTTTCAATTCAAGAAATAATTAAATATAATAATAATAAAGCATTAAAAAACCAGAAGAGTAATTTTTCCAACAACATCAAACAAAGTATTTTCCCTGTTTTTGTGAAAATTTCTATCACTTTCTGTTGTTCCTATGGGACAAAAAGAAGCAAGGACAAAAATCACATTTCATTTGGACAGGGGTAGGGGGGATGTAGTCTCCTTGTTAAAGGTGTCCCCAGCCAGGTTGTAGTGCGATGATCCCTTACCTTTTTGATACCATAGTGGGTTAGTATATGAAAATCAATTCCCAACTTGAATTTGAACTGGCAAAATCTACATGCGCTAGAGCAATACTCTTACTTCTGATATGTTGCTACCTTTCCCTACCTCTGCAGTGTTTTAGTGATGACAAGATCTTCAGGGTGCACATAACTTTTTGAGTGAGCTATTCGGATGAGTACCAGGAGATGGTGTTTGGTACTCACCCTATATGTAGTGTGGTCTACCTTACTGTCGTACTCACTGTCCTATGCATCAGCATCCTGCATGGTAGATTCTGCTGCAGATGGACCTCCCTGTTCCTGATTGATCCTCCAATTAGCTGTCTCCATCCACAGGTCACCAGCTGGCTTTGAGTAAAATGTAACTCTCACAGTACAACGCCGCTTGAATCCCCAGATCTCAGTATATATCTCAGTATAATATCTCAGTAGTGCAGCATTACTCATGACAGATTTTACCCTACATGTGCCTACTCTAATTTTCGTCCCTCAGATCTCCAACACACTAAGATGCCCAATCTTTTTATTTTATTTAGTAATTTACATTCCCGATTTGACACCTCTAACTGCAACCTTTTATAGTTATTCAAGTTTTTCTATGGGTATCCAAGTGACATTAATTGCCCAGCACCACTAGGTTGCTGATAGTTTTTGTTTTCCTTAAAGGGCTCCCTGACTCTGGGATAGGAGGGATGTAACTGAGTGGGCCTTTCTATTGCACCAGGTACACTGTAAGGGTTAACACCTGGGTTGCAGGTAATTGGAGCTGGATGTGAATCCAAATAGCTGCAGAGTCCAGCGTGTTAGTTGTCCTGATAGAAGTTGGGGACACGGCTTCATACCAAGTAGGAGAAATGGGGCACACAGGCCTGTGTCTACTAGGACAGTTGATACAGGGGGTTCAAAAGACTGTGAGGCCCAGGCCTGTTGCTGCTGGGAAGCTCAACTGAGGGCAAATGTTGGATGTTTGCCAAGCCAGGAGGATTGGCATTTCCAAGTTGTGTCTATTAACCCCTGCGAGGGTGAGTTTTGGACCATAAATACGGGCAGGAGCCCTAAAGAGACACTTTCATGGTGGATTTATCTGTTTTGGAAACACCCCTTTGAGTTGAACCCCCACAATATGTTTAACAATAAAACCAATTAAAAATGCCAAATAATTTTGGCAAAAAAAAACCTTTTACAGTAGTGTATACATGAGAAAGTAAAGTTGTGTGGAGCTGTACTCAATTCAAGCTGCAATATCAGCCACCGGATATCACTAGAGAGCACTTGCCATCAAAGAAAAATACAAGCACTGCTTCTCCTACAGCAGGGAGCAGAGGGGTGGAGGGGGAAGGAAGTTGCATGCATCTCTCCCCTGTCTGTGTAGTATGAGGATGCGCTTAGGAAGGAAAATAAAGGTACGCAGAGCTTGGTTTTAGACCATTTTGCGTACCAGCGTACTGCTTATGTGCACACCTGACTATAAATACTGTCCTGTTGTCATATATTACCTGTAAGAAATTGGCTCATCTTCATCTGCCATAGACAAAGAATTTAGGAAAATAATAACACAATACTTACCTACTAATACGTTTGTCTAAAAAACGTTATGTTCTAAAATGACGGTACTGAATTGTGGATGGAAACACGGTGTTGCTAATGATCCACAATCCAGTGCAAACCTCCGCTTGGTTTAATCAAACACCTTTTCTAGGCTTTACTGTAAGTTACCAGAAAATCATACCAGAATCATATTTTTTTACTTTTTCACTTAAAACACTACTACAGGTGCCCTCAACCCCCTGACCATTTCAATGACAATAGTATGTTGAGTGGCCTTCCAATTACTAGAAATGCTGGTGGCCACGGCTCAAATTTTGACAGAATATGACGTTTATTTGGTGTTTGTACCAGGGAGCTGAATGCACATTATTCAGGCTGGTTTTGTAGTAGGTCTGAATTTGAACAGCATATCACACTACACTGGAAATATGAAAGAGGTTTCTTAGGGCAACAAAAATTGTACTCGTCCTCTAATGATGAGGTCTGCTCTGCTTTGAAAAGCTGCAGTGTTGTTTTAAGAAGCTCTGAGTTTTGCAGCGGGGAATGTCCTCCTCCAAAATATTCCTGTGATTTTCCCGTGTTGAGTAGACCTGTTTATGTTTCTTTGTCAATGATCAATTAAAAGTTTGCTCTGGGGATGCTGTTTGACCATGATGCTTTGCTATGGGCATTTGACTCCATGCCGAGGGGCTTCATTATTACAGACCAGCCAAGCATGTATCCTGATTATCTTGCTTGAAAACCACATTCGCTCAAACCTGTTTTGTTTTTCAGTATATGTAGAACAATATAAAAAGGTAAATAATGTTTTAGACTCAAAGGCTGTACACAGGTTCTTTATTAGCTCTAATTATGAGACACCTAAGAAGTGTTTCAGGATAGGTATAATGCTTGTCAGGAAGAAACAGTAAAAATTGTTTATCTGAATTCTCTGTATAAAAGAACCAGAGGCTGTAAGTAGACTACAATTGCAAATTGCAAACATTTATCAGTTGCTTGTTAGCTGGGTGCTGTCCCTAATGTGCAAGCCAAGTATGCTTTGAACAGTACCGGGAGACTCAGACGGTAAGCTGAACGCTATATACTCAACGTCTTGATTAATTGTATTAGACAGGGGCGGGTGGATACACCAACATGTAAATATTATAGGATGACCTCCAGGTGAGAGGGAAGGGGATTGGGGAGTGGCTGTGTCTTTCCTGCCCCTCTCCTATTCGGATTTTCCTTTCCTTCTCCCCCCACCTAGGGGTGCTTCTTTAGTAAGAATAAGCTTTGTATACTAGGCAGTGGAGACTATTATGAAGGTATTTTGACCAATATGTAATTTCCTGCCTTACAACTTTCTAGACTTAGCGAGCTGGAAGCACATTGTGGGCCACACAGGTCATAACGTGGAGTGATCCCCCTGAGGAGAACGATGAGACAGAAGGCCGAAACGTGTTGGGGGAATGAACCCATACACGTTACATCGAGTTGATCATTTTCCTCCCACTGTGACGTTGTGTTACTTGGATGCAATTTTCAGGATCTCACTTTGTTATTAATGTAATTTTGTATGGCATGGGGGGGTGTGAGATGTTTCTCTAATACCTCCTTCCATGTGCTGAAATTTGGGGCCTCAGCCGCTCCATTTGTTTTATGCTATATATTCGAAGAGCCTCAGAGGCTCCCCTTTGGGTCTGTTTTGTGGTTTTATACAATTGCAAATACATTGCATTTAAGTTAAAGGATACAGAAACAAATATAGTTAAAAGCAAACCATTAATATGAAAAATATACTGTATATCTTTAAAAGGACAACCTAAATCACCTTGTTCATGCCTGATCCCCCTCAATCATGTAATTTATTAATAAACTTAGCACCCCGTGGTTTAAAAGTCTGGGACTATACTAGAACATTACAGATTATTGGCAAGACTGGAGTACAGCACATAGGGAAATACATTGTGAAGAGCCAATACTTTTACCTGATGTCACCTTGGCTGATTATTGTCTTTGAGAGCTGCTTTACTTTGTGGGAGCAAATGGACAAATGCGGTATATTGCCAATGGGGACATGACTAAGAAGGTTGGCTAAACCCATGAACAAGAGCACACAACACAGCTTACTAACTAGTCCAATGTCAGCCAACTGAGAATTACTCTTTCTGTCCAGCATTATTCTTCTGGAATTCATTGGGATAAGCTTCCATTCTGCATTTTTTAACACAGTTGGCTAATTTGTAAAATTCATAATTCAGAAGTGATCTTTAATGGCCTGTAAAATGCTCTATGAATTCGGAAATATTCACAGGAAGAATTAGCAAATATGCAGAGTGTAATCTGGTCCAGAGAGTTCTGAACAGAGACTATCATCACATTTATTTTATACAGAAAGAATAGTTAGGGCAATCTTTCCCAACCTTTTAAGCATGGAGAAACCTTTAAAAGAACCTTCAGCTCTCAGTAAAGCCCTGCTAATTATTTAACTACATTCCAGAGGTTCATGTTTAACTTAATATAATATGTAGGGATAAATTAAAGAATTCAGAATGTGGTGTATTTAGTGGATTTGTCACTCAAGGGGGTAAAAAATGTATTGTATGCTATTATAAGAAAATCTACATTTTTATATATGAATAAAAAAGGAAAGAGAAGTTAATCATTGAAGAGTCCCTTTACATAGTCAATGAAATCCACTAGTTATGGTTTATTAATGGCAGGGAAAAAAAGGCAGGCTATCCTGGCGCACCCAAACAACAGAGGCCCCCAATACAGCTTGTGAGTTTAAGGCTTTGACTCCACTATGCGTTAAAATGCATTGAAAGTCAATGGACGTGTCTACACATGCAAGCCACTGCAAGTATGGGTGCGTTGATTAATTGAGTCTATGGAAACCCAATGGTATGCATTTTTCAATGCGTTGATCAATCCATTCATGGTACAACACAAACACAAAAGAAACATACTCGTCACAAATGCGTCCCTTAACATATGCCTGCCGGATCCCTAACACATGGGTTGCGTTTATTTGGATCCGTTAACGCAGCACATCCATAACGCACTGCTGCAGTGGTGCACAGTGTGCAGACACCCGCATGCTGGGTTCTCCAGGCAGATTTAGGTGATTAGTTGGTGGAAACGACATGTTTGCTGAGCCCTTACATTCACAGAAAGTAAATAAGATGAGATAAGTTTTAACATTAACATTTTACACTATATTCCTGCATGGAAATACAAATACTGTGCATTAATTATCGTATTATAGTATAGAACAGTGGATCTCAATCTCTTTAAATCCGTGACCCCCTGAAGTGGCGTCTGAAAGTGTCTCTTCCTGTATTTAGAACACAGAAGTGGCAGTGTGGTAAGTGTAAAATTCCCTGCCTCCTATTTTCCCACCCTGCTTTTGCGGGTTACTGCGCTACTCTACCATCCCGCTTATGGGCATCAGCACTACTGTAGCAAGTATCAGTGAATGCGGCAACCCTGCAACCCCCCCCCCCCCCTCCCAGTCGAGAACTGCCAGTATTCATCTGCAACTTACATTTCCATATTTTCTTCACCCAAAAGAGAAAATACTTGTCACTTCCAAGCTGCATGTTGTACCCTTGCTAGATGATGTAACACTTGTTTGAATGTGACCAAAAACATCTATGGACTCCTGAATTATACAACCCCACAATGACAAGTTCAAATGGTCAGTATGAAACAATATAGCTGGGGCATGCTGTAAGATGTTTGGACGTGACTTCTGCTAAGTTGTTGGCATTTCATAATGTAGACATTGATTAGAGACTATAGATCCAATTTATTCTTGGAAGCAAGTGTAGCTAACAAATGGGACTCTACTTTACCCTAATTTTACTCTAATTACTCTAATGAGACCTTTTAACATTAAGAAGCATGTGACCATGCTCCATTTGCCACGTGACCTTGCTCCATTTGCCATGTGACCCTATTCTAAACTTTAAATTCATACTTTTCAGATATGCAGCATTGCATGTATACAACCTAAGGTGTACAACCTAAGGTGTAATTTTTTATTCTATCCCGTTAAAGTGGATGAATTGCAAAAACAGAACTGAGCAATTGTGCAACACATGTCAGTTTGGTTACAACCAGAAATGGTTGGATTTTGTGTTCAGGGCCAAAAGTTTTTTTTGAAGATGACCCCCTACCCTCTAAATATTACCAGCCTTCTTTACACATTCAAACCCAAAAAAATGCAAACATGTACATGTAACATCATTGTTATGACAATGAACAGACAGCCTTCTAAAGGGAATTCCTTGTGAACTATTATATCTTCTTTAAGGCTCTGTCACACTACACACCACTGCACAATATGTGTTGCGCTACTGGCTGAATATGACTGAAAACCCCCTCCTCTGCTTATACTCAGGGTCCATTCACCTATCCTGTGTGTTCTCTGGACACAGGCATCCTCTGTGAAATTGTGTTTCCGACATCAGCTGGTGAAATGTAAACAAACTGCACTACATTGCCATCAAGTGGACTATTTGTTCATATATTGGTCCCAATAATTATAGTAAAGGCTTTTGAAATGTAAATTTATTTTCATGTTTGAATCATAAGAAGTGCCTTGAAAACCCATCCTATAAAAACACAAAACCTGTGTTACCTGAACTTTATTAAATATATAGAAAAACTACACATGGTGTGATGAACATCTGTGAGCAGCAAGAAATTCCCCCCGAAACAGTTCAGGGGCTAGGGGACTTTAAAGGCCATCACTCTGGGTCAGAATAAATACTAATGTCATATGTATTACAAGTAAAACATAAAAATATGTTTATTGTAGAGTCATAATAAAAAACACATACAGCATGGCATAGATAGATTGGCTAACGTCAATACATCAAATAAATAGAATCATATAATGTACGAGTAAGCAAGAAAGAAAATAAATACATGGATCATAATTGTAAAAAATGCTAGGATAAGGGACCCTATCACACGGGTTCCACTTCACCCCCGTGTGATAGGGTCCCTTATCCTAGCATTGTTTACAATTATGACCCATGTATTTATTTTCTTTCTTGCTTACTTGTACATTATATGATTCTATTTATTTGATGTATTGACGTTAGCCAATCTATCTATGCCATGCTGTATGTGTTTTTTATTATGACTCTACAATAAACATATTTTTATGTTTTACTTGTAATACATATGACATTAGTATTTATTCTGACCCAGAGTGATGGCCTTTAAAGTCCCCTAGCCCCTGAACTGTTTCGGGGGGAATTTCTTGCTGCTCACGGATGTTCATCACACCATGTGTAGTTTTTCTATATATTTATATTTGGGATGCTGGCCATATTACTAAGAAAAATGCATAATTCTGTGTATTGAACTTTATTAAAGGTGTGGCACTAAGATTCACCTGTTTGATTCTTTCCTGAGGCAATTGTGCTTTCTCTATATGTTTCCCATTTAGAAAACTCCATTATCTGACTTTGCATTTTCCACCTATGGCTTATACTTGAGTCACTGTTTTGTAGATAAAATTAGGTACCTCTGCTTATACTCGGGTTGGCTTATACTCGAGGATATACCGTATGTGTTTTTGTATGTGCTGGCTTATGAGTTTTCTATATAAGTGTGAAGAGCAAGTGGCAGGGCATGCAAACTACATTCAGCAGTGCAATGTAAAAAAAAAAGTTAAATAAACGATGTAGGGTATGGCAGTGTGTACCATGCACAATGTGAAAGAGCCCTCAGATGGTGTTGCTGTTATTCTCAAGAAGTCATGTCAATTCAATAAAATGTCAAGAAAACAACAGAGCAAATTCTGTACACAATTTACCATTCTAAATAAAACTGATGTCAAATGTTATCATTGCATGGTTTAATGTTATGTACATATAAATTAACTGATGTCACAATGTACATAATGTGTTTATAAATATATGTAAATAAAGTTTCACAGGCGTTTGGTAGAATCAGATATGGACATAACAGAGCACACCCTGCAGACTGCCACATTTGGCCCACAGATATTTTCTAACCTGTATTAAGTGATTTGTGCTTTCCATGAAACATAAAATAGGAAAATTTCTTCTTCGACTTCATCTGTACTAAGGATGCCCTGGTATGCCGAGGGTTAAATCACCCCGACTGCATTTATTTTTAACCAAAGCTAAAAAGAGTACGATGTAATTACCAAGATTGTTGTTAAAAGGGATATTTGGTGCTACCTTGGTGTCTCATTAGACATAACATATTATTATCTGACATACCGAGTCATTAAGATGGTCCTGATTATGAAATATGGCCTGGGGACATCTCTGTCTCCCCACTGAACTCCTCATCAGTTCAACGCTGATGCTGACATGTTTACACGGAAATAAATGGAAATATGTCGGAGAGTATTCATATGCTTTTCCTATTACTATATATAGAATGTGTTTTATTCAGAAGGACCATCATTGGACTGAGATTATTTAGAAGGCCACCTTGATTTCATAACACGTGTAAAAAATAAATCATGTAGGAATGAACTTTTCTGAGGCAATCAAATGCATGCCGCCATGTTTAAGCACAAGAGAAAGATTATTATATTATTGTATTTTATATGAATGCTAATGTATAAAAATGTATATATATATATATATATATATATATATATATATATATATACAGTTTACATGTGACCTCTCCATGTTGTGAGACAGAGGTATAATAGTTAAGGTCATCTCTGACTGTGAACTCTGCTGTCAATGTTGGACCAATGAAATACTAAGCAAGCGGAAATGTTGATTTACTAAAAATATGTTTAATCACTCTAAAGCTAGCCACACACGGGTAGATTCCCGTGCAATCGACCACCAATCAATCATGATTGATCGGGGATCAATTGAACAGAAATCAATGTGCACCACATGGGCACATCGATTACCATTCAATGAAGACGGCTACCTAGAGTTCTCTACGGCATCCAGCATGTAAAGCCGAACACACTGGAAACTGAAGAGAAATCCAGCCAGCTTCTCTCCCCGTAGAGCCCGGCTGCAGTTAAGAGTGCTGACTCCGCCCCTTCACACAGACTCTGCTCTATCAGCGCGGTCTGTCAGTTCTGTATGAAGATGTCAGCTTTCCCTGCACTCTACATAAAAATTCATTCATGTAGAGTGTAGGTGATTGAATGTGATTGAATGTGGTTTTCCAACATGTTGGAAACCCATTCAATCGAGGTACTTCGAGGGGGCTCTATTGAACCCCCTCGAAGGACAGCACACACAGGAAGGATTGTAAGCAGATTCGAGTACAATCAATCACCGTGACCGCGCACGTTGATTGATTGTACTCGAATCGTTTTACAAATCTACCCGTGTGTGCCTAGCTTTATACAAGTGAATGATGTGTTGTTGGTGGGCTCTGCTTGAATACACATGCAAGGCTCAAGTGGTTAGCACACTGACCATGCAGCGCTAGAGTCCTAGGTTCAAATCCCGGCCTGGGCACTATCTGCAAGCATTTTTTATGTTGTCTGCGTGGGTTTCCTCCGGTTGCTCTGGTTTCCTCCCACACTCCAAAGACATGCAGTAGGTTATTTGGCTTCCCCAAATAACAGTATACATGACTATGGTAAGGACTTTAGATTGAGAGCTCCTCTGAGAGACAGTTAGTGATATGACTATATATGCTCTGTAAAGCGCTGCAAAATATGTTGGCGCTATATAAATACTAAATAAAGATAATAATAATAATATTTATGAATTAACAATGATGATTGTTGAATAAATGATCTAAGCCTATGCCAGCTTAGCCATGATGTGCCTCAGGTGGCAGGGTATCTAACTACTGGTAGCAATCTCAATTGTGCATATAACACAATAAAAATCATCCATAATTACCGTAATAACATTTTTTAAAAATTTTATTTTGTTCACAACATCAGCTAACCAATCCTATACTACTGCATAACATTCCATGACAGATTTGACTGATAACTACATGTATTTACTCTAACTTTGCCCTAGACCTAATGTTGTCATATGGCGAGGGTTTGCCACGTTTTTATTTTGGTGCATGCATGTTTTATTGCATTAGGAGCTGGTCAAACTAATGTCTTATTATTAATAAAATGCATTAGTATAACTAATAAGTGTATACTCTATGAATAAGCTCAAATGGATGGGCAAAACGCATCAGAAGCCCAAGAGGGAAGCACCGGGAGACAGTGTTTATCAATAAAGACCTTTTGGATTTAACAACCAAGTGCTGGATTTTCTTGGATGTGTATTTGTGTAGGTAAAGTCATCATCCCAGCACCGGTTGACTCAGTGAGGATTTCCAGCACAAATGGGGTGGTGAGTGCTGACAGATTGGCTTATAATATCTGCTAATAAGTATATTCATGGACAGTAATATGGAGATTTACATTGATGTTTTGGGGTCCAAAGCAGAAAGCACAAAGACAACATTACCATTAGATGTTCTTTTTTATTATTATTATTATTATTATTATTATCATCATCAATATCTTGTATTTATATAGCTCCTACAATTGAGTGTCCCTACCATAGTCATATATACACAATTAATACAGTGTAAGTCACTTTTTTAGGGTGCAAACAATTAACCTACCAATATGTCTTTGAAATGCAAAAAGAAACCACCCAGAGGAAACCCATCTGAAACACGACAGCAATATTTGCATATACAAATTAAAAAGGTTTTGTAACAATAAAAAGTGTGTTGATTTTGCTTCTGTCACAGTTTGTGATAACAGAAATCATAAAGTCCACATTAGGCAGAACTGGGCTTGTTTATAATCTCCAGCACCAAAGTCCTAGTTCTTTTGGTGCTGCATGCCTGGTAGATGCACATAGACGTGTATTGAAGTCTATTTAACTGTCTTGTATTTATATCACATACCCCAATACAAATTCAAGGCAATGTACTGTTAATGTGCCAGCAGAAGAGCTGCACACCAGCCCTGGAGAATGTAAAGAAACCCACAAAGGACCCAGCATCTTGGTAAGTATAGTTCTTGTTTTGTATTAGATTAATATGTTTGATATTGCCTGTTATGTACGTGGTCACCTGTAGGGGCCACTGTTTTATATTCTATACAACTGCCTGTTGTTTCTGATACAAATACACTTGTTCCTGCTTTTCCTCCATGCTATGTGGCTGTCAAGTGTGTGTCCTTTCTACTACTCTAAAGAAACAATGGATGTAACATTGGCGACGAGGATGGGGGTTCGTTGCAACAGTTCTGCAGAGTGCAAGGGTGATCTAGGGTAGGTTACCTGAGGAAGCGGCAAAGGATATGTGCAAACTAACATAAGAAAATTTTTTGCCTCCAGCTTGGCTTTAATAAATAGCGGACTTGGTATTCATTTAATTATGAATTATTGGTATTCATTAATTATGAATTAATGAATACTGTAAGATTAACATAAAATCTTTAAAAAGAAGATACAAAAGGAGAAAAAGGAAGCTACACAATGCTTGTCAGCGTTTCTCAAACAAATACACATAGTGGCAAATACAAATCATTCTAGGAAAGCCTGACATTGCTGGAAGTTGGAGCTCGGTGACAGGTGGCCTGTCCGATGCAGACAAAAAAAGCTTCTTATTTCTTGAATTATTTGTCTTCTAGTTATAAAGTGCATCTCTTAGGACTTCTGAAATACCTTTTGTCAGGTGCTTGGGAATAGATTTGCTCCTCTTGTCTCATTACCACCAGCTTATCAGAAGTGGTTTTGCCATTAGAGTATAACATGGCAGTTTTATGTCTAATGACCCCAGAGGTTATGTCTAATTGCACTTTTATTTTAATAGAACGTAAAAAGGCAACTGTCCCAGAAAGCTGGGCTGCCTCGGATCGTGGAATGTAAAAGCAAAATTTAATTCCAATTAGAAGGTCAAGGTTAGGTCAGCTGCTTTCTGTGATTTTACAATATTTTCTGAAAAAACATAAATTTACATCTGGTGAAAAAATTGATGTAAAACAAATTAGACAATATTCAGACTGAAGTGAAATTCTGCTACAAACGTTTGATCAAACCCATCCATGGGGGCTATGAGATTATCTTTTGTCAACCAGGAAACAACCTAAGCATTTCCGGGGTTTCGGCACCACCCCGATTGCGTCACGGTGACGCGGAAGGGGGCGGGGGGTGCGGCGCCATAGACCTCCATGTTAATTCTTTCCTGAGAGGGGCGGAGGGAGGGAAGAAATTTCATGTTTGCCAGGCAGTCACTATATGATGGGGGTGGTTGTCAATCACTGAACACAGCAGTGTGGCTGCGGTTTGAGAGCGGGTGCCTAGCGTTAACTGACCATCTTAATGGACCCTAAGGGGGGGAACACATTCTATTGTAAACAATGATGTTTCAGGCGTCCATCATTTTTACATAACAATACAAATAATGTGAACTCATACTAGAGACATAGGTAGCCAACGTCATAGGTGAATCCTGAAGGTTTTGTGCAAATATTGACTGGTATTTGTATCTGTTCATAATTTAAATCTAACTATCTTAACTAAGGCCCCAGTTCCAGCCTTAAAGCATAATGCTGCCACCACCATGCTTCACTGTGGGTATGGTGTTCTTTTTGTGAATCTGATTAAAAATCTGCGGGGTGATCTAAAGAGGGCTGTGCACAGGAGATGCCCTCGCAATCTAACAGATTTGGAATGTTTCTGCAATGAAGAGTGGGCAAATCTTGCCAAGTCAAAATGTGCCATGCTGATAGATTCATACTCAAAAAGTGCTTTAATAAAATCAAAAGGTGCTTCATCAAAGTATTAGTTTAAGGGTGTACACTCTTATGCAACCATATTATTTTGTTTTTATTTTTTCTTCCCTCCACCTAAAATATTGCAGTTTGTTTTTCAATTGAGTGGCACAGTTTATAGGTCACATTAAAGGTGCAACATTTCTGAAATTATTTATATTTGTCTCATTTTTGTACAGCACAGGAACCTGCCATTTTACCAGGGGTGTTTGGACTTTTTATATTCACTGTAGATAAATGGAACCAGAAATCCTGTCCTATTCCCATTGGTCCATTACGTTACAGACATTTTACCAGGGGTGTTTAGACTTTTTTTTATATCAACTGTACCTCTATCTATGGATCTATTAACTGTTAATAAACTGATGAAAATAAACCTGTCTGTTGTCATCCTTTTATTTTATCAGGTTTGTGATTCATTTATATTTAACTATTTTGTAAGGTTGTCACTGGGATTGTGTTGTTTCCGTTGCTGGTAATCACTCCTGGAGTCTTGGCATAGACACTATCTGAATGAATACTGACTTTGGTGTTGTGTTTTTTTCCCACGGTACAAAAGCCACCGCGGCAGACTGTGTGGGGTCTGATTAAACAGGTCCCCGAGTGCTTGTGTGATTACAGCAAGAAGGTAGATTGGGAGTTCCACTGGCAAGAAGGGATTACTGTCTTTTTAACGTTTTAATCTTTATTGTTTACTAAAGTCTAAGTAAGAAGATAATAAATCCCCACACTCATTATGCTTCATACCGATGTAAACATTGTATGTTACAGTTTACTACAATATACTGTTTGTAGTACTAAGCTAATAAAGGTACTGTGAATTATGGGCTGGCAGAGTTGTGGATGGTGTATAAGTGTCACCTACATATGGGGGGAGGCTAAAGCAGATGTATAGGCATGCTGAAATTAAACTTGAATGTGTTCTGTCAGGGTCCAGAAGCTTGAAGACTGGGAAGGATAAAGACTCCAGGCCAAATTGGTTGGACTTTAACCATTGGTCAGTTGAAGCTCTATGGTCCTCTCTATCTGATTGCATATTGATAGAACTCTAAACATGTACACATACTGTATATTTTGGGGAACCCATTAGAGGCACCAAGGTTAACATTAACTGGCATCATTTTTAGCAGTGAGTCAGGTAACATGTTTATTTCATGCTACAGACCAGCTGAAAATATCTTTCTGCATTTAACTGTGTGGCTTTACCACCATTGCCAACTAAAAGTGCAGATCAAACCTGCTTGGACTGTTCCTGGGTAACCCTGTCTAATGAGCACATGAACTGTTCAGTTGACCCTGACTCCCTTATATCACACCAGGAAATGTTTTTTCATGTTGATTATCTGTTTCCTTTAGTAGAAAATACACAAATGAGTAATGTAGTATTTCCTGTTGTTGTTGTCAAATACCTTACACCATTTATATAGTATATATATATATATATAAATATATTACACTACTACTATACACTACTATTATTTCTGTATTTTTTTTTGTATTTTAAATAGGATAGACAGTAATGGCTGCCATACACCCACAGACAGGTGCAGACAGACGAGCTCCGATGAGCCCCAGAATGCAACGCGATGAACTCATCACGTTGCATTCTGGGGCTGCTTTAATCGGCTGGGCACCCTTTGTGTGCCGGCCATTACCTTCAATGAAGACGCCGGTCTTCATTGAAGTTAATGGCATCGGCCGGCATCGGCCAGAGAACATTCGACATGTCCGTTCTCTTGCTGGCTGAGCTGTGGGGCGACAGGCATCTGTCTCCCCATGTGGGCACACGCCGATTGGCGGCCGATTTTGCCGCCGACCGATGGCACGAGCGTGCACGCCCGTCAGTCAGTGGAAAAATCGGCCGCTAATTGGCATGTGTATGCCAGGCATTAGTCTACACCCATGATGACAAATAGGTGGCTCAGCCACGCTGTGCCCTTGATTAGGGTGCGTTTAAACTAACATGCCCCCTTTAAACCTGTGGGCACTGACACATCCATTGATTTTCATTGGACATGGCGTATAGCATTTCCACGACATTTTGCGTTTCATAAGCAACAATGTGGAGCCGTGCACTGTTATTTACACAACCCAGCTGTGATGCACCTGTGTAGGAAGGCACATCATAGCCCACTGAAAATAGAGGCCTAAAAATGGAACAACTGAGATGGACAAAGGGATTTGGTCACAAATGTCTGACTTTTACAAAACAATGTGATTCATGATGTAGTCACCATCAAAACATGAAGATAGCAACAACACAAGCATGACTACGAGACATGGACAGAGTGTTGTCACCCTGCAGCAGGAAGTGCTTGAACAAGGATCTTCATGATAGGATTCCCAGGTAATATTTGAATAAAAAAACATTTAAAATTACTTTAATAGAAACTAAATTATCATATTAAAGCTTTTATGAAATGTAAATGATTGTTTTTATAATAATAATATGTCATCGCTATCTACAGTAAGTAAATAAACCACAGCAAAAATATTTGTATTTTTGTATAAATAGTTGTCAGTGTTTTATTTAACGAAATAAAGACTATATTAGATAAAATTAACGGTTCATTTTTAAAGGGAATTTATGCACAGAGCTAAATAGAAAACAAACTGAATTGCCCTATTGTTTGGATGGAAGCAGGTCGCTTTCCGTCTCTAACACCATACGTGTGTGCCATCTAGTGTCCAACATTCTTATAGGATGCACCACATGACCTCAGTCAGTCTGTTTACTTTTAGCTTGATATTTAGTTGTGTACGGATTTCTTGTTATTTAAATTAAATTTACTAAACATTTTATTTTTGCGATTGTGGTTTCAGAAATTAAAATGCAAATATATCTAACTGAAACCTACAGAAGGAGGACATGGTTAGCTATTACTTTTCTATGAGTCCAAAGAGTGGCTCAAGAGAGAACCAACAGCCAACCTTATAAAGCAAATGCAAAGTGAATGTTATTTGGCTGATTGAGGGTCCATTAGGGCTGTCAATACTTGTACCATGCAATATAAAGAGATCTAGTTTTGATTTTGTAATTAGGGCTAGATACATTTCCATATAATGATTAAATATATTTTTTTAATATGTCAAAAAACTATATAGGTGCCTCAGTTCATTCGAATAATAATAATAATAATGATAATAATTATATCCTACCTCCCCTGTTCTCTTCTCAATAGAACTGCAGCTCTGAAATGGACTCAATGACCATGCAATGAACTTGGCCTTCCAACAGTTCTCTGCATAAGTTCCATGGTTTGCCATAAAAAATAGCATCTTTCTCTTGAGTCCACATAAAGCTTAGAAAAAAGTTTGGGATTGTCAATTTAGTTTTTTTGAAAAATTGGTTTGATTTGTAAGTTAATTGCAAAGCCCCATGGTATCATCACTAAACCAGCTGGATATGTAGAGAAGAGTTCAGGGTGTACTACAAAAAAGAGAGTAACACAACTAACACAAATAGTTTCTCTCATGTCGAAATTTCAACTTTGACTTTGAAATGAATTTATGCAAAAACTACACTACATCTCCAGCAATTTTGGTGATGATAACATGTTCAGGCGGTTTGCAATCAATTCACAAAGTTGAACAAATCTGATCATTAACATAGACTATCACCACTGCTGACCCTATTTAAGTATCTTCCTTCTAAAGTATTTTAGCAATTTTGATTAATGATTTAATTGATGAGTAGAGTGGGTGAAATATTTGATTACCATTTCTTGATTATCATGGTAAAATTTCCTCACAATTGATTGTTGTGTCTTTTGCAGAAACTTAAGAAAAATATTTAAATGGTACCACCAGCACAAGCAAAATTGTGTTTATGTTTTAAATTTATATTTATAGATTTATAGATTTTTTTTGACAGTTTAAAAATCTTAAACCAGTATGTTGAAAATGCTTTATCAACAAAGAGTTACTATCTGTCAGTGCTTTTACAAACTACTGATAATTATACCTTTCAGCCCCTTCAATATAATGGGGTCATGTCAGAAAGCTAAAACTCCAGGTGTGGTTTGCTTTCTCTAAATTGAGAACAAAACATCTTTTTTTAGTAAAGATGACACATTTTTTTTATTTGAATCTATTCTCAAAAAAAATACTGTCCTATGACTAAGTATAGGTCTGCATCTGCATTGTGAATGGAGGCAAATGTTCCAACCATAATCATAGAGGTTTTTTTTACTACATTTCCAATCACTGCTATTCTCTGTTACAGCATCAGGTTAATGTCTTGATTGGTGGTTTAGTTGTCCACTGAGAAAATAAAGCACATTTTCTTTTGGATTAAAAATTAAAAATTGTTTCTAAAGAAAAATAGTTTCTTTACAAATTGTTTTGTTTTAATTGTTACAAATTGTTTGATTAATTGTTTGAAGACCACTATGGCATAGAGGGCTATAATCAGGGGTGCACATAACTGGTCTGCTGGTACGCATCCAGGTCTAAAAACCCGCTCTGCGTACTGTGTCTTGTCCCTCTAAATCGCATGTGCGGACTACAGATGGGACAGATTGACAGAGCTTCC
>CM070036.1:34375882-34389441 GCA_036250615.1 Ptychadena robeensis | reverse complement strand
TGCCGCTCCTCCCTAATCTTCTGAACTAAAATCAAGCATCAAGCCGGGGGGAGTGTCAGGTAAGGAGAAGCTGATAGCTCAGCCTTGGAGTCCTTGCCTGCCCTCCCCCTGTGGTTTTTCCCGAGGTGAGTGCTTCTTCTGCTTTCACTATCTGTGGGTGTGTGTGTTGGGGGAATGTTAGGGGGGTGTTTTAGGGGGGAATGATCAGTGGCTAGTCGGTCTTAGAGCATTATCAGGGGGGATGGGGGGTGATATTGGGGGAAGGCAGTGGGGGGGGAATGATACATGGGGTATCCTGTGGTGGGGGTAATCAAGGGGGGTAGTCTGTGTTGGTGGGTGATTTAAGGGTAGGGTGTGTTTTTTCAGTTGTGTGTGTGTGGGGGGGGGGGGGGGTGGTTGGTAGGCATGATGGGGGTAGTGTTTAAACACTACTATAAATGTAGTTTTTTTTAATTGACAAAAGTTTTTGCCAATTTTTATTGTTAAACATATTGAATTTATGTCACCTAAAAAACCGCAGGGAAGCTTTGGGCTAAGTTTACACTGGTGTTTTACCTCCAGGTAAACGACCATTTAACGGGACTGACCGGCTGGTCAGTTTTTGGCTGTGCCATAGGTCCTCTATGGGGTCCTTAATTAGACGCCCTGTAATCGCCTGCACTGTTTTGCAGCCGATCACAGGGAGTCGTTTATCCCCTGGCTGTGGGAGCGCGCTGGCGGTTTCCGAGCTGAAAGCAGCTCGAGAACTGCCAGTGTAAACTTAGCCTAAATAACTATAAAAGGTTGCAGTTAGGGGTGTCAAATTGGGAATGCAAATTACTAATTCAAACACAGGTCACCTGTGGATGGAAACAGCTAATCGGAGGATTAATGAGGAACAGGGAGGTCCATCTGCAGCAGAATCTACCATGCAGGAGGCTGACACAGAGGACAGTGAGTAGACCACGCTACATATGGGGTGAGTACCAAACATTATCTCCTAGTACTCATCTGAGGAGCTCACTAACAAAGTTATGTGCACCCCTGGCTATAATCATCTTTCAGCACCATATCGAAGTAAAAGTGTGCAAATACTCCAACATTAACCTTACTATCAGGATGATGGCTAGTAGGGCCTCAGAAGAAATAAACTGATTTGCAAATGTGCGGTCGGATATTTGCAATGGTGGATATTCGTCATATTATGCTTCAACATTGTTTACGGTCATACATTGCTCATATTTGTGCGCATTGCGAATGGATACGCGCAGTACACACAGTGCTCGTACTGGCTAAGATCACAGAATGAAGAAGCTGTAAAGCTGGTTTGCGAATAAATGCGAACAGCCACATGCGATGTAAGGCAAATGGAATTTTACGAATTGCAAATGTTTCTTAATAAAGTTGCAAAATTACATGAATTCGATTAAACCATATGCCCCTCAACACTACTGATGATTTTCTATATCAAGAAAAGGTAAAGTACAGCTAAAGGTTGCCTGTACTACCTTGTGTTAGAGCAGTGGTGGGCAACTGAGTTGATATGGGGGGCCACAAGTGCGGCCCCTGGCATCACTAAAGGGTCGCACATAACATTTTCATCTATACTGACTTGTATAAGCATTTTATAATGAAAGAAAGAAATGACAGCAGGTATAGCTAGAAGACATTATTTATAATTATTAAATAGAAAAACTTGTTTTAATTAATATGTTAAGCATTAGGGAACACTGTAGTATGGTAATGCACATTTTGTGTCATGTGGCTTTCACATACTCCAATCAGCGTGCTAGGAGTCCCTCACCTCTCCTCCTCTTCCTGCTCTAAGAAAATTTGGGGCAAGGACACGTTGGTGTGGGATCAGCGGACAGGTGAGTTCCTATTGCCTATGCATTAACAGTTTTCAGAGGCCGCAAGTGGTTGACCAAGGAAGGCCGCCGAACAACGCCCAAAGGGACGTAGGTTGGGCATCTGGGTGTTAGAGTGTTAAAATTCAACTTAAAATTCAACTGTAAATTTGATTTCTCTATAGTGTAAGTAAAAACTAAAGCATTCTTAGTTTATGCTTCATATACTCTACCAAATTACAAGTATATATAATATATACAGTATATATATTATAAATAAATATACAATTTGGACAATGGACAAACATTTAGGACTAAAGGTGATCCTACACTTTACAATATTTTCAACAGAATAGACATACGACAGGATAAATGTATTAAATCTGTTGTAAGTGTATTGAAAATTAGGCATGGGTGATGGGTATTTGGATATAGCAACTGATCATAGACCAGGAAGGGTTGTTTTTTTAAAAGATCTACTAACAGTATGGTTAGCACCCTAACAACCAGTTCTGCTGGCACCTTATAAATGCTGACAGGAGATTATAACAAAAGGTCCCCCTTTCCCTTTTTCTATTGCATTGTCGAATCCGAAAGCTAAATAAGAAGATATGAAATCCAGAAATCAGAAAGGACATAAAGTAAAACATTCAGAGATTGAGATTTTTGCTTTAGGTACCAGGATGTTGAATCACATTTCCACCACATTTACTAATTATTGATTTCCCATATAAAGCATTGCTCATCCAAGTATGACAACATATGACAGCGTAGTACATCTTCGCCATATTGCATCCAAACTTCATCTTAAGTATCAGTTCCCCTTTAAGGATATAATTTCTTTAGCAAAGGCATTTTAATCAGAGGTTCAATCATTTTGACACTTCAATCCCCTTATGACTGTCTCTGCTGTAAATAAGTAAGGTAGCGCAGACTCCTGGTGGTATGGAATCAAGCTTGCAATCTATTCATCATACATACATCTAATTATAAAAGCTGCCACATGTGTGATATATGTTTGTTGCACAGTGGATCTCCAATATCCACGAGGAAGGATTAAAAATTCATGTTACGTTTAAAGGATCATTTAGTTATGTCTGGTTCAAAAATAAACAAGCTATATCAAGCAGGTAAATCAAGCAAGACTTTATCGACAGTTCATGATAGGATTTCTAATATGGTCCTCTTCCTCCTTGATTCCTCCTCTCCTGTATAGCATTAGTTAGAATATGAGGACTTCAATATTATGATCATAATATATGATCATAGCCATCATATGGTTTATATGTTTAAGACCTGACTTCATATATGCAGCATATACAGTTCATTAGCATAAGGGCGTGCACTCTTCTGCAACCACATTATTTTAGTTTTATATTTTTTCTACCCTCCACCTAAAAGATTTCAGTTTGTTTTTCATTTGAGTAGTACAGTTTATAGGTCACATTAAAGGTGGAAAAAGGTATATAAAGGTTCTGAAATTATTTATCGTTGTCTCATTTTTGTACAGCACAGGAACCTGACATTCTACCAGGGGTGTGTATACTTTTTATATCCACTGTATACAAAAATTTTGTCTGAACCAGTGAGATGAACCCAAAGGTGACATTGGAATCTAATTTGATAATATCATGAAATAAACTGCTTTTAGAAGAGCAATTTTTGACTTTAATCTCACAAGGCCTATCAACTGGTAATATAAGGGGGTGTTAGGGTTCAAGACAGGCACGAGCCTCACCACATCCAGGTATCAACTGTTAATGTTTTTGAAAACTGTCTTTTGGAAATTTTAATTTAGAAGTACAACAACTCCTACTTATAGAACATGTGTGTTGAGTCTTGTCTTGGACTCCACAATGGTATTTTGAAAGAATGTCTACTTTTTGGGTCAAGATAAAGAAGAATTTGCTGACCACTTTGCATGATACTTTATAGACGAAGGTCATTTCTATGTTCCACTCTCTGTCCTCCTGTGCCATGGTGGCTCCATATATCCTGTTTGGGAAACATGCACACCATTCTATGTAAGGACTCCTTCCCCGGACTACATGTCTCAAGAGAACTGTGAGTTATTTGCTTGCTGCTTATTCAGTGATTTTGCTTGTGTAGGCAGCGGTGGCTACATACAGTGTTCCATAAAGTCTTAATATCAAAGGTAACCACTACAACACAGGAATTGCCTGGTACACATATTTGGGCTGCATTAGCCCCCGTAGTGGTAACCCAGAATTAAGGATATTGGTAATCGAAAATCGACCCAAACCACACCTGAATATGGGAACACTCTGGGTTACCGTAAGGGTGGCTAAAAGTCCAAATCAATATTCAATTATCCACAAGAGCCTGAATTTATATATACCAATATTATATATGGTAAATTAGGGCAAATTAAATATATATATTTCATTAGATTTATCTATCTATGCTCATCTGTCCTATTAACTTGAGTGTGGTTTGGGGTAAATTTATAATACAAAAAGCAGTAACTTTAAGCCACAATCAGAGTAGGTTACATGCAATCCTGTAGCATCCTACACCAACACCAGCTGGGTATCTCTTCTTCCTGGGGACTGTCTTTGATACCTATCTCTTTCGGAAAATATAGCCATAGGCGTGGACATCCCTGATGCCCCCACCATCATCAGTGATTCCAGGGACATGTGCTGCCCACGCCTATACCTGTATTTTACAGGCATAGGCATCCTCAAGTCCTCATATCCTTGGTATCATTGATTACACAGAAGAAGAAAATTTTAACAGATTACTAAATTATTTTTTGTACCTTTCTTGGCACCCAAATCTGGAAAGAATGGGAGGTTAGGAAAACACATTTAACCACAATGGGTCATGATGTGGAAGGGCTGGGCATCGCCAAAACTGCAAACTTGCCCAAAGCCACCAATCAGATTTGAGACTTTTTATTATAGAAAAAAAAGCAAGGAATGTATATGCACATTTTGTCCTGTTTTTACAGAGGACTTACCATTTTTAAAGCTGTCATTTTCTTGGTATATACAATAATTAAGGTATAAACATTATTTGGCTTTATTTAACCATTTATAGCATAGCTGAACCCTACCTTCAGGCTTGCAAAAGAAATGACTACATCTTACAGTGTGCATTGCAAATGCCAATAAATAAGATAAAACCTGGCTGATAGACAACCAGCATCATGTATCCCTGTAGCCATACACAGAACAATTTTTTGTTCAATTCCTGTGCACTTTTGCCCGCGATCACCTGCAAAAGCATCTTTAAGCAGGAAGTGATCTCATCCCTAACCAGGAAGTAAGGTCATCCTGGAAAGCACATGGCCCAGAGAGATCAATCCTTGTACACCTCCTTTAATGTGAGTATCTTGTCTTTTGTTTTATTTTATTTTATTTCATATTATTTCACCATTTGCAGTACCTTACTTTGTTGTACTAGGTTGTGTGCCTCCTGTCCTTGTTCCTATTTGTCTGTTACAGGGGGCCACACTCCTCCATTTTGAGAGCTGCACACCTACATGCAACGAAAACACGCACCCATCATCCAAAGTATCAGCCAGGGATCGATCACCTAAAGTGGTGTGCATCAATTCGACAATATATTGGCAAATGATCATTTGACAATTTTGTTTTACAATTGTTTATTGATCGCACACAAATCGATAAGTGTATGGCTTTCTTATTCTGCCCTATTAGTTTCCCAGCCCACTTTATTCACTGTTTTTTGGTCCTGTCAACCAGGATCATATGAAGGCTTTATACCAGTGGTGGGCAACTGAGTTGATAAGGAGAGCCACAAGTGCGGCCCTGGACATCACTAACGGGCCGCACATAACATTTTCAATCTATACTGACTTGTATAAGCATTTTTTAATGTGAAAATGACAGGAGGCAGAGCTACAAGACATGTTTTATTTTTAAATAACAAGGCTTATTTTAAATGATACTCCAAGCATTGGGTAACACTGTAGTATGGTAATGCACATTTTGATTTAGAGGTTATGTGATGGAATATAAGTTCCTATCCCCTATGCATAAACAGTAAGGTTTCTGGGGCCGCAAGTGGAGGACTGAGGAGGGCCGCTAAAGAATGCCCAAAGGGCTGCATGCGGCCCCAGGGCCGCAGGTTGGTCACCTAGGCTTTATACCTTGGTTTCAGGATGCAACGTGTAGCACTCTTTTCCGGCCACCATCCCCCAGCTTGCAGCATTTCATAGAAATATAAGCAGTCAAAAAATGTCTCCATGTCTAAAACATGTTATAAACATTATATTAACATGTTAATAAGGGGAACCAGGGAAAGCGATCTTAGTAGATTAAACTTGACCTTCATAAAGTTCCTCTATCTAAAACACCCTGTATATTTTTAAATAGATGGCATTTTGATTAAACAGTTAATGATTCCTCTCCCTTCTGTTGATATTATATTTGTCAGAAATATGGAGTTCGGCTTAATATCCGTATAGAAAAATTATGAAGCAACATTCACTTGAAATTCATCCTGATAGTTTTGTCACTGCAGTTTATGTCAGGGGATCACGGTGTATCCCTCATTAAAATAATTAATAATAAACATTACCATATTACTCTAGAGTTAGCAGAGACCATCTGTTTAATTGTTCTTTTTTCAGTAGCAGTGGTAAAACAATGCAAATTCTGCATTAAAAATACCTCACAAGAACTGAGTGAAATAAACACTCTGCTTTAGCAGTCCTGATGGTGACAGACATCCATCTTTATTAATCCCCAAATGATTTAATCAAAACTCTGTTTACACAGGATATCCAGGCAGCAGCCCTTTCATTATAAAATGCCAATCTAAAGCAGAGAATGGCATGGATGAAGACAAACAACAAACTTGTGCAATGGGATTTCATTTAAAAGTCAGCATATCAGAATGTTGTTAATCTCTGATGTCATAAGAACAGGAATACCGAACATAATATATGTATACATAGACTGAAGAGCAGGTGTCATGTCTCATTCCTAACTGATAGTGGTAACTCTTTTTTTTATATATTCGGTTCTGGTTCTCCCACCTAATGACATTTCTAAGTCCCCCAAGAAATATAAGGCAAACAATTATATATTTTTATTACTTTTTGAATGATTGTAACAATTTACTGACAAAAATATGAAAAGTCACCCCACACTTGTAGAGAAGAGAGGGGGAGTCATGTGGAGGTGATTTTATGAGGGGTGGCAGGCAATTGCTAGGTGACAAGCATGATGACATTGTTGTATTTCAATATTTATTGACTATACAAAGCTATCAATTCAGTGGGTAGTGTGGATGGTGGACCTGTATAGTATCTTCCCATTCAGCCCTTATTTAATGTTGGTGCTTAATAAATAAAAGTTAATATTGATAGTGTGGATGGTTGTCATTAGAGATGGTCGAATTTTTCGACTTGCTAACTTTGTGAGATGATTGCAAAGCCCCTGAAAATGGTATCATCACCAAAATTGCTGGAGATGTAAGGAAGGGTTGTGGAAACATTTGAAAAAAATATGTTTTGCTCTAGCACATTTCGCTTTTGCATAAATTAAGTTCAAAGTCGAAATTCCGATTTTCGAAATTTTTACTTGACTTTGAACTTCATTTGTGAAAAAACTGTTTGTGGTAGAGACATACTTTCTTTTTAGGAGTATACCCCCAACCCATTTCTACATCTCCAGTAAGTTTGGTGATGATACCATGTTCAGGGGCTTTGCAACTAAGTCGAAACCGTCGAAATGGTCGAATTTTTGAAACAAAATTTGACCATCTCTAGTTGCCTTGATGGACAGTCACTGAATGCATATATATTTGATCAGATGAATGTAAAATGTGATGGATATTAAGTGGTAATCCAGATAAAGAATCCATATCAGGGAGATATGGATTGCTCACCTGGTAGAGAATGAATAGGACAACAATATATCATATTTCTTTCTTTCATTAAAGCGGACCTTCCACTTGGGAGGTCACTCAGCAGTTTTGGCTGCAGCTCAGCCGATACTGCTGAGATCCTTATTTGTAAAAATAGAATCTTTTTCTGACAGCAGGAGGGGAGCTTGTTACCACTGCCTTACATAGTGCCTAAGCAGCCGAAGTGGTGTCTAGGGCATCTCTCGCAGGCAGGAACTCATCGGCAGCTGATTCCACCCCTTCACACCCCCCCTCACTGAGCTCTGCAGCTCCGACAGAGAAGAGACAGGAGGGGGAGGTTGAGTGAAGGGGGGAGGAGAGGGGGGTAGTGAGGGCGGAAGTAGTAGCAGGTCTCCAGGATCTAAGATGCCAGCATGAGAACTGCAAGCAAGTAAAGTGAGTATGCTGTGGGGGGTTTTTGTGTAGCAGTTTTCCAGCATCTGAACTGCTGACATGTGAGTCTTGTGTCTGTTTAATGTATGTGTGTTTTTTTTCATTTGAGTTTAAAACCGCTACAACAAGCTAATGTTAAGGTACAGATTGCTGTATGTAGCATCTCAAATATCTAGATGTGATCCTGAGACTCCATGATGAAATTCAAATTAAGATCAGAAGAATGGAAGTGATGTTGAACAGCAAGGCAGAAAGCAATAAACGGTGCTATATACCCATTGGCCTGTACAACTGTGCAGTTGACTGCAGACTGAAGGCAGCACTAGAGTTCAGCTTGAAGTACCAAACCATTTAGTAAGACAATTTGGAGGGACAATTGTTATAGAAATGTTGATATGATAATCTACTTTATCCACTAAAAGTTAATTTTTTCATAAACTTTTTCAGTATAGTAGAAAGCAGGGCCATTTCTAGATTTTCAGGGGCCCTATGCGAGATCTTGTTGGGGCCCAGTTTTTGTACACAATGATGCTAAGGAGTTTAAACCCTCTGATCTGTGCCTTGCTTTCAAGAAAAAAAGAACACAATAGGTTATTGGAACTGAAATTAATGCTCTGTTCGCCTCAATGTGGGGCTGGGGAGGGAGCATACCTGTCTGTTCTGCATTTGAAAATAAAGCCGACCATACAAGTCTCGATTCCCCTGCGATCGTTGTGCGATTGAACGCAGTATACTTACGCAAGAATCGCCAAACAATTGCACAATGATTGTTCAGGCTATCGATACGCACCACCCTGGGGACTCGATCCCTTGTTGATAATATAAATGGGCACCCAGTAATGGTGATCAACAGGGAAATACCGACATGTCAGATCCCTGTTCGATCGATATTTCCTTGGAGTGGGAACAATGGTCCATGTATGTGTAAAATGTACAAAAATGACCATTTGAAGTCTTTGTGGCCATGTGACAAAGGGGGAGAATAACTAGGAAACAGGGAGTGTTGTCACCCTACGAATCATGTTATTCCATTGTTTCTTTGGGATTATAGCCACACAAATGATACAGACTCCAATTAGCTGGCAGTGCTAGGGGAGGGTACAGGCACTGTATACATTCTGCAGAAGTAGAAAGAGAACTGACAGCTCAGAGAGCCAATCGGATTCAGTTTTCCTCTCCCAGCCAGAACAGGGAAGGTTGACAGCTATGAAAGGAAGGGAGTAAGGAGTGCAGCTTGGGGCCCCCTAGTGGTCAAAAGGGGCCCTATGAGCATGCATAGTCTGCATAGCACAAGAAGTGGCCCTGGTAGAGTCAAAGAAAGCAGCCAGACTGGAAAATACATAGAAGGAAAAATCTACAAATGTAAACAGTTGAAAAAGAAAGAAAATATGTTCCTGTTAACCTAAATGTTAGGAGCACAGAGAGGGGGGCAAAACGTCTCCAATAAAATAATAACAAAAACCCCAGGATCCCACATGATTTCGTAAGCCAGTGGATACACATGGCACCTCCAATAAATCAGAGGTTGTTGGTTTCAAATATCCAATGATTAGAGGGTAAGCATAAATTGCTATAAAATAATATATTATTGTGATATAATATAATATTTTGAATGTATTGAATCCCTGGAATGTATAATAATACATACAGAAGAATCCATAGGATAGAAGTCAGTAGATGTCATTAGGTTTCTTAAACCAAGAGGGATGCACTGCTGCTGAGATGACTCAGAAAATAGTTCCTTGATAATGCTCTGTGGGTGTGCATTGCCTATCTTCAGTGATTGATCGGGGAAGCACTTGCGGTGGAACCCTATGTCAGTCATTCTGGGAATTGTGTGTAGCACAAAGCAGAGAACATAGAGATGAAAGATAACAATCTGATAACCTTGATGGAGTGAACACTCAGTCAGGAGCCCTCATTGAGTTTCATATAGCATTATTCCTTCAGAAAGATAAATACCTTGTTCCTCTAGCTGAATATCAGATCATTACATTCGAAGAAATGGCAGAGTGTTCTCAGGAATCCATGGTCAGATATTACAGGCCAGCAGATGCCTGGCCCGTACACTTTGGTCTCTAATGGCCATTTTATATACTCTGAAGTCCCATCATGGTTATGAGTTGTCAAATATCAATCAAAGGGCATACCAAGGGATACAATTATATGTGTATTCTTCATCTAAAAGGGTTAAGCTAGCCATACACGGCACGGATTCCCTGGCTGATCGATTCAGCACCAATGGATTCCAGCGATTCCGCCGGCATCCACAGGTGAGAACGATCAGCCAATTAGGGAATCCGATCGTGGCAGCCCACCTTGTACGGCCGGATCCGTGTCCGATGGATCGCCTCCCTGACCGCAACGCCCCCTGATCAGAGCAGAATCGGACCCGAAAAGACCAACAGGTTGGTTCTTCCTCGGATCCGATTCTGTGCCCGGAATCCATCGCGCCGGAATCCGGCACGAATCCGTGCCGTGTATGGCAGCCTTTAAACCTTCATGTAAAAGAGAACTATTCCAACCTACAAGCAATAATTATTAAAGAGCTTTAATTTTTCAGAAAGAAACACTTTTTATGCACTGTATCATTTTTATTCTATTGTCCTTCTTCTGTCCTACTGTGGTAATGCAACCCCAAAACTTTATGTTTGGGTGCACACCCTCCTGTGTATGCAAGTACTCTTTTCCTGGGTGTAGCTAGAAATGACTGGTACCCATAGTCAGGGCTTTTTTTCTCAGAGAAAAGGTGGTGGAACTCACCCCTCCCCTTGCCACGCCCCTACCCACCCTAAGATTTTTTTGCATTTTACCAGCCAAGTCCAGCTCAGGTTTATTTTAGTTAGTTGTTTTTCATCCTGGCTGGAATTCCGCCCAGGACCGCAGCTATGGCTGCTTTGGTGGTTCCTACATCATGGTTGAAAAAGAGCCTCTGCTGGAAACGCGTCCTATTGTTCCTGTTGAGCTCTCCATCATCTGTAAGCAGGAAGTGAACTCATCCCTAACCAGGAAGTGAGGTCATCCTGAGCTGGAATACCGCCCAGGACCGCAACTATGGCTGCTATGGTGGTTCCTACACATGGTTGAAAAAGAGCCTCCGCTCGAAACGCGTCCTATGTTTCCGGTTGAGCCCTCCAGCATCTGTAAGCAGGAAGTGAGCTCATCCCTAACAGGAAGTGAGGTTATCCTGAAAAGCCCATGGGCCTGAGAGATCAATCCTTGTAAACCTCTTTTAATCTGAGTATCTTGTCTTTTATTTTATTTCTTATTGTTTAACCATTAACAGTACCTTACTTTGTTGTTCTAGGTTGTGCGCCTTGTGTCCTTGTTCCTATTTGTCTATTACAGGGGGCCACACTCCTCCATTTTGAGAGCTGCACACCTACACACAACTTAAACATGCACCCCTCATACTGACCCAATTTTACTCTGTGATCTTTACCCAGGCCCCGTATACCCACTAAGAGCCCTTCTGGCCACTGACATCACTGTATCTGTGTAATCACTGCTGACATGCGCAACTATCTATTATCTTTCTTAGTTCCTACACCACTGCCTGGGAATACATGCCTAAAGAGAACTTGTGTCAGTTACTTGCTGGGTGTGTACACATGAAACAGTACAGAGGGGTGGCAACACACAGGACTTGATAGAGTTCCAAGTGCAAAGAAACACATGAAAGCAGTACAAGTGTTTGTATAGGATTTTTGTATTTTTACATCAGGGTTTCATTAACCCTTACTCTCCAATATGGTCTACACATCAGCACATAAATGTCATCAGGTCTTATGCCGAAAGTTTATTCAGATTTGTCCTGCCTCATTGTGCAGACTCTCTTCACAGTCCTCTATTGCATCCTGGTAACAATAAATCATTGTTAGATCAGTTGTTGTAGAGGTGCATGGTGGATCTGGGTTAGGCATATAGTGTTGCACATAAAGAAAAAATGTAATCTGTGAAAAGAAATATGTCCCTATACTTTGGATAACATGTGGGTCATGCCAAACAGTCAGATATGCATATGCAATCGAAAGCACATTTTCTATCATTCCAAATCCTGTACAACCTGTACAACACCCAACTTGATTTTCATCTAAATGCAATACCAATTATTTTAATAAATATAAAAAACACCCAAGTAACACCTAGGAAAGAAATCATAAAATTAAAGTCACATTTGTCTATGACCTTTACTATCATATTTGGAAATGTATAAATGTATGTCCATGTACTGTATATTCACTGCAATTGTGATGAAGTTACTAAAGTTGTTATTGTCAGTTGCACACTTACTGCTGGCTTCCGCTTTAATTTATCAATCGATTGCTGCCCAGTGGCAGTAGATTTCTGCTCAGCTATAGGTGTTCTGTAGTTACACCGGTTCTATTTTCATCCTGCATATGTGACGTCTCCGCAGCCTTCGCAGCTGATCAGCAGGTAGTTGTACTGTACATAAAACAATGATGCTAAGGACAGTATGGTGAGAAATATAGTACTATCCCCGCAATGATCCAGTAATTGGGATCTATAGTCAGGTCATAAAAGGGTTCACTGGAAAACAAAAAGGTATGAGCTGAACCATCAAGAGACTGTTGCATGTCTGGTTAGGTTTTCTAGTATACAACCGTCCCTTTTATATTATATTGAGTCTGTAAATGCATCTGTTGGATTTATTAAAATGTTTTGGTAAGATTATGGATCAAATTAAAAGAATTCAACCTGTAGTTTAAGTATAAGTGCTATTGGGGCTGCAAATGGCCAGGATGAGGATGGAGGATTGTGCAGGTGGAGTAGACTTAAATGATTTGCCAAATGCCCACTAGGGGGAGCGCCATAGAAACTAGTGATGGCGCGAACCCGGATTTTGCCGTTCGCGAACGCCGAACTCAAACATCCTCAAAAGTTCGCGAACTCGGCGAACCGCCATTGACAGGCTTGGCTATGGGTGTTCTAAATAGGAGTTCGTACCTTGACGGGTGAGATGCCGTGTTAAGGATGAGTGGGTCAGAGATCCAAATGCTGCAGATAGAGCCAGGGGTGGTTCCTCGCCTGGGAAGTCTCCTGGTGCGGCCGTCGCCACACAAATCTCCTGCACATAACTCGGGTAGCAACCAGGGCATCCCTGGCAGCCGAGGGCGTGTTCCAGGTGGGAGGGGTAACAGGGATTCGCCGCTCGTAGGGGCGCATTCCTACTCATCAACCCAAATAGGGCTGGTGGTGGGCGGGACCCTGCCTTACCTGCCCGCAGAAGCTACCAGCTGCTCCTCCTAGAGCTAGCCCGTAAGTGACAGAGAATTGTCCTTTCCGATATATATTGATCAAAGTGTCAACTGCGTCCTCCTTGTATACACTCAGTGTTGCATATGAGTACCCTCTATGCCTCTAGGAGCCATCTATTCCATCCTAAATCCCCTGCAGAGAAGTGTATGCCTTCAATGT
>CM070036.1:34344076-34356332 GCA_036250615.1 Ptychadena robeensis | reverse complement strand
GCACTTTCAGCATGTCAGCACTGGACGAGCTGAACTCGTCACAACCGCTAGGGAGGTTAAGGATCAATTTCATTACAATTGATTAAAATTTTCCAGCATGTCTGATTATTTTTCAATTCAAATTATTCCCAATTTAAATTGTTTTAGGTTGATCTAACCATGTGGGTTGCCATAGCTTTTCAATCAATTAACAAAAAAAGTTGATTGAATTAAGTTGATTGAATGAAAAATCTAAACGTGAATGGGGCCCTTTAGAGGATTAAAGTTCCACTGGAAAGCCAGTGTCCTGAAAGGCTGGGGACACATTTTGGAAACCTAGGACACCTCGCTTCTGTTTATTGTTCCCTTTCCCAGTGGTCTCTCCAATATAACATAAACATTGCAATTGTTACTGCATATTTAGATGGCAAATTGTGTCATATTATACAATATTGGCATTGTGTTCCTTTCCATTTACTACAGCACTGGGGTGAATATTGTGTCAGGGACAGTTAGGATAGGCAATGTCTTCCTGCCAACTCATCCATGATAGCCATCTCATCTCAGGGAAGAAGCAGCTTCGTCAGTGATTTCCCCATGTAAGGCAATATACCTAGCTTCATAATTATTTTAGATGCAGCTGCTACCAATATATTGGATGACATTTCTGTCTCTACAGTGTAACATTAAAAAATGTAATTGCTTACAAATACAAGTTTTATAATCCATTCCCAAATGATATTTTAGCTTAATAGCATAATGCAAACACTCCACGATAAAAATCATAAACGTAGGCCTGCACGCTAGTGATATTTATAACACTCCCTCCTGCGAGCTTTTCCATTCCGTAGAGGTCTCACAACAAGACTAATGATTTATAGAGGCTTTGCCACCCAGCACAACCAATTACAGCTGAATGTGAGGCTGGTTTTTACATAACACATCAAATAGTCATTAACTGCTTTACTGGAATCCTGGAAATGCACAGACGCATTTTTAAATGAAAAATCATATAAGCTCTCAAATTGTATTTCCTCCAATGCTGACAGCGTTTCCGCAGAAATAGGCAACCCTAGACGGGATTGAGATCACACTGACATTTACTCCTACACAAAATACCATGTACTCGTGATAAAAGTCATCAATGAAATAAAGCATTTAGAATAAAGATTCTCTATTACCACATGACAGAATACTAAAAACATGGAAGCTGCAATGAAGGGGATGGTGCCCATAACTTTTGTTCTTAACTCCTTTATCACCTTTTGAATTGTGAACTTTTGAGTTGTCAGACATGGGCAAACTACGGCCCGTGGGCCATATTCAGTCTGTTTAGTGTTTTAATCTGGCTCTTTGTCACCCTGCTGTCAAGATCTTAGCTGTCAGTTTTGGGGGGGGGAAACGGGGGACATAAAGGAAGTGATGTCACTTCAGGTATACTCAGGTATACTGATCGCGGTTCTTCCGTGTTCCATGTACAGGAAGTGATGTCACTGACATCACCTCCGGTGCCGGGCTTACTTCTCAGCTGATCTAGCAGGGAGAGTAACACCCTCTCCCTGCTAGATCAGCTGAGAAGTAAGCTGTTAATGTCCCATCCCGCACATTATCAGCACAACGAGGTGGGACATTAACAGGGAGATTACGCCCTCTCCCTGCTTGATCAGCGCGATTTCAAGAACCCGGGAAAGTTCCGGGATTTTTTTACATCAGGATTTGGCCCAGAAAGCCACATAAAAACGTGACTTTCCCAGCCAAAACGGGAAGGTTGGCAGGTCTGATCAAGATACTCTGGCTCCCTACTGCTTGTTTGTTACACTTCTTGAGCCCGTTGCTGCATTAGAAACTTTAGGTTGACTATCTAAAGCCTCTTTTTTTATGTATATATTTTTTTTTTTACCTTCCTGGAACTATGATTATTACTTTTTTTTTAAAGCAGTATGGAAAATTAGTCAATTTGTAATCTGTTAAAAATTCCCACTCAGGCTGGGAGGACTTGGGACTGGGTGGCTCTCACACGTTCCTTGTCCAGCCCCTCCATTAAATTTTAAAACATATTGTGGCCCCTCGAGCCAAAAAGTTTGCCCACCGCTGTTCTAGACCAAACAAACCACACGATGGCCCGCACAATCTGCAATTCCTCGTTGAAGTACAATAAAAGTACTTACACTAAGTCGCACGTCTTAAATGTGTCCATTTCAAAAGCTGAGCAAACGCTCTGTGAACAGAGATATCCTTTTAAATGGGCCCCCGAGTCGATAAAATACTTGGGCATTAACCAGCCCAGAGATACCTCCAAACTTTTTACACTATGCTTTTTCCTTTTTCAGTTCACTGCGTTCTTTGATCAGAGCATTCCTTTGGGGAAATAAGACGTATAGCTTTAAAATACCTCACAGCCGTTAAAGAGAAGGGTGGAATGGGGCTACCTGACCCGCAAATATACCATAAAGCATGCCACCTATCTCGGATACTGGATTGGCATCTACACACCCACTCAAAAAAATGGGTCCAGCTTGAGATGGACATATCACCTATACCTTTGACTACAGCTACATGTCTACCCCCGCTTACCAACGTGACTACTCTCAACTTGTACCCTCTGATTAAGCCTAGGTTACAGACTTGGCGTCTACTAACAAAATATGTGGACTTTACTACCCACTCTAACCCTTTCACCCCCGTGGTGGACAACAGTGCATTTCCTAGGGACAGGAATTTAAACACATGATGACTGACTTAGACTGCCCACCCTTGACAGCCTCTCTTTTGTTTTCCAAGACTCCTGTCAGACATGCCGTCTCTCTTCTCTACAATCTGATAATTAAGACACAAGGACCGATGCACCTAACTCACCAACAAGCTTGGGAGTAGGAATTACAGTTTAAGTTAACTTCTGAAGAATGGTGTAAAATCAACACCCTTACAGTAAAGGGCTCCCTAAATGTTCTTATACAAGAGAACAATTTCAAATTGAGGGCTAGATGGTATAGGGTGACGGCTTTCTTAAACAAAATATTCCCGGGTCTGGGCGAGGTATGCTGGAGGTGCAATTCGGAGGTAGGCTCATACACCCACATTTGGTGGGATTGCCCTACAATACAACCTTTCTGGCATCAACTAGACCTAATGATTAGAGAAGTCACGGGGGATTCCCCAGCATGTTATCTCTTACACCATTCCAACCTTCCAATAAAAAAATATAAGGGCTCATTGCTGTTCCATATGCTTAATGCGGCCAAATTGCTCATTCCTCTCCTCTGGAAACAAACCAGACCCCCTACCCTAGCTGAGTGGAAAGTTGAAATGGACAGAATTGCGGAAAATGGAGCAATTGATTCACATGGCACACGATTCCCTGAATACCTACTTGGAAATCTGGACACCTTGGTTACAGTACCGTACTGCTCATCCTGATTAACGGTTTGATATCAGGCAAAGGTTTTGTTTAATTATCTTGTGTAAGGACTTTGCTAAAAATTTTTGAAAGTTATTGACTTTTTCATATCTGTGATTTGAATTTGCTTTCATGTACTATTTAAACATGATGTATTATCTTTTCAATAAAGTCTTTTTGGGAAAAAAAATTAAAATAAAAGTACAACTGCTATGCAGGCAATCTGAAACAAAGTCCTTGAGCTAACACAGGTGATGCAGTGCTGCCTGGAGTCATTAAGTCCAGAGCACATTGAGTATCTTCAAGGTCCCCATACATGAGGCGATTCTGCCTCTACAGATGAGGGATCAACTCAGCTGATCAGCGGGCACCCTTTGTGTGCCGGCCATTACTTTAAAGGTGGACTGCCGGCCCCATTCAAAGTAATGTGTTCAGCCCGGAATTTACAGGCATGTCGGATCACCATGTGATCCAACACGTGGGAGATTCCTGGTCTATCTCACCAGGTGTGGCAACCCAATTTTCTGCTGTGAGACCGCCGGACAATTGGCGGGAGCACACACGAAAAATCGGGTGCAGATCTTTTTGTGTATGGCTACCTTTACAGTTTTATATATTTTTTTATGAAAATGTGCTCTTTTTTTATGAACCACAATGTATAGTGTTGACTCATTCTGTGTGTTTTGCTGCCGTGGATTAAGCTGTACCCGTTTTTGGCACTTTATTTTAACGGAAAATTCAAGGTATTAGCCTATGCTCTGTTTTATTGGCATGTTGATTGTTAATGTTACAGAGAAAATAAAAGTTGTTAATTGTTGGACACTAAGGGCTTGTCTACACAAGTTTTTGTTTACCCCACGTTCGTTGTGTGGATGCCCTAGCTTTTACCTATGGGAAATGGTGTACCAGTCAGGGCAAGTCTCAACAAATGGAACACACTCACAATGCCCAGTCCGGCTGTCTGACAACATCACACATAATGCATTAAAGTCAAGTAATATCACTATTGAACAATGGACATTTTGTGTGACAGTAACAAAACGCACTTGAAAACACATTGTGGTTTGTTCATTTAAATTAATAGGGCACAGTAATACTAACATGGCATTGACCGTATAGCCCGAATAGTAGGCAAACCATGGACAGGTACCATGGCCTGTTGCTTATAGATTCAGCCTTATGTTCCTGTGTGATCATGCCATCATCATAAGTGTTAATTGATTAATTTTTATTGTGAATATCGCCCCTTCGAGAATTTGCGAAGATCTGGAATATGGTCCTATATCTTCGTAAAAGCGAATATTCAAGATGTTTTTATATCAGTACCCGGAACTACAGTGCATTGCATTTCCTATATGTACATGTACAAGTGCTAATTTATTAATAAATTATTCCTTTTCATGTGTTGATCATGAAAATATGCGGATATTATTGTGAAAGTCTTTTGCACAATGAAGGTAATAATAACTGTAGATCACGATTATGATTTTTTTTTAGAATATTTGGCCGAAAATTGGCGATATTTTACAAATATGAATATTTCCTCCACTAATCAACATATATATCATATACAATTAGTCTAAAGTGTTTAGCATAACATTGCTCAGCTCTTGTACTGACTACATGCAAAACACTTAGTAGTGCCTGAAAGTAACTTTACAAAGCTAGGAGACATTGGGGAGCCATTAAAGATATTACAAAAAGAGTTCCCTCAGTATTGCACAGCTAAAGAAATTTTTAAATATTTAAATCAGACCCTTTACCAGGTATGTATCCAGTAAGTGAGAGAAGGCGTGTCACTGCTTTGACATTCACACCTATCTCTTGCTTACACTAGTTGTAATTTGCGATGTTCACAGACATTTTCATATTCTGACATTGACATCATTGGGACTTGTAAGGCATGTTGATGAAAGAAGGGGCATGCTCTATAACACAAAATGGAAATGTGAAATTGCCCATGGGATACAATGTGAAATGCATTATCGATGTTACCTTGTGGATTTCAAAAATAGGTACATTAGCACTAGATTACATCAATATTATGCAACTGGGCTAGGCCTTCCAGCCTTGTTCCTTTAGTGGTTCCTATCCGCATAAAACAAATTACAAAGGAAGACAAATGGAACCATCCAACCTGGGATTTTTTATTTGAAGAAAAATGTATACAAATTGTTATCTCATAATTAAAATGAATAAATAAGTTAATGGACCATCTTTGACAGATAACCTGAAAATCTGAGCTTTCAGTGTTCATGTTTTGGTAGAAACAACCAAAGTTGAGGCATTTCTTGTGGGGAATGGGCTTTTTTCTCTTTCTTGGTGTCAACATACCAAAATCCCTTGGATATACTGAGAAAATATTTTCTGTCTCTTTAAAAAATGATAATCACATGTTAAACCTGGTCCTGAGGAAGCCCAAGATGGGGTGAAACACACTGACACAATGGCATTGACACAATCGATTAGTGAACTGAAAGGCTATTTCGTAATTGTATCAGTGAACAAATTCTTCATAGTCATTGATGCTGTATAATGATGTTTTAATTGTTTAATTAGGAATAATCAATGAATATTATGATCCTATATCCATTTTAACTAGTCTTGTGCGAGAATATTTGAAATTCAAATATATTCGATGATTAATCCACATTTGAGAATTCGCAATATTTTGCGAATGTGTGCTCGGATTTTTGCAATAGCGGCTTTTCGTCATATTATGCTTCAACATTGTTAACCGGCATACATCGCGTATATTGGTGTGCGTTGTGAATGGATACATGCAATACACACAGTGCTTGTACTGGCTAAAATGAATGAAGAAGAGAAGCGAATCTTTGCTAATAATTGCGAACAGATAAATGCGATGTAAGGCAATAGAATAGAGTCGAATAAAATTTTAAGAATTTTGAATGTTCCTTAAAATATTAGCGAAATGGCGCGAACTCAAATATACCATACGAACAATGTTCATTAATAATATTTTTATTATGAGATAATACATTTATATACGCGAACTCAAATATTTCATATGAACCATGTTCATTAATAATATTTTAATTATGAGATAATACATTTATATACTTTTTCTCCTTTATAGGTTGCAATTGAAAATCCCAGGTTGGAGGGTTCCATTTGCCTTCGTTTGTAATTCACTCCTTTCTCATTTTGTAAAAGGGTTAAAGTAGCAATAAACATACCGACTACCGACTCTAAATGACAGTGATCCCTGGTGCTTTCTAATTACTTCAAGGAATCTCTGAATTTACTTCTAGGGAATCCATCATAGAAACTGTCAGCAGCAGATTTCGTGTCAGAAAGTGTCAATGACGGTTTTCTTGGCAGATTCAGCAGAAGTACACACTGGGATTCCTCGTGGTATTTATATGGCGCTGGAGATATCAGTCATGAGGCGTGTTCACAACTTTGGCTGCCAATTGTCAAGATTTACATCATAACTGATGTTAAACTGACATCTCAGGACATACATAAAGACTATTATTAAAAATCAACAAGTTTTGTTCTGTTTCTCACCTTGTGAGGCTGGTTAAAGATTTTTTTGAGGGAAAACTGGAGCGTTTGCCGGGTGGCCACGGTTTTCAGACAAACAGTCTCGTGTAAATGATTCCTAATGAAAGAAAAATGCTGTACTTCACAATATTTTCACGATTCCCCCTATTATATCCCTTTAATGCCTCTTGTAGCAGTACAGTCTTTGTGGAGCATTGCAATGTTTACAAATCGATTTTGAGTCTGTTTTTATGGTGATAATTTAACATTCATTAAGTTATGACAGTAATGCAGAATTTTCACAAACATGCAGGTGCTGGATGAGGCTTGTTGGAGGCACCCATTTTTGTAGAGGAATTTGTAGCGGTAACTTTAAAAGTGTATCAACGCGTTTCGTGGCACACAGGATGTACAGTTTCTGGTAGTTTTATTTGTTGGCTGTGGTCCAAATCTAGGAGACATGCACGTACATGCACGTGTTACCACAACTTCTCTAGGAGTACCACAACTTCTTGTTTTTAGTAAGCTATAAACGCTTCCCATCTGGCCACTCCTACAAGCCATGAAATTTCTGCATTCTATGAATATATCAATAATGTGCAATTTAATGTCTGAGTTTAAAGTAGAACTATACAGGAAAAAAACATATTAGATTAAACGTTTAATTACCAGCAGTGGTGGAGAGCTGCTTC
Source organism: Ptychadena robeensis (assembly GCA_036250615.1). Classification (NCBI taxonomy): domain Eukaryota; kingdom Metazoa; phylum Chordata; class Amphibia; order Anura; family Ptychadenidae; genus Ptychadena; species Ptychadena robeensis. Next base: position 34,348,754 of record CM070036.1, on the reverse strand, counting down.
GCAATCCTTAAAAAAAGAACTTATCTGCAGTTCCTTTGAGCCTGTGCAGCTGCCATTTGTAGTTATGGAAAATACATTTTCTTGGGGCAGATCTAATTGCAATATGTTAAATGGTCACAAGATGGCACAAGATAATTGATTTCAATGCTTAAAACATATCTCTGAGCCTATGGTGTCAATTTCCCTGTGTTTGACATCCGTTGATTGTCTGCGTTGGGTTGTGTTGCATTAATGTCAATGCATAGCGCACAGCATTATTAACGCAATGCAACCCAACGCAAGTATGGATCATTAATATAATCATTTCATAAATCATTAAATCATTATACAATTGTCTGCCAGCACCTATGTTATAAGTACTAAAGGCCCCTTTACATGTAACGAGACGTGGCTGATTTTGCCGCCGTCCAATGTGGCCGCGTGCTCACGGCCATGGTCAACTGCAAAATCGGGTGCGGATGGCAGTTGCTCACATGGGGGATCCCTGTCGCCCTAAACCTCGATCAGTCAGAGAATAGACATGTCCGTAAAAATCCGGCCGATGACATTAGTTTGAATGGGAAGAGGTGGGATTTTCTACATTTATTCAATTATCTGCAAGTGTCAGCTCAATCAATGAGGATATGAAAAAAGGAAAAGAAGGAAAATGAAGAATGCAAAGACTGGAGAGCTGCTGCCTCGTTTATCAACGAAGGAATGATAACAATCTACTCTGCCCAATTGTTATAAAGCATAAATTGGCTCTTTAAATCTTAGGCTGCATCGACACTATCGAAAACTGCGGGTAGACCACGTGAAAACGTGACGTCTATACTGGGGTGTCATGCCAGCAGTTGGGGGAGACACATGCCACGTCCATTGGTAAACACATTGGGGTTACACGGGCAAATTGGTGTGACAGGCGCAAACCTTGTCTGATGTGTTTCTGGGTGCGGTTTCCCAATAGAAATGTATAGGACATGGTATACCGCTCCTTAACAGTGCCCAAACAGCAGGCGGGTGCTATGGGCACGCACATGCCAGCGTGCCCATAACACACCCGCGGTTGCTGGGGTGGTGTAGTGTAAACTCAGCCTTAAGGGCCAGGGAAATTGGTGATTGATTGTAATCTATGTCAACTGTAGTAAATAATAATTGATCAATTTTTTTTGGGATCAACTGAAATCATAATTGAATTAAGGTTCAATTTCAATCAACTGATTAAAATTTTCCAGCATGTCTGATCATTTTTCAAACAAAAATTTTCCCAACTTTAATCGTTTTAGGTTGATCTAACCATGTGGGCTGCCATAGATTTTCAATCAATCAACAAAAAAAATAGATTGAATTAAGTTGATTGAACCAAAAATCTAGACGTGTATGGGGGCCTTTATGGAATCTATCACCCAAAGCTGGAAATTAGACTAGGATTTTTTAGTTGACTGTACAAGTATCTGACTTTTATAGGTGTAACCCCAAGCCTATAACCATGGACACCAGGAACAATGTAAACCTACAACATTTGTGGGGAAGCAGATAACAGGTTCTGTTGATGCCAGAAATAGGAACCAAACAAGCAGTTTTGAACTAACAGAAAAAACTAACCTGTGTGTGGCCAGCTTTAGAGAGATTGCATTAGAGTTAGAAAATGAAAGAACTTTTATAAAATTTTAATACTTTTAAAGCGGACCTACCACCAGGAATCTATGTTTTCATGAATGGCACTAGAAGTGCCGATAATAGGGAGGAATGCAGTGAAAAAACCCCAAAACGTACCTGTAATGAGCAATTTAGGAATATAATCAGCCATTTCTCTTCACTTTCTGGTTAATGGAGAATGCAGAAGCCGGCGCCACGTCACAGCAGCACGTGATTTTTCAGTGTGTAGCCAACACATTACACACATGGTGGTGCAATATCGTGGGTGGCCACTGGGGGCGTTCAGTGATCTTCTATGGAAATAGAAGCTTCAGCAGCTCACTGAAAAATCACATGCTGCTGTGAGGTGGTGCCGGGTTCTGGTAGAATCATTTGCGAAATTTGGAATTTGAATATTGCCTATGCTTCATCAATACAGAGAAACATATAAAGTGGACAAAGCCTCCCAGGTTGCTGTGCCAGCAAGAGAATGGATGGGTAGTCTTGTAATGGGTACAATCTATGTTATTCTATTAGTACGACTAAAATGAAGATCAGAGAAAATTTTATGACCAATTCATGCAAAACTCCACATAATCCCAAAGGATTTACATATTTTTTCTTGCAACTGTACCCTTTAGTCCTGCAAATCAGATGACAAACGGTTTTTTTATTTTTCTCATACAAACAGTAGAAAACAAAGTGTCCCACAGTCCCTTACAATAAATTCAACCCCTATGGTTTTTTCATGTCCTCTTGGTCTCCTTCAACTAAATGTATACACGGCTTAGGTTTAAAAAGCAAAAAGTAAATATTAGTATGTTCTATTACAGTGCTGTAGTAAAGACACAGACACAAACACTGTAGTGTACACTAAACACCTTATTGAATATTTAAATAACAGAATCCTAAGCAGTTGACTTTTTAATAAACCACCTTTATGATATTTAAACCAGTTAAATGATTGTGTCGGAATACTATTGCTGCCACCTACTGATTAGAAATGGAAACGATAACCTTGTTATATTACTACTCCATGGATTTATGTATTATATTTAACCATATATAAACTTTTACTGATCCCTGTGTATCTATCACTGCACAATCTCTCAGAGAAAAAGGACACCAATGTGTTATATTACAGCTTTAAATATTGTAGCTGTATGAACATTTTATAAGCCTAATTTTCTACAATATGTGGCATTTCTAGAAAAAATTGTATGTAGACATAATTGAAAACTTCCTGTTGACAAAAAATTAATCTTAGGAATGTCAGTGAAGTACAACTTCAGTATACTACACAACAATGATGACCTTCTATATAATAGAGATTGGGCTATCCCTTTCTGTGACTTTTAATCATAATAAATCCTATTTATGGTCACTTAAGATCTCCAACAACAAAAACGAAAAGGGCCTAATGGATTGTGTTCCCCACATGCTTCATAGCGCTGCCCAACATGTTTTACGATTTCTTTGCCCCCCTCATGCTCCCCACACATGTGCTTAAATCACATAAAAATATATAAAACTTTATTTTAGCCCTCTAAAGCCGGCCATACACACGCCCATTCCCAGCCATAGTTGTGGGCGATCGACCGGCGTATGCCCTCCCACCGAACGCATGGTGGTCGGTTGCACACGACTACAGGGGTGCCCAGTACTCATCTTTCTCATATTTATTATGGGCAGACAGAAGCAATTCTGTCCACACTTTTAGAATACTTCATTCTGACTATGGGGCTGTAATTCTATAAAATGGCCACTAGATGGAGCTTCGACTACATCACATTAGATTCTGCAGATGTGAAGCTGCATTTCAATTCACACGAGACTACAGATTCCTCCCAGCTCCCTGTCCCCTGATTGTAGCTGCTGCGGCGGGTACGTCACACAGTGGGAGGGAGCCTGAGAATCGCCTCTCCTGCTGTAAGGAATTTTTTTTACATTTTGAGCAGTGATTGCCTTATCAGCAGTGCTGCTGATAGTGTGTGTAAAGTGCCCGGTGAGGTGGTAGGTCCCCTTCAAAAAGATAATGGACATAAAGTCATGAATACCTAAAGAAAGTCAATTAGTTATTAATAGCGATCAGCAGCAATATTTGTATTAACAGAATATTGAAAACTTTTCACCTAATTTTCGCAATAAATGCATAAATTCGAGAACCTTCAGTATTTATTACCTTTTTGCGTAAATCAGCACTTGTATACGTGCATATTGCACGCACTCTACTTATTAAATTGTTAGTCACCGGCCAGCCTCAGTTTGCAAACAGAGAATAGTCTCCTAAAAAGTACAAAAACATGAACAACTGAGAATAATAGGAAAACAATCTTATGCAATCAGACAGAATATTTTTTGGGAACTATTGATCTATTTTGATGGAGGATAAAGGTTATGAAAAAAATGCTAACATGTAAGATTTTAGAGAGCCAAGGATATTAACAAAATGGTTGCCAATGTTCAATTTGAAAACATAAAGAGCATAAAGAAAAGAGTAACATTTTAAATGCGGACAGCGTGTCAGTATATATCTTGTCAGTATATATATAATAGGGAATTGTATTAACCCAAAACATGGTAAGATAGATAAAGTCAAATCACTTTACAACCATAGTTCCATTGGAGTTAGAGATTGAGGGGAATAAGTATTTAAACCCTTGCTGATTTTGTTTATTTGCCCACTGATAAATAAAGTCTTTAATTGCTATGGGAGGTTTTTGGTAGCTGTGAGAGACAGGTTAACAGCAAAAACCTCTCACAACCCAAGTGCACAAAAGTCAGTATTATTGGGCATTGCAATGGGGCAAATAAGTATTATAGACAGGGGTGCACATAACTGGTCCGCTGGTACGCATACAGGTCTAGAAACTCGCTCTGCGTATCTGTCTTGTCCCTATAAATCGCATCTGCGGACCACAGACATGGGACAGATTGACGGAGCTTCCACCCCCCCCTCCTCCTCCTTCTTCTCTTCTGCTGTTTGAGGAGATCGGACTGCCAGCATCAGCGGGGGGCGTGTCAGGTAGGAGGAAGCTGATAGGCTCAGCCTTGGAGTCCT
>CM070036.1:34331041-34343976 GCA_036250615.1 Ptychadena robeensis | reverse complement strand
TATCTCCTGGTACTCATCTGAGGAACTCACTAAAAAAGTTATGTGCACCCCTGATTATAGATACTCTATCAAGCAAGATTTCAGGATACTGTTTGTATTCACTATATTCGGGTAACAAGCTTAAAAGAGGATCAACCCCTGTAAGGGAGTTCTCCTAATCCCAGCATATTATTACAGTACCTGTATAAAATACACCTGGCCACAGAAGAAATCAATCAGATTCCTAATAAGGCACCATGGCCAAAACCAGTGTGCTGTCCAAGGATGGTGGGGAGGATATGTGGAGGTGGAGAAATGCTACCTATGACCCCAAGAGCACCAAACTCAAGAGCACCAAACTGTCAATCATGGAGTTGGACCCATTGGACCCATTATGCTAAGGGGACAGAACATCTTTACTGTATCAAAGGGACGATCAAGCACCTCCTTCCTTCAGCTTGGACACTGAAAATGGGTCCTGGATGGGTAATCCAGCATCACAACGACACAAAGCACATGGCAGAAGCAAAACATAAGTGGCCTTAGAAGAAGCACATGCAGGTAATGTAGTGGCCCAGCCAGGCTTCACACCTTAATCCTATAGAAAATCAAAGCTTGAGCTGCCAAACAACAACCTCAATACCTTATTGACTTTGATAACAACTGCAAATAAAAGTGGGACACAATCCCTTGTAAGATGTGTACAAATATTGGCAAACAAGAAACATCTGACATATCTGACACAATAAAAGTTATACAAAGAAGTACAATGTCATCTTCTGCAAATACTTATTTCTCGCATTACTATGCTTTTGTGGGGTCTCTCACATCTACAATATCTAAAATACCATTACAATCACAGACTGGTCATTTCTTTGTCAGCGGGCAAACGTACAAAATCAGCAAGGTCTCAAATACTTCTTTCCCTCACAGTGCTCTTGTTCCAAAATAAATGGCACTGAAAGCATAAGATGGTTCAGTGGACTTTATGTATTGATTCATGGATTTTAGGTTGAAGATTAGTGATGAGCAGCATATGCAATATTCCTATTTGCAAAGTTAATAATAATAAATAGCAATTATTACCTTCTTTGTGCCAGTCGGCACTTGTACATGCGCATATTGTGAATGCAATGCACTGTAGTTCCGGGTACTGATGTAAAAAATCTAGAATATTAGCGATTGTGAAGATATAGCATTATATTCGAGATCTTCAGGAATCCGTTGTGTTCTGAAAGTGTTGATATTCGCAATAAAAATTTGCAATAAGAATATTCGCGATCAGCACTATTGAAGATGTAGGCACACCATAGATTTGCTGATGGTTGGTAAGCAAGGTAAAGTAAGAGGTAAACATAGAACAATAACATATGTAACTATAAAAACGTCTCATATAATTACCACATTTTGTAAATTAAATTAAGTTGATAATAGATTGAAAATATGTTTTATAAATAGCTATTTAATGGGGTGTACATACACTTTAATATAATATTGTCCTTGGTAATATAATATTGTCCTTGGTGCAAAAATATAGGAAAACAAATTATTAATAATATCCAACTCAAGCCTAAACCTATATAAGGATTGTGTGAGCTCATGCAATGGAGGGGAAATCCCATACATATGAACAAACTATTTGGGTCACTGTCATATTTATGTTGGAATTCTGAATTTTATCATGTCTAATAAATAATGTATTTGAATTTTCAACCACAGTGAGCTTTACCACTTGAGCCTATTTGAAGTCACTGGGGGTTAGCCACCCCCTCTACAGTAGTAGTTCACCACTGTACTGTATTTTCTTTTCTAGTTTGTCCAGCCTAAACCTAATTGATTTCCTTATTGTCACATTGCCACATCATATTACATTTATTCTATGTCTGTAGGTAACATAACAGCAGGAAGCAGGTGACACTGTGTTCAAAATCTTTAAAGATTAGTTTTCCCCTAATTACCCTAATTAATACATGACACTTATGCATAACCAGATGTCCATCTGACCATGGGTTTCATACAAAAGAAACAATTATTAATTTTGTATATCGTATTCTATTTTTCTGTAGCTTAATACATCTATAAGCACTAACTACATCAGAAAAATTATTTGCTTGGACAGCAGAGGTCACTACAGTATAAAGATAGGGCTTACTGCTCCAGCAATTAATCGAGGACAATACTCCATGAGGTGCAGTGACACCCTCCACAGACAGCTCTGCTGATGAACCACAGTATGTATGGGTAAAAAAAGAGTCAAGAACATTTGGAAAATGATTGGATGATTTGGAAAGCTCACAATGCAGATATAAGAACAACAGAGCTATGACTATACAAACATTCTGTTCTGTGGAGCTCTGGTGATTGAAAATGTTTAAACCCTCTACCATTTTCTACATTGTTATATGAATGTGACATAACACAAAGTCAGATTTTTAAGCAAGTGGAGCAAAATCAAGTTAAATATATGAAGCAAAAGCAATTTATATTTGGTCATGTATTAATAAAAAAAAAAAATATCCAAAAATAGCTACCTGCGTGAAAAGAAACGGAATTGTGCTCTCAGTATTTGGTGGGACCCCCTAGATCAGATAACATCGATCCAGACCCTCCCCCTGTCGACATATCTCAGCAGGTGGTGGACCAGATCCCGTCCAGTCAAAACCCAAACCCCCTCCTGCCCCTGGGTGCAGAGCTCATATGTAGACCTGATCAACATTGCCAATTTTACTGATGAAGGACGCCAAAGTTGATCAGGAAAGCTGGGTCAGCGTGTGACCACTTCACAGGTGAGTTCCTATGCCCTATGCATTAACAGTGCGGTTTTGGGGGCCGCATGCGGAGGACCAAGGGGGGCGGCCAGAAGGGAACAGAAACTGTGACGACCCCAACTGTACCGGTCCCTGTCTGCTGGTGGCACTGTGATTGCCCATCCATGATGGCCCCCTGCAAGCGTGGGCTGGGTGGAGCACACACCTGCCTCGTTAGCTTCAGTGGCTATATAGGTGTGCTTCATCCAGACACCCACGCTGGCTGTCCCTGGCTTCATGTTTTTCCTGCTTTTCTTGTCCCTGAACCTGAACCCTGAACCCTGGACACTCCTGTACCCTAGACTTTTGCACCTGTTTTGTTCCTGTCTGTAAGTCCTCATTAAATCCGATTGTGACACCACCCTACCTCTGTCTGGTTGTCAGTGTGTGTTGCCTGTCTGGTCACCCCCTTCTGTACCTGATCCTGACAGAAACAGAACAGAAACTGTTGGTCAGTGCTTGACTTTGCTCCATACAGAACAGCTTCAGCTCTTGGATGTTGATAGGCTCCCTTAAATAGACTGGTCGTTTTTACTGTTGAGCTTGAATATTTGAATTGCAAATATATTCAATGAATATTGGCTATTCGAGAATTTGCAAACATGACGGTGGATATTTGCAAAGTCGAATATTCATGCTATTAGAAGCTTATGGTCATGTGTATAATACCACATGTGACCCTTCATTTTGCGGTTATAACTGAACATGTTTTCATGGCCATACACTCACCCAAATATGGAATCGAATATATTAGAATTATTTGAAATATCTCAAATTCGAATATTGCCTATGCCACTCATCACTAGTCATTTTACATACGTCTGTATCATTTAATTGGCTTGAGGTCAGGACTTTGACTTTGCCCCTACAGAACATTCAGCTTTATTGTTCTTTGCCATTCTTTGATAGAATTACATTTTGCATTTGGTATTCGTGTACAGCTGTGTGTCTCTTAAAATTCAGCTCATATCACCGTCAGATATGTTAACATTTTTCTGAACAATGCTTGGATATAGTTCAGAATTCATTGTTCAATCAATATTATAAACCTATATCCGCACCCAAATGCAGCAAAACAGGCCCCAACCAGAAAACCTCAACCAAATTAACAAAGTTGCTTAGGATATTCAAGGACAATATCCTTGTAACGTACTGTGAACTGTATTACAAATGTAAAACAAGGGGGAAAAAACAGGTAGAAAACTTAAAGCCAACTGGTGTAAACCCATTAAGTACTGGTAAGCAGTATTGTATACATTTTTTGATTTGGGGTTCATATTTGGGGATATAGTCTAACTTATTATTATTAAAAGCTCCTCCACCTCAACTTCTTCTCTCTGGTCTCACTTACCATCCTATCTGTACTAAAAACACAGTTCCTTTAGGCATGAGTCCTCTAACCAAACTTCTCCCTTAGTGCCCTCACCCCTTTCATGGCTTTTTTCATTACAACATAGACATAGTTGTCTCCCACACTCTCAAAACATTCAAATCTTTCTGCAATCATCAAACCTGCAAACCCTATTACCTTGTTTTATCAGACTACAAACTGCTGCTTACCTGTCTAGTGCTCTGTTACATAGCTGCATGGGGACAGATCTACAATGCACCTCTGTATATTGCTGTTTCCATAGTATTAAAATCTACATATATTTTTGGACATTAGTTCCAAATATTGCCTTGGTTGTACAGATACCTGACCCTACTGAAAGATCTTCTTTTCCACTGCAGCTCTTTGGTGGCTTTGTAACTCTAAAGGTGAGCGGAAGCCAACAAGTTGGTACACCCTGTTCAATTGCCATTACTTGCACATAGTTACTTGCATTGATTGCACATAGTGGTGCTCATCAATTCTCCGTTCAATTGACAAAGCTCGAAGGTTCATCGATTGAAGGAAAATCGAACCTTGTATGCACACCATAACCCTCTAACTCTTTTGAGGAATGGCTATCCTAGCTCCCATACATGGTGCAAAGAGACATAGCACAAACTTAGATTAATGAACATTAGATGGTCGGGATGGTTTTCCAGGACTCTTTAGCAGAATCCTCATGACCTGATAAAAAGGAAACAGATTAGGAACACATTTTGCATTAGTAACATCAGACATCCTCCACATACCTCATACCACCTGAGGCAGCCTTGCCCATACATTACTTACATTACTTGACCTTGGATTGCAGTTGTTGGTTTGTATACAGTTCCCTATAAACTTAACCAAATGATTATTTTTTTTCTATATTCATTTTTATCGTTTTTTTTTTTAAATTGTACTTAAACTTTTATTTTCAATATAGATGTATTGTATACATAGATGATGAGATGTTATATACAACAGCAAAAGAAAACTGGTCAAGGCTGACACCACTCCAAGTTATTTCAATGCATAAAAGGCAATGTTTTGTCATCCAGAGAAGTGAATTGGGGATACTGAACAAGTGTTTCAGGGTCATTGGGTTCTTTTTATGTGTAAGTCAATTGCTAATAATGGAGAAACATGCAGACAGGGGCTGCATATGTTTTCGGGGTTTTGCCCTGGTAAATTGTTGCTTCCCTAAAATAACCTATCAATTTAAGCATGTCACTCTAAAGCACATCTGGTATCTCAGTCCTAAGAATTGTCACTATATCCCCATGGTCATCAATTAGATTTACCTCCCCCAGGAAAATGGCAGGAGATGAGTGGGTGATCTGATTGGTGACTGGAGAGCAATAACAGCATTGGCACCCCGATAGCAGCACCGTTTGTGTGGGTTTAATTTAGAGTTACATTTTCACTGAGGACTCAGAGATGTTTTTCACCTGCAGCTGACATAAACCAATATCATTCACTGTGCAATTACATCCCTGGCAAAATAAATAGCGCACTTTGTCTCTCGGCTTTGACACATGTGTCTCTTTTGGAATAACAGGAGAGAAATAGTGTCTAATGCAACCAAGGTGTGTGTTTTTTAAAAGGAAACTTGTGTCAAACAAATGTTGTCATGTTCTGGCTTCACTTTTTGAAAATAAAAGTTGCCTGGCTGCCGTGAACATTTATTATCTTTCAGATACAGATCTAACAGATACAAAACAATGTGATCAATTCATGAAAAAGGGAATTATACACAAAAATAATAATACAATTCAAGGTTGGCAAACTGGGCCTAACAGCTGGAAGAGTTGCGTCTGCCCAGACTGGGGGATATCAGTGCGGCAAATATGGTCTCCTCAGGATTCAGCAGGGGCATAGAAACCATCTTCCGCTCAGTAGCCACCAATGCAGGAAATATTCCAGAACAGAGGTAGTGTAAGGTTCAGGAATCAACCAACAACAAGAGGCGCCTTAACAATGCTGAAGAACTTTATTCAAACACTGAGGCCCAGGGCATACTACCCAGGTAGTGCTGACTATAACAGGCATGGGAACAGCGGGAACGGGAACAGCACAGCTGGAATCCACCCCACCAGAATGTTGGTACAGGTATGCTGCTGCTGAAACGGCTGCCCTGTAGGTAACTGGGACTTGGAGGATAAATGTGTTCTATTCTGCTCTCAGGCTGCATGCAAGCCGGAACAAACAAGTGTGGGAGGTAGGCCTTGGAGTGGAGAGCTCGCCCAGTCACACCATCTCCATTAGGTTCTTCCCCATTGCCCGGGAGCTGTACCTTCACTTAAATAGACTCCTGGCTGTCACAGATGAACCACGAGAGCAGTGGACCCACCGTACCACCAGACAAACCAGGGCGCAAAGGAGTCAAAGGAGCCCCCCCCCCCCCCAGTATTCACCAGAGCACCCAGCAAGGAGTGATGGATTTTGCTGCAGGGAGCCCCCAGGTTGCGGTCCCTAGTCACACTTACCGGTAGCGGAGTTACTGGTAGCAGAGTTGGCAGGCAGAGACTTAGCCAGACAGGCGAAAGTCAGGGCAGGTGGGAAACAGGGTGGCAATCAAAGACGGTCCAGGGGTCGGTAACAATAAGGCAATTTGGAGAAGCAGAACCTGTAGATCAGAGACTTAAAGACCTCTTTGTTCAGACATCATGGGTCAGTGTCTTAAAGGGGATGTCACCCCCCACCTTGCGATTCCCTGTCACTACATTAAGATATACTCTATAGCTTGTTTTATCCTAAGTCTATCTGCTATACATTATAGTACCATATGTTTATATATTGCTTAAGATGTTAATGCCATTTAGAAACCCCTGCAGGAATATCCTTTGCGGAGAAAGCTAGTGTACAACTTTATCCTGGGATGGGGAAGCTGGTTTAAAATAAGAAAAAAATAACAAAAAAAGTTCTAACCTTGATTTCCAACAGCAGAGATAAAGCACTTTTGAACATGTTCCTTACTGCCTGCAGGGAACTGTCATGGAGACTGTCCTATGGTATCCTCTTTTGTTTGAAGGTTGAGTGGTGGGTACTGAGGCAGGTGGCCCCTGGATCAGTGGATCGACGGTGCCTGAGAGCAATCCAAGACCATTGACCCAGGCTGCCCCTGAACTTTTGATGGCACTGGCTGAAGATAGAACAAACCTGGGGTATTAGAGACTATTGTGAGGGATCCTAGTGACCAGTTGGCAACTAGAAGGGTGCAGACAAGCTGCCGACTCAGATTTGGACATTTCTGGAGGAAATTGGCCCCCATCTTGGGAGAAACCAGCAAACACCTGCTTAACCCCTGCCTGATCCCACACCTGTTACAACTGTATCTCTGTAGGACTGTAACAACCCCACCACAATGACCCAATATTTTAATGCTTTATGATTGTTACATTTACTTGGGTGTTAAGGCCCCCATACACCGGTCGGATTCCGGCCGGATTCCGGCACGATCGATTCCGGGCGCGTGCACGCGAAACAATCGTGCCAGAATCGTCTGCAGCCCACCTTGTCCGATCGATCACGTCCGATTGATCAGGGGCCCAGAATCGGATCCGACAGAGAACCAACATGTTGGTCTTTTTGATCCGATTCTGCACACATCAGGGGGAGTTGCCATTTGTGAGGTGGACAATCGGACACGGAATCGTCCCGAAATCCATTGGACAAGGTGGTATGCAGCGATCGGATACTCTTAATTGGCCGATCGATCACACCTGCGATTCCCGGCAGAATCGCCGGAATCGATCGGATAGGTGATCGAGCGGCCATAGAATCCAAACGTGTATGGCTAGCTTTAGATGGATTTGTGACCAGTTACTGATATTATCCAGAATATCTCTACCTTTCTTTACCCCCTGAGAGGCTCTTTATTAAAAGTTTATTTTTGTAAACTACCTTTATACTTATATATAAAGTCAGATCATATTCTTTGCTTGTTTTGTTATTCTTTTGTTGTTTTTTGGGGTGATTTTGGTTTTGTATACGTACATGTTTTCTTGCATCTTTATCACTCCATGATGGCATGTTTAAAGTGTATTCATATGTTTTTTTGTTTTATTGTTAGAAAGTGTTATACTGCAAAAAACCTACTAGCAATCATTACTGCATGACAAGATATGGTTATGAAATTTAAAGTTCTTCAAAATTTCTAGGTGAGATCACAAGGATCCTTTTCACTATCTGATCTGCTTTCTGTTTGAAGACATATGAAAAAAACAGGACTGTGTTCTCTTTATCATGGAGGACATTTTGGAGCACTGTGTATTTTGTAAACTATTTTCTATGAATAGTTGTGCTGTTTTAGGGGATATGGCTACTTTTCAGTAGACAGTTGTTTGGTTTTATGCATTGTACTATGACAGCAAATAAGGGCTTGTTTCCATTGATGCGATCCCGCGCGTTAGTAGCCACGCGGCCGCCGGGCGGCCGCAAGCGCACACAACCGCATCCATTGAAAATTTTCAATATAGTTTCCACTGGTGCGGTTGTGCGCATTCGGATGCGGTTCAGGGCGCGTTTCTGAACCGCATCCGCATCCCAACCGCATCCGCATTAGAAAAAATATTGCGTCGCAAAAACGTGCGAAAACGCGCGAAGACTAAAGCCATGCGTTCCCACGGTTTCAGCCGCACGGTTTCAGCCGCACGGTTACAACCACGCGGCTACAAACGCGCGGGATCGCATCAATGGAAACAAGGCCTTAAACCACAAAGTAAAGAGATACCTTCACTTGTCAATATTAATCAGAGCATCACAGGGTGCTCTGCTATACAATTAGTGACATTTCCACTACCCATTAGGCCCAATCCAATAGGCGGCAATCTTATAAAAAAAGAGCCACAAGGGGTAGAAAGGCCAAAGCTGCTTCATATAGGATGTTGACATTTCCATATTACATGACTCCTTATTTAAAGGCTCTCTAGAAGATTTGTTGCATCGCTAGGTGCTGGTTCTGCATTGCAGAGAATGACGTTATTGATGGATGACAGGCTGAAACAAGAGGAAGGCCTACATGACAGGGATGAGAAGGGGACTGTAAGAAAGGATTAGGAATAGGTTATTTTATTGTTAAATAAGTTTTATTATTATTTATATCAAGACAAGAAACTATACATAGCATTTAACATACTATATTTTTATTCATTTGACAGATATATTCTCTTATTCAAACGTAATAATAAACCATGACATTAAATCTTTGGCAGATATACTCTCTTGTTCCAAGAGAACAATAATAAGAAAAAACCAATAATAAGCCATGAAAATAATCATATAGGTATGTAAAAATACCCCAATACTCACATTGATAGCCACCTAAATGCCTATAGAGAATAGTTTTGCGTGCTCCTTCTGGAGCCTGCATCCTTTAATCAGGAGAGGTGGCGATAATCTAGCCTAACCTTATAAAAATGAGGGGGTGTAAGAAAGAAAGGAAACAAATAAAGACTAGGTATACAGGGAGGTCCGAAGAGGGGAAGGGTTCCACAAGACACAGTCCCTCTGGTGTACTGGTGGGGGGGGGGGGGGGGGTGAGAATTACTAAGATTACCGGGCGTATCTCCTATCCCAACACTCAGCGCTTGAAATGCCGGGGAAATTCTAAATTGGTGCCAGGGGTCCCACGTCTCTTTGAAAGCCTCTTCTTTCATCTCCTCCACAACAGCGCTTCAGGTGCTCAACTGAATCCATTTTCTCTAGCATTTAGAAATGGATGGGGGAGAGGTAGATAGCCAGTGGCGCGGGAGGACAGTGCGAACGCTATTAAGAAAAATCTGAGGATGTCCTTTTTGATTGATTGGTACGAGCCCGGCATAGAAAGCAGAGCAATGGCAGGGTCTATTAACAATAGAAGGGGTATGCATTGGGTTATAGATCTAGAAACTTTATTCCACAAGGCTGTATCACTGAGCAGCCCACCATATGGTGCATATCACCTCTATCTCGGGCGTCGCCAACATTTGTCCGAACCTCCTGGTTATAATGGGCGTAACAGCAGTACACTATACCATCGCGTCATCACTTTAAAACTTGTTTCCTGGGCTTTGCTGGTGGAGGAGATTTTATGAGTAAGCGAAAAAGACTTAGCCAATCCTCAACGTTGAATGATACCCCCACTCCGTCTCCGCCTCCCATCTGTCTACATAGGCTGGTAGATGATCCTGAATCGGAACCCTTAATCAGATTGCATATAGATTTGAAATATTGTTGTTTCGGTCATCCGACAGCTAAACTGAGTGAGAAAACGGGACATATGGTTGGCTCCCTTTTTTTTAACAGAACACAGGTAAAAGACCGAGGGGGGCCAGGGTCCTGAGACCATGAGTAAGCCACGGAAAGCGAGTTAGATCTTTGCTTGACCATTGCACTTTCCACTTTCACCCATCGTTCAGTGTTTACCATTATGAACCAGTCCACCATCTCGTAAGATGCTTGCGGGATAGTAAGGAGATAAGGAGATATCTGGAGCCCTGCCACCCCCAACTGTTTGGCAAACAGAGAGTACGGTTGGCCACCCAAGCCTCTTCCCTTGCCCACACAACCCTCTGAATAGACTGTTGAGAGTGTTCAGTAAGGGGTTGGGAGTGAGATAGGAAGCCTGAAATAATATAGGAGCTTAGGAGAGCGTCCATCTTGAGGATGTTCATACGGGCAAACCATAAAATATCTTAGTATCATAAAAAGAAAGTAGTTACTATTGATTTCTGATATATAGGTGGGTAGTTGGCTGAAAATAGTTGGGAGGAAGTGGCCGTAATGTCCACCCCCATATTGGGACAAACCCTAAAGGGGAAATTAGAGGAAATTAGTTGAATACAGAGGCTGGTAAAAAAAACATTCAAACCTCGACTTGAGTGATTAACTTTAAAATAACTAAACTTTCCAAATCGTTGGAGTTCATTCATAATAGAGGAAGGGAAATATGGGGAGAAAGTACGTAAAGGAGAAGATCATCTGCAAACAAGGACAATTTATGTTCCTGTTCCTTTAAACAAATCCCATGTATATCAACGTTATTTCCAATCGCAATCGCCAGATGTTCAATAACTAGGGTGAAGAGTAAAGGGGACAAAAGACAGCCCTGTCGCGTACCATTCTGGATCAGACAATCACCCATTTACTCTAATCCTAGCAGTGGGGCCAGAATATATATATAATGCCAATCTGACGCAGGAAGGCTTCAAGAAAGGGCCAACTGACCCTATCAAAGGCCTTCTCTGCGTCGATGGACAAAGAACACATAGGCATCTTAAGACGCTGGGAGGCCTCATGTAAAAGAACAGTTTTAAGGATATTGTCTCTAGACTCTCTACCCTGTACGAAGCCAGTTTGGTAGGGTTGGATAATAGACGGTAGGCGCTGGAAGGCGGGAATCTATCAGTTTAGAATTTTTTTTAATATCTATGTTGATTAACGAAATGGGCCTATAATTCGCACAGAGAATGTGATCTTTGTTAGGTTTGGGGATCAAGGAAATTTGAGCTTCCAAACTCTGTGGAGGGAACGGAGAAGATGAGGAGATTGAATTAAAGACTGAGGCCAAGAAAGTCGCTATCAAGGGGTGGAACGTCTTATAAAATTTAGGGGTGAAGCCGTCTGGGCCAGGGCTTTTACCTGGAGGAGATCCTTTAATCGTAGTGATCAGTTCATCTAGAGTAAATGGTGCTTCTAGGTCCTGGATAGTCTCTGGGGGAAGAGGTGGGAGAGCGGTCTCGAGGATATACGCCGAGTGGGAAGATATGGGGGTCCGAGAAGTTGGTTGGGAGCATAAGTCCTGGTAATAGGAAAAAAAAGCGTCTGTAATGTCCTTGGGGGAAGTCAGATTTGTATCGGCAGAAGATCTTACTACTGGAATAAACGTCGCCGGGCCCCTAGGGTGTAGTCTATCAGCCAGAAACTTACTACATTTGTCCCCGAATTTGTACATCATTTTCTTACATTGATCACTGTAATGCCTATGGGAAAAATCATATAGTTCTAAAAGGCGGGTTCGTGTAGAAGAAAGTTGCGCCAGTATATCAGGTGAAGAGCCAGATTTATGCAGAGCTTTGAGACGACATAAATTGGAGTAAGTAATCTTAATCTCCTCGCTCCGAAGTCTCTTTAAGCGGGAACCATGTTGAATGAACACCCCCCGCACCACCGCCTTAAGGGCCTCCCATTGTAGAGGAAGAGCTGTGTTATCCCCTGCATGGTCGGACAGAAAATTGCCAATAGTGGACTGAACGTCTTGTAAACAAGTGGCATCTTGTAACAAGGTGTCATTCAGGCGCCAGGTCCCCATAGGTTGTAGAGTACCCGGTATATCGAAAAACAATGTAATCGAAGAGTGGTCCGACCATACGCAGGGGGAGATAGAGGGGCATGGGGACATACCCAGGACCTCGTGACTAATAAACAAATAATCAATTCTTGTAAAAGAGTGGTGGACTGGCGAGAAAAAAGTATAATCCTTTGTAGTGGGGTTAAGCGTGCGCCAAACATCTATGAGTCTATGCTCATGAAGGGTCAGTTTCAACACATTAAGCTTACGATAAGCGACCCACGACCTACCAGAGGAAGCATCCATTTTAGGATCTAAGACTAGATTAAAATCGCCTCCCACCAAAACAATGCCTTCAGAGAAATCAACGAGTTTAGAGAGAATGTGCAAGAATAGGTTATTTTATACATATAGTGGCAGGGAAGGGTTGTTGTGACTTTCCAAATTTGAAGATGAATGGTGGCTGAGGGCCTACATTCACTAAGGTGACAGGCACTGTGGATCTAAATTGAGATATATATATATA
>CM070036.1:34314718-34330941 GCA_036250615.1 Ptychadena robeensis | reverse complement strand
TGGGGAGGATTTTAAAGTACTGAAAAGTCGTCTTATACGCCGGCATATACGGTATGTGTTAACAAAAGGTGTTATGGCCATTTAAATCCACTTACAGTGTGGTTTACGTTATTTAAGATTTTCTTTTATTTATTATTTATTTAGGTGAGTAAGGGGGAGTTGCTTTACAGTTCGTGGTTATCATAAGGTATGAAGGGCCATATTAGATGTCCAGGTCAGACATTAAATATATAAACACTGTCATGATTCCCTTAAGACAAGAATTCTAAGGTCCAAATAAAAAAAACATCACTGCTTTAGAACTCACAACAAAACTTCCAACTCATTTTTATCTCTGTTTCTGATCTTGTGTGGGTCCTGATCCAAAGTTTAGGAAACACTGCCCTAGGCAACAAGATAGCATTTAGCTCTTTACATTGTAACCCAACTGCAAGGTCAGTTCTTTACTGAACCTGTTGTTTAGCTTGAAGGATTGCCTAATTCTTTTTTATAGCAGTTTGTCTGGCTGCTGTTCTGTGTTCTGGTGTTTATTATCATGAAGACAGATAGTAATGGGAAAATCTAAATGGAAAAGGTGCCATCAACAAATGATCATTCCATTCACTTCAAGTGTCTCTGGGACAAAACATAGTCCAACTTTATAGTGACATTCATGTCCATGGGGCACAAAAAAAGGAACAAATAACCTATGGGGTAATCAATCTGTAAAAAAAAACAAAACAAACAAAAGTAGCTTTGGATGCACATACATATAAATAAAGATAAATGTATTAGTTCTCACATAAAAGCAAATCAATATCGGGAAGCAATAAATGCAATTTATATAATTATAAACGTAGTAAATTATGACTTTATCTCTTTTTTAGCATATTTTAAAGGGAACGTACCTTAAGGAAATACCTTTGAGAGACAACTTTCATATTTAAACAATACCTTATTTTTTTGTGCATGGCAGGGTGTGTCTTCACTATCATAGCAGTGAAATCCCTTGGTAACAATGGGTACCGCAATGCTGCAATTATCGTCTCACTAGGCAGAAGTAGGGTCTTTTCTTTTAGCCATTATATTGTACTCTGCATATCAAATACAGGATCTGAAGCCCCTGTTCAAATTACATTTTAACAAGTGTTCTGGACATGCAGTATGTTTTATAATAACCTCCCTTGTTCTACCCAGAGACACGCTATGACTCAAGTAACAAGTAATTATTTTGGCTGCTGAGTTTGGCTGGCTCATTTACATGTTCAGGATTAGGGCATGGCTCAGCAGGTACAAAACTGTTCTACCACAAAATACTTACAGACTTTATATTGTGCAGAAAATACAGTATATATTATGCTTTTCTTAGAATCCCTAATTAGTTTTGAGGTGAAACATTATATATATATATATATATATATATATATATATATACTCTAAGTCCTAACAACCAAAATATATATTGCAGTTATTGATAATGTTTAGTGGACTATGGATTGCCTGGATGGCATGTTTAGGAGTACATTAAATAAGCAAACATTTCTGATGGGGAATTCTCACTGATCAAGAAATTTGCACTAATCCAGAAGACTGATTTAGAAACCACATACACCTGATAATATGTTTCCCATAAAACCACCTCTTTCATTGCACTCATTCAACATCTGTAAGACCTTTAATGTCCCGTCTTTAATCACAGTTGCTCACTGGTTAAAGATTTTCTGTGTTCACAAATATGCTTAAATCCAACTCCAGAATCAATGTACATGTATGTATAGCTGGGGAGTAGAACAATTTCATGCTATCCTGCTATACCAAACACAGGTTACTTTTAATGTGACTATAGACATTTTGTTGTTTGGATTGTTCATGTACTAAAGAGCTTTACCCCGCATACTGTATAGATAAATATGCTCTACCCTTCCTATTTTTACCATCCCCAGGAGGAACAGCAGTTGAGTTTAAAATTTTATTTTAGCAAATATCCACCATATCATATCCAAGAAATTGGTTTTTTTTTGTTTACATTCAAGCTGGAACCTAGAATTCTCAACTTTTACTCCTCCAGGAATTTCACAGAGAATTTCTATTTGTTTTTTTATTTGTTTTTTTTAAGGGGTAGGTTGCTTCAAAAGTGCCCCAAGTGTAGAGTAAGGCTTTGTTTCCATTGTACGTCGGGAGCCCTCCGCTAAGCGTATACGCTAGGCAGGGGTCCCGACGTATCCCATAGACTCAGCCTGCCGGCGGATGGTCTGTTTAGACATCCGCCGGTGTACAGGCTGAACGTACTCGACTACGTTCAGCCTGACACCGGCGGATCGGGTCGGCGCAATGAAGACAGACCCGTCCGCCGAGCAGGTAAGTCTATCTGCTACGTCGGGGACCCCCGCTAAGCGTGTACGCTTAGCGGAGGGCTCCCGACGTAATGGAAACAAGCCCTTAGTGACCTTAAAGGATAATTAGTTGATATAAAAGAAAATGTATTGTTGATCAGTTTCCAGCATGAGCTAAAACTTTGAAGTTAAGGGAAAGATAAAATCATTATTTTCTTAAATTGCTTTATATATTTATAATAAGAAAATGCAATAACAAAAGTACATTGAAATCTAAATTAGTAATTAGAAATTACTATTTGGAAATTCTAATTGGAAAAAACAGTAGGATTAATGCCCAGTACAGATAGCAAGTTCTCATAGGTAAAGAAAGTACCTAGGCAAGAGAACTCATGGAAAAGTACATGACTGATCCAGCTGATGAATAGGTACACGTCTGATGGACGATTCTGACCAGCAGATGAGGTAAAATCAACCCAATCAAATCAAACTGATCATATGCTTCTCTTGTAAGTTAATAATAGAATATCGATCCCAACTATCTAGTACCGTATATACTCGAGTATAAGCTGACCCGAGTATAAGCCAAGGTACCTTCTTTTATCTACAAAAACTGGAAAAACGTATTGACTCGAGTATAAGCTGAGGGTGAGAAATGCGAAGTCAGATAGTGGAGACTTCTAAATGAGAAAGCACCATTACCTCAAGGAATTAATCAAACAGGATTAATCTTAGTGCCCCAACCTCAATAAATTTAGGAGAACACAGGATTATTATTATTACAGGATGGGTTTTGCAAGGCAATCCTTTTTTTTTTAATCATAGGCTATGGAGTATTGTATGTGTACTAGTAACCGGCCACCAGGCGGCAGTGTGGAGTTTGTTTATATCGATCAGCTGAGAGTCGGGAATCATGGAGCTCACAGGAGCTGAGAGAAGATATTCAGTTGAAGAGGGAAGTTGCCTGCCTGAAGCGATCAGCATAGAAATTCACCTGAGGTGAATGGACCCTGGCTGACTCGAGTATAAGCCGAGGGGAGCATTTTCTGCCCATTTTTTGGGGCTGAAAAACTTGGCTTATACTTGAGTATATGCGGTAATCCAAACAAACACTTAACTGTCATAAAAAGGGAATCTCTAGATTTGCAAAAATGTGGTCAACTGCTGTAATGCTTAAAATATATTTTTATCTCTGTTCACAGGAGAAAATACTGCAGTGCTCCTCCATTTTGCTTATTGTAGACTTTTGCTATAATCCTTCTCCACCCTCCCCTTGACAGCAACATAAGCAGCATAATGGAAAACATCCTTATAATATTTTTAGAAGGGGATAAGTACAGCTAATGAGGCTGTCTGTAAGTACCAGCTACCCGCATGGTACTTTTATAGTATTTTGCATAAGTGTTCATATCTTTTGCTAAGAATTTATTCTACTTAAATGCTCTGCTTAAATCTAATGAAGACATTTTGCTACAATATTTCCAAGAAAACTATTACTGAACAATGACCTCCTTAACCACTGGAAAAAATGTTTTCCCAGTGCGGTCGTTTTCATGGGATCTCATTGTTAACTGTCATACATGCACCTTAGATTAGTAACCCACAATTATTTCCTAACTCAATCAAATTAAATAAATCAAATATTAATACTGTCATCTCAGTAATATACTGTATTTTTTTGGACTAGAAGACACACCGGACCATAAGACACACCCAAAGTTATGAAAGAAAATTTGGGGGAAAAAACAGCTATTCAGATATCAAGTGAATATTCAGAAAATTCCAGCAAAATAGGCAGGACTGGTCCATGCAGCCTTCACTCTGTATTCCTGCAGCCAAAAGACCAGTGTCAAGAGGAAGGTCTTCTCTGCAGCAGAGTGTCAGGGCTGAAACTTTAGCATGTGTCTATACACTAGCAGAACCCATTCCCCTGAACACACTGACCGACTTATGAAGAGACACATTTTACAATCTGGCACTGAATCTGTTCACTGATACACAAGCATGCAAATGGCGATCTCTGTGAATACATCTCCTAATGTAATGTGTGTCCCCCAGTGTCCTTTTGCCACGATTATAATGTACTGGATTAAAATGCAAAGATATGACCTATGGGTTTTTGATCACTCTGTGAACATCAATGGTCCCTTTTTGATCACTCTGTGACAATCGCTTTTTGATTACTCTACGTTTAAAAACAATTAAATTCAATCAAAGTCTGGCTTTGATTGCATACTCAATGTGGTGTGTACTTCGATTCAATTACAATCGACATACGATGGGAGGAGATAGGAGTCTTTCACAAAATGTATTTATTGCAATGCAGAATGTTAATGTAAATATACAACTCATCCTATCTAATTGTAAAATGTATCTCTCCATAAGCTGGTCAGTGTGTTCAGAGAATGGGTAGTGCTAGTGCTAATGCAGATAGGATCTCTTTTTGGCAGTGGCTTTTTGGCTTGGCTGGAGGGAATGGAACAAATTTCTGCCTCCTGGGATGCAGAGCTATTGCACCCAGGATGTTTGGGACAAAAAGAATATATATTTATAATATATATTATTATTTTTTTACATATTTGGACTTTAAGATGCAGGGGCACTTTTCCATTGTTTTAAATAGTAAAAATGGTGTCTTATAGTCCGAAAAATACGGTAAACCACCCCTTAAGATAGAGATTATGTGAGCCTCAGTCAGTGGGATTCGGTGAATTGCATAAGCCTTGCTGGAATTGTGGATGAACACCAGCACTTCTGCCCTCATCTGGTGGAAATATTCACTAATCAAACCATATTTGACAAATGAACTTAAATAATAGTAACAATCAGAACTTAATTCTGTTATTTCATAAGGTTTCCATTATTTAGCATTGCTTTGATTGGCAGATTCTGTTTTAGCTTACACAGAAATAAGACATTATCAAATGATCCTGACCATCGAATCAGAGAACATCAATTCAATCATTAGATCAACATGCATTTCATTGATTTCTCTTGAAGGAGAACATTTCCTAAAATGATTTGCCACCATTAGTGAGAAGATGGCTGTTATTTAAAACTTATGTAGATGGGAGTTTCTGTAGTGATTGACTTTATACATAAGCTCACCTAAAGTCATAATCCAAAAAAAAGATTTGATAAAATTTTACTTACTTGTGAGCTTTCAGGGCTTGTTTCCACTGGTGCGTTTTTGAGCGGTTGCGGGCGTTTGTAACCGTGCTGCCGAAACCGCAGTCAACCGCATCCATTGGAAACCTCAATATAGTTTCCATTGGTGCGGTTGTGCACGGACGAATGCGGACGGATGCGGACGCAGTTTAGGGTGCGGTTGTGAACTCTACCCTACAGCGTTTCAAACCGCATCCCAACCGCATCCGCGTCCTAAATCCGCGCACAACCGCACCCATAGGAAATAATTGGATGCGGTCAAACCGCATAGGATGCGGAGGCGGATTTAGAGGTGTGTTTTTAAGAAAATTTGCTTCTTAATCCGCACGCAAACCGCATGACAAACGCGCACAAATACAATGCTGTTTCGTGCGGATGGGGATTCCGCGGCACTGTCAATTCCGCACGCATCCGCAGGAAACCGCACCAGTGGAAACAAGCCCTTACATGTATTTAAAAATTTCTCCAAAATACTGACACAATATATTACCTGCTCTGTTCTTCTCTGTGGCAGCCACCATATTTAATCCTCTAAATCCCAGTCTTCCAGGGTTTATGAACTGCAGTAAAGAGTGTGGCCACTGGAGGCCGCCAGATATATTGATTACAAGGGGGAAATATAGCTTCATAGACTCAAGAGGGTAAGGACATATTTCCACTAGGTTTTGCGATCCGTTTTGTGATTAACTATGTTAAGCGCAGTGCTTAGCGACAGATTACATACACATTACCTGCCCGGCTGATGATCTGTTCTCACAGTGCTGAGCCAATCCGCCAAAGCAAGTGTTAACATAGTGAAGTATGTTAACCCCTGCATCGGCAGATGTTTGAACAGAGCATCCGCCGGGCAGGTACAGTGTATGTGATCCATCGGGACCCCCGCGAAGCACTGTGCTTAACGTAGGGGTCCCGACGGATCTCACAGCGCTGTGGAGATGTAGCCTAAAGTGGAAGTGTCAACGGGAACATTGAACATGACCACTCAAGGCTTGCATAAAAACATTGTCATATTTCTCTGCAGAGGTCTGACAAGCCTCCAGAGCCAAACTTAAAGCATTGTAAATAGTGTCTGTGGGTCGAGACCCCCTCCAGGGTCAAACAACCTTTTCACAGGGGTTGCCACATTCACTGAAAGCATTAGAACTGCTGCTATCACTACTACTATCAAACAGCAGTGCTGATGCCCACAAGCAGGGTGCAAGTAAGGAGTAACACCCCCTTACCTCCTAACTTAGGAAGTAGAGGGAGTTACTCTTCCCCTTACTTCTCACTCTGCACTTCATTTGCACAAGCGGGGTGGAAAATAAGGGAGGGGACAATACACTTACCTGCTTGTGCTGGAAGTGACAAGTGTCACTTCTGGTATTTGGAAATCGTGACACTCCACAATGGCCCTTCCGCGTTCCAAATACAGTCACTCCTGCGGTCGCAGATCTAAAAAGGTTGAGAACCACTGCTCTAGAAGCATTAAACACAGAATCTTTTTTTTATTTAATTCATTTTAGCTAATAAAACCCTATGGAATAAATTAATCACATTTGTGAAGCGGCAATGCTGCCCTGCAGTGATGTAAGGTGAGGTTAGGCAGTCCCATGAGGCCTTCAAGGAGAGCTGGGGTTGTAAATCCGGACTTGAATATTATGCCGTCCTCAGAGTTCTCTGCAGTTGATATGCATATTCTCTAGATCTCCTTTTAGGGAAACTATTAGCACTACAGAGAACACAAGTGGCTCAATCTCTTCAGGGTGCCATAAATTCTATTAAAAAGCATCACCACTTAAAGTAATAATTTTATCAGTCACCGGAATATAAAGGTCATTTTTAATGGTGTGAAACAAAAGTAATTGCATCAAATTGTCAAGGGATGTTAAAAAGTTTGCAGCTCATTTTTTGTTAATGGTTTGCTAGTGTGTGCAAGTCTAGAATCACTAAAAAATATACATTATACGAAATTAATATGGAAGTATTATACACTTGAGATACTGACTCTCTCCGATTCTCATAGCAAAGGGCCTAAGGGGTGGAAACCAGCAAGACCTGTATCTATATTCCTTCTATTGTCACTAAAGTGATAATAAAGACCAAAGATCAGCTAGAGAGGTTTAGTAAATGCTGACTGAGGACAAATGCAAATAATCCCCTCTAATTGGAGGAAGGACTTCTGGATAATTATTTTTTAATATGGCAGCCCTGTCGGCATATGCTTCTTACAGTACTTATAGTTAGAAACCCTGATCATGTTGTACAGTGATTTAAAACAAGCATGTGCCAGCAAACAATAGTATACATATACATAGCTACCTTTTCGGTTGGTTGGCTACTTACTTAATGCTGCTATATTGCAGAAAACTGGTCTCCAAAAGTCTTCAGCATATCTTGGCCTGCCAGTCTTATACAGTGGCTTGCAAACGTATTTGGCCCCCTTGAACTTTTCCACATTTTGTCACATTACAGCCACAAACATGAATCAATTTTATTGGAAGTGACAGACCAATACAAAGTGGTGTACACGTGAGAAGTGGAACGAAAATCGTACATTCCAAAAATCTTTTATAAATAAATAATTGCAAAGTGGGATGTGCGTAATTATTCAGCCCCCATGGGTCAATACTTTGTAGAAGCACCTTTTGCTGCAATTCCAGCTGCCAGTCTTTTAGGGTATGTCTCCACCAGCTTTGCACATCTAGAGACTGAAATCCTTGCTCATTCTTCTTTGCAAAACAGCTCCAGCTCAGTCAGATTAGATGGACAGCGTTTGTGAACAGCAGTTTTCAGATGTTGCCACAGATTCTAGATTGGATCTAGATCTGGACTTTGACTGGGCCATTCTAACACATGGATATGTTTTGTTTTAAACCATTCCCACACCCCACTTTGCAGTTATTTATTTGTAAAAAATATTTGGAATCATGTATGAGTTTTGTTCCACTTCTCACGTGTACACCACTTTGTATTGGTCTTTCATGTGGAATTCCAATAAAATTTATTCATGTTTGTGGCTGTAATGTGACGAAATGTGACAAAATGTGAAAAAGAATACTTTTGCAAGCCACTGCATATAACTCAATAGTTTCCTGGTGATCTCACATTGCTACAGGATACAGTAGTGATTTTATGGAGGAATCAATTGATCTGAATGATCTGATGTTTTCAGATGTGGTACGGAACTCTCTCATAGACCAGTACTATACAACAGAGTAGGGCAGGCAGCATGGAATGCCGGAAAGGTTAAGTACATACACTATAAGGCCTAGATCATAAGGTTGATCACCCAAAAGGCCCACATGGGGAAAATTGTTAGTAATTGACAACCACCTGCCAACCTCATATATATTTTTGTCCATTCATTGCTAGGATTTCCACAGCATTGCCACCTTTCAAGTGGAATTTTTAATTTGTTATTTTTTACATTTCAACTAGTTGGAGATGTAGTGAAGAGTTGTGGTACAAAAAAAATATTTCGAGTTGAAACCCTTCTATCGAACATATCTATCCAACATATCTATCGAATTCGGGGGATGACACCTTGTTGCAATAAGCTCATAAATTATCTGCCGCCCTCTCTACTGCCAAGTTTGTGATCTCAGCTTTACTTTTGCAACAAGGTTGGGCTACATCCTCATGGTCTGTTACTGAACAGTAAAGCTAGCCATACACAGTTCGATTTTAGTGCGATCGATCTTTGATTCGATTTTAGATCTTGATCTTTTCATCGGACACCAACCAAAGTAGTACCACATGGAAGGTTTGATCCTAATATGACTAAATCGGACGATTTTAGTTTCGGTCATCGAATACAATCGCCCAACACACACAATGCTATGATTTTAGTTCGATTGTTGTATAATCAACCAAAAATTTCCAACATGTTCGATCACTTTTCGATCGATGATTTGATCAGTACCGAACTATTTTCGCAAATCTAACCATGTGTGCAGTATACGGTTTATGTTCAATCGATGTAAACTTTGATAGTTTTAGGTCGATCAAATGCTAAAATCGAACCGTGTATGCCTAGCTTTTGGCTCTATTTAAACGGTCAATTAGTGCAACAGTCCGGCGGTTGCAACGTTAGGCGTCCGCCGTTCGGTTTTCGGGCTTTTGTCCGATAGACCTGTCATAGGGGTGTTATCAAAATGGCCTGCGAGCACCTGCAAAAGTTTGTCGCCGTTTCTCGCTCTGCTACGGGAGCTCTCTGACGTTTACCAGGCTGTTGTGGACTGACAGCAGCCTGGGAAATGAGCATCAGCACACTGACAAGGTAATCTATCTGATCTCTATTCCTGCTAGAAAGTCCCATCAACTCATAAGCAATACACCATATCCTTTACTGTTCAAAATCCTCCAATATATATGTTGCTGTACAGAGGATTACATGAGAAAAATATCAACTCAACTTTAGTGCTTACATCACTCTTCCATCACTTTTTGTTGCAGTGACTTAAAGAAAGTGAGGGAAAGTCTTTAAAGCATTGCACAACTACAGAACTACAGAACAGCATGCCCTGGATTATTCAGTTTCAGCCTCTGGGCAGAACTGGTGAGTCTGGTTATCATGTCCAAGTAACTTGACTATACTGTATATACATAGATATAGATATATTGCAAAAGCTCACACGCTTCATGTCACAAATCTTTGCTAAGCCAAGCACAGCAGTATCTATCATGAATTGGGACTATGGCTGCCAAGGTAATGTGCTGGACACACAATATATGTACAGACTCCAATGCATTTTGCTGTTCTGTTAAAACAACAAAACCAAATGAGGCAGAACAGCCTGCAGGGGTTAATAATGCTGAGATTTATACAGCTCAGCGAAGACCCTGATCGCTGCTTCTGTCTGTGTTCAGTGGCCTTGTGTTATAAGAAAATAGTATGAATATGATAATCAGCACATCCACTGATCTGTCATTCACTCATTCCTAATAGATGGCATTCTGTATGGCTGAAAAAGAATAAGAAGTAAGCAAATCTGCTGAGCTTATTTAATAATATATTACAAAGAGAAATGTAATAATATGTGGGTGGCACTCACAGCAGTTTCTTGCGCTATAGGGACTATGCAGACACATAGGGCCCTGCGATCATCAGAAACCCAAACTACTGGTTTACTCCCAAAATATGTTATTCTTTTTATTTATAAATGTAATTCATTTATTTTAATCTATATATACCTGTGTCTATAAGACATCTATGACCTTTTTATGGGAAATAAATTCTAAATTACCAGAGGTCAGATCACACAGCATGTGATGGGCCAGGTCACTTTCAGCTCAATGTTACTTCAGGAGTGAAGGATGAAGATATTCAGAGATCCCCCTCACAGCAGGCATGACTTAATGGAGGGTGAATGGTAGGTGTGCAGGAACACAGGTCGGTAGAAATGTAGTGTAGTCACACAAACCAAGTGTGATGCTGTCCCACTTAAGGCCATGCCCCAAGAGGAGTTAAAAGCCAGTTTCCAGAAAGAGGAAGGGCAGTCCAGAGCAGTGAGTCCTGATGAGACAGCAGCAGCTGGGAACTCCAACTGGCTCCAGGCTCCGCACGCTCACCTGTTTATGCCGGAGTGTATACAGCCCGTGGACCAAATAGTATGCACTTCCTTATCATACCCAGTTGCCAGACAGTCTGCCTCATTTGAGGACACCATGATTACTCCATTCAAGTGGGGTGGGGCAGACTATACTTTGCGGTGGCAGCGCCTTGGAACCACACCTCCTTGAATTCAGCCTTGGTCTGGCTTTGCGGCTGTGGCTATCCGGTGCGGTGCCTTTCCTGCATGAATGAGGGCCTGCCCCCGTTGAAAAGGGGACACGGTTAAAAGCTTCACCCGCACCCCACTGCTCCTGTTTTGTTAACCTCCCTGGCGTTTCACTGAGTGCAGATTTCTGTACCAAAAGTGATACATTGTTTTGCCTTTTCCCGCCCCGGCTGAACAGGCCTCGTGGTGCCTGCTGCTTTGTCAGAAATACTGCAGCACACAGAGAGCGTTGCGCCTGTTCCGGCACTGTCCGCAGTTTGATTCACGATCAGGCCTGCGCAGTACTGTTCTCGGGCGTACGCTAGGGAGTTAAACCAGCCATAACGCTATGCTTGGCGGGTGTTTATCGAACAATCGGGCCAGCACATGATGACATCATCATGCCACGGTCAATCTCGTCGAAATTTCACCATTTACGATTTGACACACCATACGTTGGATGGGGACCCTTGTCCCCATTCAAAGTACTGGCATCAACCAGAGAAAACTTTTGTTCTCTGGCTGATCAAAGTTTTGTGCGAATACGAACGGTTTGCTCCAGGTGCGCGTTCATTTTG
The DNA here is from genome assembly GCA_036250615.1 of Ptychadena robeensis. Lineage (NCBI taxonomy): Eukaryota > Metazoa > Chordata > Amphibia > Anura > Ptychadenidae > Ptychadena > Ptychadena robeensis. The sequence continues at coordinate 34,319,142 of CM070036.1, read as the reverse complement.
CATGTCATCACCAATTATCACCCCGAATGCGCATGGTGATCTTCGCAAAATCGGCCACAATTGAAGCGCTATGGCCGGCTTTAAAAAATTTATTTTTATAAGTTTAATTACACTTGTTTCCTTTCTTTTGATTTGGATTGGATAAAACATTTGTAAACATTTATCCATCCATCAAATAAAAACAATGTAACAAAAAAAAAACAATCTAAGAAAAAAAAATTTTCTGTACCTTTAAATCTCTCCCCGCCCGGGCCCTGTGACTTCATGGCACACGAGTGCAGATCACGGAAATAGCCAGACCTCAGCTATTTCGGATCGGCTCGGGTGCTCGCCGGAACAGATCCCCACTAGCAGACTCCCGGCGGGCAGCGTTTCTGCTAGCGGATCCACTTTTGAACTGATTAAAGAAGGCATTATATCGGATCCAGTTCAAAAGTAAAAAAAAAGATGGTTAAAAAAAGATAAAAAAATGTTTTTCTTTAAGACGGGCGGGTCCCCGCCTCCGTGACAGTCACACGTCACTCCGGCGACCCGTGAAGAGCCGGCGACGGAGCGGGATCGCGATGGCGCGTGCGGGACCAGGTGAGCTACCCACGATGTGCCCAGAACCCAGCTTTTCGGGACCGTTCTCTACTGCTCGTCCCTTGCCCGAACTGCGTTACAGGCATATCGACTAGGGAGGACTACAGAAGTTGGGAAGAAAGACATTTAGTGATGGTCTTAACTGTTCCGCTACCAAGTGTTTCCCTTGATAAGAGACCAGGCATGGGGCTTTAGATCGGGAGCCGGTCCTCTATTTGCGCAGGCCCACGGCACTCTGCTTGGTTAGAGGGTTTCAAAAGTGTTAAGATACAACCAAACAGTGCAAGGTGGAAAATTATGATGCCGCTACCTAGAAGCCCGAGGACTTTTACTCTCATACCACCTCAGGTTGTTGGTGGTTTTGATGTATTGTTCGTTCTGTTGTTGCCTTGTTTGATCCCCTGCTTTGGTCTCGTTCCCCTTGCACTGTTTATTACATTTGCCCACATACCTACCTATCGCGGTTCCTGCGTCATAGATATCCAATACCCTCTTGCACCTGGTTGGGTTTGGACTTTAACCATTGAAACCCTCACTAGACCGGTCCTCCACCCTGAGCCCATAGCGGTCACTTAGGGTGAGCTTGACACGCCCCCCATTACGACCGTCTATCGCTAGGGAGATGGTTAAGGTGACTGTACCGAGCCAATCGGTTGTTACCCTCATTACAAGTTTCCCTTTCTGTTCTCTGTGTGAAGTGATAGGGCCGAACGGGCAGATTCGGACTTTATAAAAAAAGTCAACACGTTTTCCAAACCCGTGGACGTCCACAGTCGCGTTTACCTGGAACGCATAGGCTTCCTGCGTTTGCTATCGCACCGGATTGTGACAGTCACTGACGTCATTCTTGGGGGTTTACGGAGCCAGCTTTTCAACTTGCAAAAGACCGGGTTCTCTATCCCGGTCCTTCAGTGAAAAGATTCTTCCTCCGGTGGTAATGTTACCTGCTCTCCTGATCCCACTGGAGGAAGAATAGAGCCTCTCCCCCCCCCCCCCCCCCTGGCGGAACAGGGCGGGTCGAACACCCGTACTGCTCGCCGCGAGAAGGATGGCGGGAACATAACATTGTCTGCCTTGCGGGCTGCAGTTTTCGGACCACTCACTACTGACTGTGGTTTTGAATAAAAAAGGGGTGTTCGCAGTTACGTCCGCTTCGGTGTCGTTGTGGCTGCTCTTGACCCTGTACGGACTAATCCAGTAATCAAGAAATGAGGCCTTGGCCCATATGTTCCAGGGTACAGAAGAGCAGTTGAAGTTAATCAGTAGCCAATGACAACTGGGAAATGCCAGAAATTCAGTCCAAATTAAAGTCAGGTTATAACAATCATTTATGGGCCACATGAGTAGCTTATCCATTAGCGAATTATCAATGAAATATTGTCATGGGGCCAATACATGGTACATGTTTTCCAAGTTTCTGAAACAATCAGTCTTCTTATGTTTCTCAAATTATAGGCACTGTACAGATGTTTGTACATGTATAGGTGCTGGAGCCATCTGGCTAATTTGTATTATTGATCTCATGCATGTGTTTAAGTTGCAGATGACTACTAATTACTAATCTGTTACACTCTATTATAAGATAAAGGTAAAATGTCTAATTGGAAGGAGACCTATAGTCAAACTGTACTTACTATTCCAAAATCTAACCTGTATTTTGCTAATATACTGTACAAGGAATACAGAGATGTATGTCTGGATCAGTTCCTGATCTATTACTTTAGATTCCCGGAAGAAGCCGTGTAATTACCATTCTTCACCAAAAGACTAATTCTGTGTATTGTTAATTAAGTTGTATGACCCTATTCCCACTGGGTTTATCCATTCTTTTATAATCATATAACTGATTCAAGGTTTAACAATAGTGAAATATTTCTTGTTATATGTACAGACATGACATGTACTATATCTTTATGTATGTTTATGTAATCAAATTATTGTTATTCAAATGATCCTATAGATATATTTATCATTATATTGGTAAAAAGCCTTTACAGGCCCAGACCTCGGGTAGTAGAATTGTTATATGTGACATTACAAATTATCATGCTTACATAAAAGCCATAATGTATTATAATATAAATGACTATAGGGTGCACAGACCTCAGCACACACCCCAGGTTGATAGATTGGTGGGTAACACATTTTTTGCCATTAGGCCATTATTCACTTTAAAATAAAGTCACGTATGGTAACTGCTGTGCAAAGATAATTTATGCTGATAATATATGCGCATACATGTTCATGTGCTTCTTGGAGAAAGGGAGGACCCAGTCAGCTACATCAAACCTCCATCTTTGCACAGCTTTAACATGGACAAGGCATTCAAGATGTACATTCCAATAACCTTTATGGACTGTTTGATTTTATGTAAACAATGCAGATCTCTATACTATGCCCTGTTGTTGCTTTCATGGTATAAGATATGTTACATTATCATCTATTACTGTGTGCTGTATGTTCATTGGGAGCCAGGGTAATAGAACCCCCTGCATAACAATAAATGCCTGGACCAGACTTTACTCAACATAATGTTAGGGCAAGTTTGAGGATCATAAATGGTTGTTCAGGTTTTTGGGGCTCATAGTCACACAGGGGCCTTTATAAAGGACCAGGACACAACGTTTGTCATAAAGCATCCTGACTGGTAGTCGGATGGACAAGCATATGCACGGCTGTTTCTGGGCCCTATGCAAGTTTCTTGGATGGGGCACCCTGCCAAGTGGGGTGGGGAGGGCATTGGTAGTGGCTGCTTCTCCAAGACACAAGCGGTGTGGTATTGGTGGGGTGGAGAACTGTACAGGCATGCTGCTCCTCCTCCTCCTCACCAATACCACACACAACCCCCCCCCCCCCCCTTTTGGCAGACCAGAACAGAGTGATCACAGACACAAGCGGCTTGCCCATACAGTTGAACTGTACAGACACGCCACTTGTGTCGGGGAGGGCGCCGTGTGCATACATATTACACATAGCGATAGAAACAACCCTGAGCTTAGGAGACAAGGGGTGTTTTAAGTTTTAATGGGGTCTATATCTAGTTGCAATACATCTTTATGATACAAAGTCTATATGCACTGGCCTCTAAATGAATGAAACCCTAATATAATGAATCCCAAGTAAAACAATGTTGCTCTAAACCAGTGGTTCTCAACCATATTAGATCCACGACCCTGGAAATGACATTGCAAAATGTCACTTCCTATATTTGGAATGCAGAAGTGCCGGTGTGGAGTGTCACTTATTAATTCCAAGTACAGGAAGTGACAATCCGCAACATCGATTCCGGTATCAGGTAAGTGTAATGTCCCCCCTTGGATATTTTCCCACCCCACTTGTACAAATGATGTGCAGGGTGAAGATGGTGAGAAATGCCCCATTACTCTCCTTCCTAACTTCCCACCCCACTTGTGGGCATCAGTGTTGCTGATGCAGAATCACTGCTCTAAACTGATGCAAATATCATCATATTGTGTGCCTACCCCACCCAGACAGCAGACTGAGGGTGTCCCAATCACTAAAATATATAATACATGATCTGTAGTGGTATAAAGGACACATATCTGCATTAATAATGCACTCCTATACCAATACCCAAGGGATTGCCGTAAACCACTATATACAATCTGACACGCAACAGTGCTTAGTACTTACCCACAGACAATACACCTTCTAATACTTTTTATCTATACCACCACCCTTCTAGTGTAATGTGCAGGGGTGCACATAACTTTTTTAAGTGAGCTACTCGGATGAGTACCAGGAGATTCCTGCATGGTAGGTTTTCTGATTGAGCCTCCGATTAGCTGTCTCCATCCACAGGTCACCAGCTGGCTTTGGGT
>CM070036.1:34294171-34309205 GCA_036250615.1 Ptychadena robeensis | reverse complement strand
ATTTTCAGTTACAAAACTCTTTCCCACCCACCAAATGACTGGTCACTAAGAATAAGTAGCTCATCGATGAGCTCATCTTCTGTCTTCACCTATCATCATCGCTCATTATACTTTAGCACACCCAATTAGCTCCTGGTGCCTATTCACCTTTTCTGATACCAAGTTACATTAAGGTACTTACAATTCGTGAATATAAAATACAGTTAATGCTGTAATACCAATTACAGAGATGTCCTCTTTATATCTGCCTAGAGTTTAGGTTTAAGCCAGAGCTGCTGGAGTTTTAGCACAGTTAGGGTCCCCATACACCTTTAGATTTCTCTGTCAGATTTGCTTTAGATCTCCTTTTGTTTTACCAAAACCATGTAAGATGAGGGACTTTCTAACCAGCAAGTCTACCTGTGTTAAGTCGCAGAGGACCCTATACTACCTAGTTGTTAGTAGATCTAAAGGATATCTGACACTAGATATCTAGAGATCTTAAGGTGTATGGCCAGCTTAATGTACTGACTGCTCCTCCATCACTTTAAACATCTGCCCCCAAAGTGTACAACATTCTAATGATTCCATTAGATTCTTGCTAAATACCAGACTGAAAATAATTCATGTTGTGTATCATAATTATGTGAAGCAATAATATCAGCATAATTATTCTTTGTTTTAATATTACGATACACAACAAAGAATCCATTTTCGTTTTGCACAGTAATCTCCCTCTTGTGTTGTGTTGAATTTTGATGCACTTTTCTTGTCCATTTATAAATGATTTTTTCATCTTCATGTTGCCCCTAGTGAAGCTAAATTTCAGCTGTGAAGCCGCGATTGTAAAAAATGAAAGTGCTGAAATTTAATAAGACGCATAATTAGAGAGGGAAACAGATGCCTGATTTTGGTTCATGGCCTCTCTAATAAAGGTAATGCTAGGGACAATTCGGAGGCATGTTTTCATTGACTATTAGGAATTCGCTAGACGGTGACAGATGGGAGGCACACAAAGAAAGAACTTGAAAGGAAGCAGGGTGCAAATGGAAATGTGCCATGATAACAATTACTTAACATTGATTAACTTGCACTTCTTATTGAGAATTCGATTTGAAAATCAAGCACTGTACAGTTATTGCCTTTGCTGTGTAATTTGTACAGTTAAGTCCTTACAGCTTAAAGAAGAACACTGCTAAGCATGAATCCATTAGGAAATACATCAGAAAAAGCATTTAGTCATTCTTTTGATATGCAAAATAGCGCCCTCTCCATGTGTTCAGAAAATGTTGGAGTGCAGAGATGAGGTATAACATTAGAAAGTGAACATATACACAGACTCGATCACAATTGCCTAAGTTCTTGTTGAACTTTGGGTAAAAGTGAAAATTATTGATATGATCGCGCCTTACATTAATCATGTTTTTAAAGAAAATAAAAAAAACAGCAAAAAATACAAAATTGTAGCTTATATTAAAAACAAAGAAACGTCTTCACTGTTAGATCTGTAAAGGATCTAGACAATAATCTACTTAGCCAGTGATGGCGAACCTTTTAGAGACCAAGTGCCCAAACTGAACCCTTATCTCAAAGAACTGACATGGTAATTTTACCTGAATTAAAATTGTGAGCCATGGGCAATTTTCGCCCGACCGATGTGCATGCGTTCCCACATGGAACGATAGATCTTAGTTTAAATGGGGACACAAAGGGTGTCCGTCGATATGGGTGGCTCGTTTGTTGGCCCCCACTCGCTACGTTTGTGGGGGCCTTTACCCAACACATATACACACACAATAAACATACACTCTACTTTCTTTTAAAATAGAATAGGAGAGGGTATGGGGCGCTGTGTGCATTGAGAACAGAGGGGAAGAGAACTGACATCATTAAGAACCAATAGGCTGCAATTCTTTCGTTTGGGCTGGATGACAGCTAGCGTGCCATAGGTTCGCCATCACTGTACTAAGCTATGTATTTGGGACCTGTATGTGACCACCAACTCAGTAGGGTAGGTCTCAGCTATATATTGGGGAAAAGAAGGCAAAGCTAAGCTAGTGGTTGCTTTCAACATCCTGAAACAATTTATCATACAAACTATGTTAAGGTGTACACATCTATAATATTTTTAGAAAATACAATATATTTACCTTATTCAGCTTCCCCACAAAAAGCATAGGAACTGTTACAATGTGAAACACTAGTACTAGTACCAATACAGTGACCATGATTTCAGTTCTGTACAATGCTGGGGTCTGCTATAGCAACGTAAATGGGATTTGTGCCCTCTGACAAAGAAATTACTAGTCAATAATTATAATAGAAGAACAAAAACCTCTCAAACCCAGTGCCAAAAAAAGCCAGAGATTAATGTGCATTGTAATGAGCAAAATAAGTCTTTGCAAAAAATTGCAAAACCCCTGTGGGAAGGTGGTGCTTACCCAAGCTTTAAGGTTTCCAAGGATTTGAAGCTACCTAATCCTGTTCATCAGCTCTTCGATGTGGTAAAGTTGTCCTGACCCCTTAGCAGAACATCACAGCCAAAATATAATGTGTCACCTTCCATGTTTGATGGTGGGATAGTGCCCTTGGGGGTCATATGTAGCATTACTGCCCAATTTCAAACTCTTCTGACCACAATGCTTTCACCCAGTTCTACTCTGGATTATTTAGATGTTCATTTGAACACTGGTAATGGACATGTTCATTGACAAGTTCCCTCTGTGTAGTTCTTGGCTGCTTTGTCACTTTTCTCATGATCATTGCAATGCTAATGAGAACTGTAGAGCGAGCAAGATTGGCAGTTTCCTTTTGTTTCTTCCATTTGTCCATTTTTTTCCAATTATCACACCAACTGTTGTAAAATTCTCACCAAGCTGCTTGGCGATAGTCTTATAGCTCAGTCCAACCTTGTAAAGTTTTACAATCTTGTTACCAGGATAAAGTAAAGGCATGTGGGGGATCTTGCTGGTTGAGAGAGGATCAAATACTTATTTCATTCCTTCTTCCGAATTTCTTATGTGCACTGGCCTTGTGATCTTTTTTTATTATAATTTAGTTTCTCACAGCTACAATAAACTTATCATTACAATTATAGACCGGTCATTTCTTTGTGAGAAAGTAAATGTACAAAATCAGCAGGGCATCAAATACTTTGTTCTCTCATTGCATGTATTGCATGGTAATGCCCTTCCAACCTAATGTACAGGGAATGTCTATGACTTCTGTGCATTTCTGGAAACAGTAAAGCAGGGAACACATGTATAGATATGGGCCAGATCCATGGGCGCTTGAGCACAGTGCACGCTCACGGCCATCTATCTGGCCCATATCTTATGCGGCCATCCCTGTTTTCGAGCCGGACCAATCAATCCCACACGAAAACAGGGATATCGGACTTGACCTTTGCATGGAGATTGCGGGTCTCCATGCAAAGCATTGTCGGAGCTGGAGACACGATATCGAGCAGCAGTGCAATGACATCATCACGCTGCTGCCAGGAACCTCGAACAGCACCTATAACAAGCTGTGTGTTCCCAGCTTTACTGATATATACACATACATGCTGCAACTCATAGAATAACAGATCTTAAGGAGAAATTCTGCAAACTAGAAAATATAGAGTTTCCCTCAGGCATCTTCTCTGTGCCAAGAGCAACCTTCCAACATCAAAGAGCAACCTTCAAGTATCAAAAGAATGATTCATGTCTCATGGCATGAGTGTGATGTGTGTATCTATGTGAATGATGAATGTTTCTGAATGATGGTATGGTGTGTACAGTGGCTTGCAAAAGTATTCGATCCCTTGAACTTTTCCACATTTTGTCACATTACGTAGATTATTCAGCCCCCTGAGTCAATTATTTGTATAACCACCTTTCTGGCAATTAACAGCGCCAGCCTTTAGGGTAGGTCTCTACGCGTTGCAACATCTAAGACTGAAATCCTTTGCCCATTCTTCTTGCAAAACAGCTCACTCTTAGATTAGAATGACAGCGTTTGTGAACAGCATTTATAGATCTTGGCCACAGATCTGCGATTGGATTTAATCTGGACTTTGACTTTTTTTTTAAACCATTCCATTGTTTGCCCTGGCTTTATGTTTAGGGTCGTGGTCCGCTGAAGAGAACCTCCGCTCCAGTCTTCAAGTCTTTTGCGACTCCAAGAGGTTTTATTCCAAGATGCCCTGTATGTGTCTACATCCATCTTCCCATCACTCTGACCAGCTGTCCCTGTCCCCTGCTGAGATAAGCCACCCCCAGCGCATGATGCTGCCACCCCATATTTTCACAGTGGGGATGGTGTGTTCAGAGTGATGTACAGTGTTTTCCGCCACACATAGCGTTTGGCATTTTGGCCACAAAGTCCCATTTTGGTCTCATCTGACCAGAGCACCTTCTTCCACATGTGTGTCCCCCACATGGCTTGTGGCAAACTGCAAACGGGACTTCTTATGCTTTTCTGTTAACAATGGCTTTCTTCTTGCTACTCTTCCATAAAGGCCAACTTTGTGCAGTGCACGACTAATAGTTGTCCTATGGACAGATTCCCCCACCTGAGCTGTAGATCTCTGCAGCTTGTCCAGAGTCACCATGGGCCTCTTGACTGCATTTCTGATCAGTGCTCTCCTTGTTCGCCCTGTGAGTTTAGGTGGACGGCCTTGTCTTGGTAGGTTTACAGGTGTGCCATACTCCTTTCATTTCTGAATGATCACTTCAACAATGCTCCGTGAGATGTTCAAGGCTTTGGAAACCTATTTGTAGCCTAAGCCTGCTTTACATTTCTAAATAACTTTATCACTGACCTGTCTGGTGTGTTCTTTGGACTTCATGGTGTTGTTGCTCCCAATATTCTCTTAGACAACCTCTGAGGACGTCACAGAGTAGCTGTATTTGTACTGACATTAGATTACACACACAGATGCACTCTATTTAGTCATTAGCACTCATCAGGCAATGTCTATGGGCAACTAACTGCACTCAGACCAAAGGGGGCTGAATAATTATGCACACCCCACTTTGCAGTTATTTATTTGTAAAAAAAAATTTGGAATCATGTACGATTTTCGTTCCACTTCTCACGTGTACACCACTTTGTATTGGTCTTTCACGTCACATTCCAATAAAATGGATTCATGTTTGTGGCTGTAATATGACAAAATTTTAAAAAGTTCAGTGGCCGAATACTTTTGCAAGCCACTGTATATACAATACATGTCTCTGCATGATTAGTGTGAAAACCAAATAAAGTTGTATTTCAAATAAAGTTTGAGGGTAATTTCACACTAGTACTAGTACACGGTACTGCAATGCAAACACAGCTGGTGTGAAATGGCCCTCAATCTGAACCTGTGTAGTTTAAATGGAGGGGCTTGATAATGTTCCTATTTAGAAATGGGGTTCCTGCAGCCAAAGTTTGGGAACCATTGGTTTAAGGGAAATTGCACTGCAAGAGTTGTTATTTTCTGTTCCTGAAGTTCAGCTTTTCGATATACATTTTCTAATGTATTTAATCTAACTATATTCATTCTTATTGCACAATATCACCATGCACTTCCTAGTAGCATATTATAAAAAATCCTGTCATAATTACATTTTCAATAAAGGTTGTGTTGTTTTGAATGGGTCATTTCCATACACTGAAGTAGTTGTGAATATTATGTATTCTATGAGGATATTAGCATATGTGCACACAATCTCCTGGTGAAACATCTGCTCCATTGTGCGGCACACACATTCTTACTTAGATGCAAAGCAAATCTTCAGGAGTCTTTTTGTATAGCAAAGCTTAATGCGGCTGAGTGCTGGCTTGAACCCTTTTACTTACAAAGGGCTCTAGATTAGGCAGCCATAATCACAGAGATGTATTCAATCATTCTAAGATAGCAATAAGTACACATGAATCAATTTTTCTCTGTACTTAGGAAGTCATTCATGTGTATAATATACATATGTACAGATGTCAGGAACTTTATTTTTCATTTACAGATCTGAAGAATACTCCAAAATGTTTGGCTGGCATGATAAATTAATGCTTTAGCTCTTTTGCTTCTAGTATGTTTATCCTCCCCCACTATCAATCCCCGGTCTGTGGCAATTAAAGGGTGAAGAATAGGATACATTTGTGAATGTGATCTCTCATCACTGGCAACTGGGGGGTGTATTGAAGACATGAATTAGATGAGGCATGTGACCTTTCATCATTGACACCATTGTCAAGTCAGGAACCACACATTTTATATCAGGAGGATGTCTCATGAGATATCTTTTTAAGCTGGGTAGATTTTTCATTCGTCCTAAAAAATGATTGTATTTAGTTGATTTTGATTCAAAGTTGGAGTTGGATCGATTTTATTCAGAGTTGGATCGTTTTTAACACCACATAATGTGAGAGATTCAAAATAGATTAATTATTTTCCTAAGGCCTGTGTGCATGTTCCATAGTACCATTGGATACAAATCCATCGAAATACCTAGGAACCGCATCAGGTACTTTAACAATATAGAATCTCTGTTGACTGAAATTTTTGTTTAATTACAGATCAATCGATTTTGTGTTCGATTTTGATCCCAAAAAAAGGAATTGAGTTTCCTATGATCAACTTAATACGATTGTTTTTTAAGTCGATCAAATAGGAAAAATAGAACCCTTAATTCCCCCCCTTAGCTACAGCAGTGGTGGGCAACAGAGTAGATATGGGGGGGGGGGGGGCATCACTAAAGGGCCGCACATAATATTTTCAATCTATACTGACTTGTATAAGTATTTTTGATGCAAAAATTATATTATAGCTAGAAGACATTATTTCAACATTTTAAATAACAAAACTTGATTTAAATGATACTTCAAGCATTAGGAAACACTTTAGTATGGTAGCGAAAATTTTTTGTCATATATATCATCAAAGGTTATGTGCCTCATAAATATCATCAAAGCCTTTAAATATTTCATTCAAAGGTTATGTGTCTCTATTCTGAGGTTATGTGGTACAATTTATATTATACAATCATCCCTCATTCGTTGGTGGAATAGTGGGAGCATAGGACCTCACCTGTCTGCCGACTGCTCTGGCCTGACCATGCCCCTCACCTCTCCTCCTTTTCCCACTCTATACGGATCCCAGGGGGATTAGCAGACAGGGGTGTTTCAATGTTCTATATATTAACAGTAAGGTTTTGGGGCCTGCAAGTGGAGAACCTAGGGAGGGCCGCTGATGAACACCCAAAGGGCCGCAGGTTGGGCACCTGGGAGCTAGAGCATTTCTACAGCTTTAATAAGCTGGTAAGTAGAGATGGTCACAACATTTTGACTAGTTTCTTTGGGAGTTAATTGAAAAGCACCTGAACATGGTATCATCACCACAACCTTTGTAGAGAAGGACTGTGGTAACAGAAGAAAAACTGATTGCTCTAGCACATGTAGTTCATCTAGTTTTAGATTCAAAGAGGAAATTTTGATTAGATTTGAACTTGCCAAAACTATATGTGCTAGAGTAATACTTAATGGTCCCACAACTCTACATCTGTAGGTGATGAAACCATGCACAGAGGCTTTGCAAAAGTCAGCTAGTGGAAATTTAAAACAAAAATGTGGGCATCTTGTCTGATAAGTTTCTTTTGCCGAACAAAAATTGTTTACAATGGGTTTTTTTTTTACACTTAAGTTCTGCTGCTTTTTTTTTTTTAAAGAGACACTAGTCATTGAGCTTGTTTTAGAACCCAAGAAACAGACTAATCTGTGGCTTGATGATAGAGTTGTAGCTATCAGTTGCTGAGGGCTTATTCAGGAAATGAGGCAAGACTAGTAACATCATTGCACATAAAAAGATAATGGAATTACACATAATGTTCTAATGTAATAGCATAATGTGCAATGAATCCATCGTACCAAACTGTAGCAATGTCGGGTCTTAACAGAGTGCAGAAACAAAGCAAAGTTCAGCGGCCATAGTTACCAAACAGAAAGAGCTTTTCTCACATGTGACCTACATCCACGATTCCTTGTATGGCTGCTGTTTATATATCAATTTTTGTGGCCGTAATATTTTTAAGAAGATTTCTGGTGGCCTTGGGGATTGCTTTCAATGTTAACACCTTTTTATTTCATGCTTCTTCTCTGAGGAAGAACTGAGGCTGGGTAGCAGTACAGAGCAAGCATGCACATTGGGACTACTTACCTCATTGTTACTTTACTGCTCTCCATGTTTGTCCAGGTTAGTGACTTAGAAAGTAGAAGCCAAAAGGAAGACCATCAAGGCAAGTCAACTATCAGGAGTCAGATTCACACTTTAACTTTGTATTGTGTTCTTAAAGTAAGCCTAGCACTAAGAATAATATTTACCTTTTTTTTTAAAGCAATAAACTTTTTATTGAATATAACAAGAAAAAACATGGAAGTACAGTGGTACACAGTATGTGAAAGTCAATTGCATGGAGGCATCTGCCATGGGACTGTGTTTTAATAAGAAATAGGCAAAAACTGTTAGTAAAAGCCACCAATTCACAAGAAAACTGTGTAACATAGATTGTACAAAGTGCATTTACCATAACACCTATAATACCCAATACACATCAATCTTAGTTGAGTTCTGTTTTTATAAAATGCATTACACAACTGTCTTTGCTATATTGGGTAAGTTTAAAAACGTTCTTACACTTTTTCTTTTACCTTATAGAGTTTGATGCTGCGTGGAAGGACCTTGGTTTTGTGAAATACATCTGAAAGGTGACTTTGAAGGAGCTTTGGTGGATGGGATGTGTATCCAATAAATTCTATTCAATAATTACGATATTAAGACTCGTGAACTCTACTGGTTATAAAAATGACCCACTTACAAGCTGGACTCAGCCAAGAGACGATAGAGAAAGCACGACTGGAACTAAGTGAAAATCCAGACACCTTACATCAAGATATCCAACAAGTTAGAGACATGATCATTACTAGACCAGATATTGGCTTCTTACGGACAGATGATGCTTTCATCTTAAGGTTTCTAAGAGCTAGGAAGTTCAATCAGATGGAAGCATTCCGACTCCTAGCCCAGTATTTCCAGTATCGCCAACTCAATTTGGACATGTTCAAAAACCTTAAACCGGATGACCCAGGGATTAAACGAGCTCTTATGGATGGCTTTCCAGGCGTGCTTGACTCCCGTGACCATTATGGACGGAAGATTCTTCTACTTTTTGCAGCCAACTGGGACCAGAGTAGGTAAATGTAGATAGTGTTTAAATATTTTCTACTTCTTTGCATAATAATGGGCAAATTTTAAAATGTTAATAAATGCCAGTGGGGGTAATATACACAATATACCTGGTATATCAATAATTTATAAAACATTAACATGTTATTGACAATTAGATTGCCAAAGACTAAGCTGCCTGATGGGCTCTCTTCCTGTTTTGGGGTGCTGAACACGCAAGTATTTTGTGTACATAAATGCTGCTGTGCACAGGATTACATTGGAATAATTTTACATTAACTAATTATATGTAAAATATAGGGTATACAGTAGATCTCCAAACTTTTATTATCCACAGGTTCATCCTCAATGACACATTAATGTAGAGTATACTATGCCTGAAGTATTTGCTAAGTGACTTTGCTTATAAATAATGAATCTCTAAGTCATATTTGAAAGCTTGTGTACAGTGACCCAAATGTCTTAGGTTAGCAAACTCTAAATCCAAGCTTAGCGAAATGTGAATGATTACTGTGACAGTTGCACTCCTGTGAGGTTTGGTTGCTGTTAACATGTTACATGCAGTGATTGCTCACTTGGTACCCAAGTCTCACGTAGAATGGTGAATGACTGTATCCCTCCTCCCATCCTGCCTGGCAGATTCATTGCTTGTTTGCTGGGAAATATCCATTAAGATGTGTCAGCATACAGCAGCAGAGGGAGGATCTGTTCCTCCATGGCTTTAACATAGCATCAAGAAATTGACTTAGTTGGTTCAGGAGTATATATGCATCACCATCGTGACAACAAGAGTGCTGGCAGAGTGCCTCCATTAGGATGGGTGCCTATTGGCTTTTTGTTCAGTTTTTTACTTTTATATCACTAGGAATGCAACTGAAACAGATCAAATAGACTTACAGTGAATCTTTATAGAATTAATTATTGAGTGTATTTGGCATGATAATGTTTTTCATGTGAGAGACAACTGATTCTGTGGTGTTTGAATGACAATATTGGAGTTTGGAAGAGATGGGAACATCTGATGATTTTATTTTGGTCCTGTACATTACCACAATAATTTTAACTGGAATAACAGTTGAACTGCAGATTTTCAGCTTTAATTTCAGTGGCTCAAAAGTAATTGGACAATTTATTTTAATACTTGCTGGCAATAACAGCCTGAAGTCTTAAGCCAGGCATACGTGGCTCGATAAAGAAACAGATTAGAGCAACACCGATGTTGCTCTAATCTGTTATAAGATTTGAGCCATCCACTGTTCCTTCAAGCAGGATGATTCAAGCAGGACATGTTGGAAAACCTTGGTCGAAATCCATTACTTTGAATAGGGACAGCCAGTCTCCATTCAAAATAATGGCCGGCTGCCAGCTGCACGGCACACAGGCGGCTGTGATCAGCTAGCTGCAGTCCTGGGAGGGGGCAGGGGGCATGGCCAGCATGTCTCTGTGGCGGGGGGGGGGGGGGGGGGGGGGGGGGGGGGGGGGGGGGGGTGCAGGCTGGCTGGGGAGAAGTAGAGATTGGGGAAACTGGATCCCCATCTCACATGAATTGATGTGCCTATGTGGTGCATTGATTACCGTTCGATTGACCCGCAATCAATCACAGCGTGGTGACGTCACGCTGATTGACCGTCGGTCGATTGGATCTACCAGTGTATGCCCAGCTTTAAACTCATGGACATTACCAGATGCTGTGTGATTCATCCAGTAATGTACCCATTAGAAGCAAAAGGTTTATTGCATCATTTCTGTGAAATACATTTGTGCCCATAGCTCTGCTCTTAAGCTAGGCATACACAGCTCGATTTTTCTATAGATTCAAGCACAATCGAGTGGCATGAATGTTAAGGGCGCTCGCTTGTGCTCAAATCTATAAAAAAAATTGAGCGGGCACTGACTTGTTCATTCGATTGATCCCGCTTGAAGAATCGAATTTTTTTAATAGATGCCCAACATAACTTTCTGTTAGCTTCATGTGATTCATGCAGATCGACACACAGTTGAGGTAGAGGTGATTAGAACTTTATAACAGCTGTATAATGCAGCACGTAATATTGTGAACAGTACTGTCAGTCTAACATTGTAAATATTATTTCTGGAAGTCATAGCAAGAGATACAGCTTTTAAACATTTAGCTGAGTGCTGAAACAGAAACTATTGATCTGTGCACACATATTATAGTCACACTCATTGCTACAGAGAGTGGGAAAGGGTTTTATTAAGGCGCCCATACACGGCGCGACAGGCTCTCTACAGATCCCATTCAAGCACAATGACATCACCAAGCTGCGCTAGGGCACCCAACGATTGGATGGGAATCGAGGCACACCACTTTAGGCACACCACTTTTAAGAAATGACATGATCAGGATTTACGGACATGTCCGTTACCTGTGTGACAGACCTGTCTTTAAGCAGGATCAGTTGATCCCGCTCGAAGACAGAGGAGGCCCTATTAGATGGGCGCTAGATAGATGGCTGTGAACATGCACGGCCACCGATCTAGTGCAAATCTATGGGTGTATGGGGACCTTAACTGTCTTTTACCCCTTGTCATCTAATGCTAAAAAATGTATTCCAGTTATGGACAGAAGTATTTGTTGAAGTATTTAAATTCCTGGTATTTTTAATTCTGAGAGATTTTCACAATCTTCCTGTCCAATTAAAAGCGTTAAAAGAATCAGAAAGTTTGGAAAGTCTACAGGTATATACTGTAGACATCAACACAAATTTGCTAGTGGTTCTAGCTTACCCCCACTCTACCACAATGAGGGCAAATATCTCTAATAGACCTAGTAAAGCTGGAAGAACTTCAGGGTTTTATATGTAGTGTTCAATTAAATTCAACTGGACTTGCTGTGTTTATTTCTTGAAGACGTTTTGCTAGTCATCCAACTGGCTTTCTCAATTCAGAGTGACTGTACATGATTTTACTAGGAATATATACTCTGGGGTATAGGTCCAGTCCACATAATGTGTTAATCAGCATGAGGTCTGAGCCTCATAGAGGTAGGTGTTACTACATTAGCATGAATGGAGCTGTAAGGTAGTATTAACCCGCCCAGTCGTGAGAGGTGTTAAAATGGCATTGTATCAACCCTTGTATTTATCAGGGGTTGTTATCCTTGCCCATGCTGCTCAAAACTAAAAAGGAAACATTGTGGCTTGACATAGTAAATACATTGCAAAATATGGAAATAAAAAGTTGGATTTTTTTTAATCAACAATACATTTGGGTATTCTGAAAAAAACATCATTGGATGTTGGAAATGTATGTATTTAGGTTTAGTTATTTTTATGACTAAGACAGTAATGAATTCGGTAGATTTTCTTCTCATAGAATGTTTTTGTTCGCCAGATGGGGTTTCCATAGCAATTCAGCTTGAAAGATTAGTATCTCTGTTCTAATCAGATACACATACAGTATTTAGCCCAAGGGATTCGTGTCCACGGCACATTAGAATTCTTTAAGTGTCACTTCCTGTTTTTGTAACGTGGAAGTTCCAGTGCCACATTCCAAATGCCAGAAGTGACACTCCGAGACAGCACTTCCTGCACAATCAGGTAATTGTAATGTCCCCTCCCTTATATTTTTCCACCCCACACATCATTTGCACAAGCATTAGGAGTCAGGAGGGGGCATTACTCTCCTATCTAGCTTCCCACCCTGCTTGTTAGCAGCAGCTCTGTTGCTTTCAAAGAGCTTGGTGACCCCTGTCAAATAGTTGATGGACCTCCGAGGGGGTCCCCACTCCCTGGTTGAGAACTGCTGTAGTACGGTCCATTTACCACCCCATACATGCAAACCCTCCTTTCCTTCACAGGCATGGTGTACATTGGATGCTGCATACCTCTATCAAGGCCCCCCTATATAACAATTACATTATCACTACTAATGTTGTTTGCTTGCAGATATAATATTGTCTGGAAGTGCAATTACCCTTTTTAAGGTGGGCATACAAGGGTCAATACCTGTGCAATCGATGAACCCTCAAGTGCAGCGTGATCACATCTCCAAGCTGCGCTCGAGTGTTCATATATTAAATCTATGCTCACCACTGGTCTCCATTTAAAGTAATGGCAACAAAAATTTTCCAAGTCTCTATAAAAATTGGGGGATACCCCTGCATATGTAACCAAATTGTCTGGCCGGCATAAGCTGGATCTTTTTGGACTTGCCTCTGAGGAACTTTTGTAGACCTTTTTGACATGTTATTGTTTCTATTATGATCTGTGACCAAGATACTGCCCTGATGAAGCCCCCTTGAAGGGTGAAACCTGTGGACTACAATTGATACATTGAATTATTGAAGCACATCTGATTATGTGTATGTATTAAGTGTTTTCTTCAAATTTGGATCTTAATAAAATGTTTTTTTTTATTTATAATGTCGTATAGTTTTAGGTGCCATTAAAGTCCCTGGGGAATAGCTACCCACTACTTTGGTTGTGTCTATTCCAACCGTTTTTTTGTAATATTTCTCCTATCCTGCCTATAGTGGCCTCTTATGTAGATGTTACAGATAGCTAAGACAAGAAAAACAGGGACTTAAAAAAAACCAAAACAATAAAACAATGTTTTGGAATAATAACAATGGAATATTGCAACTACAAATTGAACTTTAGTATTTGTTTCTCCATTTTTGTATATCTGTACGCATATTTTTTTTATTCTAAGTTTCAAATGGAACAATGTAAATATGTTTTTATACAGCCTGACAATCCTTCTAATTTACACAGGTTAAAACGTTTTTGGAAAGATTGCTACCCCAGGCTGTGTTCTTCAGTTGTCGTATACCTGATTTGTGTGGCAACATCTCTGCTATGAAAACCCACATTGATCCTTGTTGAAGCTGACACAAAATATGCAGCCTTCATAATAAACTCCAATAATTGATTTTGAAATCACTTCTACAAGCTTGTTGATAATACTTGACGGTGTACATCAGCTGTAGTGATCAATACAAATATCACATTATGCTTAGCATTTACCAATGTCATCTGGGGGAATTCAAGCTTGTTTGCAGAAAAGCTATTTATCAGCAGAGCCATATATATAAGTGATCCTTCACGACATAACTTCCGGGGTCGCGGATCTCAAAAGGTTGAAAACCACTGTACTACAGGAATGATAATGAGGAGATGAGACACCCACAGATCTGATTCCCTCTCCCATGCTCCGGTAAATACATTGATTTCTGACTATTTTATGACGTCAACAAAAATATAGACATTAAAAGACCGTGTTTGGAAAGTGGAACAAATGGGTTAAAATAGACCCTTATCTATTTGGTTAAAGCTTTGTAATATCACTCAGGAATTAGAGCAAAAACCCTTCTCTAAAAAGGAATGGTAAACACTGTAGAAAAGAAATGAAGTCATCAGAGACCTCATTAAAGAATCATTATCAGGATGAATAAGAAAATTAGCTGTGTGTGTAGCTGGAGGATGTGGGGAGGGGGATTTAAATAAACAAGTCACCTGTATATTTTTCCGAGGCCTTTAAGTACGTAGACCATACTGCTGATGGGGTAGACTGCTTTCCTTTCATATGGTAGTTTCAAATACTGTAGCCTGTTAGACGTTTCATTCTGTGTGTCCAATGTGTTCTCTAGTGGAAATAATTGTATGTATAATCAGGTAGATAACATATACCAGAATGTGTATTCCAGAGAGCATGGCTTACTGTTATACTGGATAGCACCTTCTGACTAGGAGTAGAGCTTAATGTTATATTGGATAGCACCTTCTGACCAGGGGTAGAACTTACTGTTAGTGATGGCTCGAACCCAGGATAGCGCGTTCGCGAATGGCGAACGCGAACTAGCGCAAAAGTTCGCGAACCCGGCGAACCCGC
>CM070036.1:34274415-34289150 GCA_036250615.1 Ptychadena robeensis | reverse complement strand
GGCACTTCTAGTGCCATTCATGAAAACATAGATTCCTGGTGGTAGGTCCGCTTTAAACAATCGATCCATGTATGGCCAGCTTTAGTCCTGCAGAAACCTGTTGGTCCTGCCAGAGAAATCCACCTATTGTTTTACTGTAATGGGATGGCAACACTGTGTCTTCGATATGGAATTCAGAGCTGAGTTGTCACGCTCATGTAGGTTGTTTCTGTTCGCAACAGATATACAGTTATACGCTAATTAAAGAGGCCTCCATCAAGCATGGTTTTCCTGGTTTGCTTTTTGAGGCTTGTGGTTCACATTATAACCAGATTTAGTACTTGTTTACACTGTCATGCATTTACTTTTAATTGTACTTGCTTGGGTGTGTGCCCCCTAAACTGGTTACTTACATCCATAAAATATAAATTATAGAGCTGGAGTAATGCAGAGGTCAAGGACTGTACAATAAAATGTGAAAGCAGGGCTTTGGTTATTTCAGGCAATCAAGTCCTTGCATAAGACCCTGTATTTCACACAATGACATTCTCACCATCTTTTGTTGGTTCAACTGATCTATAACCTCATGTAGGAAGAGCTCCCATGAGACTGTAAGAACATGAAAACCGATCATATTTTCAGAGCATCTGAAGACCAGCATGTGAAAGTTCAGCTGTCTGTGGGCAGAATTTTCTCATTTAACCTTTTCCCTTTCTAAAGAAGTAAATATGAAGCTTATTGCATGCTCAATACTGGGAAAGAATTATATACAGCTCTGGAAAATAAAGATACCTCTGCAGAAATAAGCTGTTTCTTGGTTTTATTTTTTATAGGTAGAATTATTTAACAGTTTTGACTTTTAAAAACTGACAATAGTTCTCCTAATTTCCAAATCAAAGTATTGTTCTTTGTGCACAACTTTAAAGGAAATCACAATACATAAAAGTAGGCAACATTATGTGAACTTGAATTATTCAAAGAATACCAATTCCCTGTTCTTTCTTTAACAGATGGCATTAACAAAATATTTAGTAATCAGTGTTTGGTGAAATAACCCCACTTTGCAATCACAGCTTTTATTTGTCTTGGCTGCTCCTCACCAGTTGTTCACATTGCTTTTTGAACAAAATATCTTTGGTTGATGATGTGTGACCATCCATCTTCCTATTCGTGTAATTTCAGAGGGTTTCAATAGGGTTTAAATCTGGTGGTTGGGCTGGTCAAGGTAGACTCTTGAATTTGTGATCCTCCTTCCAGACATTGATTGCACTGACTGTGTGACATGGATAATTGTCTTGCTCTAAATTCCAATCCTCTGAGTAGAGGAAGTTAGACTTAGCAGAAGGAAAACATGTTCTTCTAGGATAACCTCAAATCATCACTGATCCTCCTCCATATATACAGTTTGTGTTGTAATAAACTCCAGATCTCATATAAGATAACCACATTTTGGGGAAGCTGAAAATCTACCGTCCAATTCTTATGGTCTTCAGTAATGCACAGCCTGACTCCATTTGCTACTTACAGATAAAGGGTGTTTTTCTAGCTTTTCATGACTTTAGCCCGGGTTGTAGGAGTTGGAGTTTAGAACTGCTCTTGCCGTGCGCTTCACCCCAGTCTCAGTTTGCCACTGTGTTTGGTTATTTGATTTCATCCTACAATTTTTGAGTGACATTCACATGACTTTGTAGTCATCCATATCAGCATAGGTTTATTTCCCCCTTGCCAGGTTGTAGCTTTGGGGTCCCCTGAGCATGTTGCCTGAGTTTCTTCTTGTGTACTGTCCTCTTTGAAATAGTAAATAACCTGATGCTGGCTGTATCCTTGTGCCGGTAAAGCCAGGATTGTGCTTTTCCTTGTTTGCCATGGTCATATAGTGATATTCAAATTCCCAATTACCTTTGATGGACTTCTAACAGTGTTTTGCAATCAAACTGCTCATTCTGACAGAGATGCTGATTTAAAAAATAGGGGTTGTAGAAGTGCTTGAGTATTTCTAAACTCTTTTATATCCTCTGGGTAACAACAACTATGTGCATTAAAGAATGGCTCCAGCTTTTGTTTCAACTTTGCCATTTTCCTTGAAGACTTACAGAAAGCAGCAAAAGATTTGGATGTTTCTAGCACTCTTTTCTATATAAGTTTCTAACGGATTCAATAGTATATTTACAGCAGTACATGTTTCCTGAACTTCTGGGATGAGAAGGGATATCTTTTAGCAGTAAGCCTGTATACACAGGACATGTCTATCCCTTCAATGAGACTATCAAGCCAACAAATGATCATTTAAACCCAATTTTTCATCACAACCTTTGCAATAGCAATATCAAAAATATGAAATACAATAATACTGAGACTGAATAAATGTTCTGATTTATGAAGCTGTTCCAGCCATACTGCTACTTTTAAATAAGCACTACAGAGATATGCTTTACAAGTGTGGACTTTGCCTCTCCAGCCTTAGAACAGAATGATGGAACTCAATAAGAGCGCTACACCTAAAATAGCTAGATAGCTAGAATAGAGAGATATGAATGGCGTATAGAGAGCCCTGTGATTGGAGAGAGCTTAGACATGTGACTTGTCAAAGTCATGACCACCTCATATTCAACCACAAAGGTTTAGTTTTTTTGTTTTTTTTGTTTAGTATTGACTTCATTGCCATTGGTGTCAGCAGTGATATGCAAAATAACAGACTTTAGTAATATTTCTTCATAAATGGAACCATTAGTTCTTTATAACATCTAAATTGACAATAGAATTTCATTATGGCTATGGATTGGAAAAAAGAGTGAAAACGGGAAGGAAGGAAGGACAGAGTGATTTGGTTGCAAAACAATGACAATAACTCCAAAAAATTAGTGTTGTGCGTTATTGGCTTTTAAAACGTTCCTCTGAATTATGACATGATTGTCCTATTTTCTAGTGCCAACGATGGGCAACTTTCATTTCCAACAATGTCTCTGTTGCTATGCCGTACACACACTCATGCCAAATGCATAGAAAACATAGTAATTCATCAGCCTTCTATAGCACATCCTTTTTGTATCATAGTATTTGCCTTTCAGCGGCTCCTCAGCTGGAGATGGACCTCATGGATGATTTTTTTTTGCAGGAAATAGCCAACATACGTTCTTATCATACCGATCACATAGATTCTTATCTTATCATGTATACAGTTTTTTTCATTTTAAATATTTCCAGTATTCTTATAACACAGCTTGTATTTAAGATAAATGATGTCATAAGCAAATGGTTAAGCAAAGAATAGCATTAATAATTCAGAGTCCGATTAGACAGATAATTATTTACGAGGTGACCTTGTGTGCCTTACATCAGGTATTCAGCCTTGAGCAATGATAATGGTATCTGCAGAGCCATGTGAGCACCTCAGAGCCAATATGCACACAGATCTCTATGGCAACCTCATATTACATTGGAACCTCTAGCGTGGCTTGATGAAAATCAGTCTATTCCAAACAAGTGAGACCTATGAATTGTGTTTCACATATGCCGTGTTTGAAAACAAATTCCTTCATTCCTGTACATGCTCCCTACATTAGGCATTTTGTTGCCATTCCAATTGTCATGTCCACGCACTCTGTAGTAACCTACTCTGCTCTGGACCAAGATCCCCCAAAAATATGTGGAGAAACAAGTCCTTTCACAAGGGGATTTTTCTCCAAATTGGAGATGGGGGGAATTTTAAGGTCCACACACACAACTAGATTTACATACATTTAATGTATGTTACATAATAAAAACATGTTAAGAATGCTGATGTTACTCAATTGTTTATTAGATATTATTAACAAGCCATCATACATAGTTATTGCAGGGAGGAACAGGGGACATTCCACATCTAGTTTCCTTAGAGTTTCCATTTGGAGAATGGCTCCACCAGACCGGACACTGGTCACTGTTATACTCTATATTCAAGGTTTGTGTACCAGGTCCTCCTCCACACTGTGAGAGTAGTGTACACACAGTGTGGAGGAGGACCTAGTACGCAAACCTTGAATATAGAGCATAACTGAACAGTGACCAAGTCCGGTCTGGGGGAGTCAATCTCCACATGAAACTTGAAACGTTACTGAGATAACTCTAAAGCTAGGCATACAGGGTACGATTTTACTTAATCGACTTAAAATGATCAAAGTTTAGATCGATCGGATTTAAATCGATTTCTGAAAATTGTTCGATTGGAAAATGATCAGATATGTTGGAAATTTTTCGGCAAATGTACAACAATCAAAGTCAAATCTAAGCATCTGGTTGGTTGGTTGGTTGGTCAGGTCGATTGTATTTGATGAACATTTTTATATATATATGATTCTTTCCTGCGTTTTGTGATCGAAAGTAAATACAGCGATTTTGGTCGTATTATGATCATATTATGATCGGACCTTCCATGTGGATCTACTTTGGATTTGCTTTCGATTGGTGTCCGATGAAAAGATCGAAAATCGAATCTAAAATCAATCGTGCTAAAATCGAACCGTGTATGCCTAGCTTAAGGAAACTAATCAGAGACCCCCTGAAGTGCCTGTGTGAAACACATTGGCAAATTGCAATAACTAACGTATTTTCCGGCGTATAAGACGACATTTGAACACAGGAAAAGGTGCTCAAAAGTCAGGGGTCATCTTATACGCCAGGTGCCGCCATCAGGGGGGGTCAGGGTGCACTCCTGTCCCTGGCCGACCATCCTGAAGGTCTGCTCTGTGGATCCGAGCTCCCCGCACTGGGCACTGGCTTACAGGAGCCAGGGGGAGAGGTCTTCAGTATCCCCCTCGCCTTCCAGATGTGTGTGAAAGTAAATTGGTATTGCAAGGAGATTGAGATTAAACCTATTTTATTGTCAAATGTATACAATTTATGTCCCATGGATAACTGCAGGGAAAGATTAATAACTGTGAAAGGTTGCAGATATGCGTGTCTAATTGGGAATGTAAATTACTAATCCAAAAATAAGATTGGACTTCTAAAGCCGGCCATAGACGTACCGATCTATAGCCAGCTTTTAGCAGACTCCTCACAGCGTGGTGCCGTCAGGCGTCCGCTACAGAACGGATAGGAATCCTGTGTGTTCCACTAACACACGCGATTCCTGTCAGATTGTAGCCAATTAACTCGGAGGGGGAGGAGATTTCCCCTCCGAGTTAACAGACTGCAGCCCAGGATCGGAGGATCGGGCAGAAAAAGAACCAGCAGGATGGATCCGTGTGCGATCTGACCTGCCAGCTCTTTTGGTGGGATCCTCAAGGTGGGCTCCCCTGTAGTTGCGGCCGACCGACCTTTATGTGCTCGGCGGGAGCGCGCACGGCACAAATATGGCTGGGAATCGGCCCGTCTATGGGGGCTTAAGGGTGTTGGAGCTCTGGGGGTTGAAATTCAGAGTAGACATAAAAAAAAAATTTGGTGTGCGTTATACGGCGAGAATATCCCAAACTCGATATTTTAAGTGGAAAAGTTGGGGCTCGTCTTATACACCCAGTCGTCTTATACGCCGGTATGTATGATGGAATGTAAATAATATGATTAAAAAAACATTGAGTAATATCAGCATTTTTAACATGTTTTTATTATGTAACATACATAATCTAGTTGTGTGTTTGGACCTGAAAAGTCACTCAGTCTCCAATTTGGAGAAAAATCCCCTTGTGAAAGGACTTGTTCCCTTTCACATATTTTTTTATGCCCACTCACTCATTGGCAAGGCAAAAGACTGGCAAACATCCTAAAATGTATTTCACTAAGCATCTGCCCCACAAAAGTGTGCACAACTTTACCTATATCTGTAATGATTATTATTCCTCCAGCTCATATCTATATAACCACATATCTGTAGTAGTTTTCTACTCATCTGGTTTTCTCAATCTTTAGAATGACTTGTACAAAGTTCTTTCCATCATTTAATACTCTGGGATGTTGCTTCAAATAACATCGATTTACCATGACTAGCATGTGCTTTGGGTTTTTGTGCAGGTAAGATGTTGATTACATTTGCATGATTAGAGCTCTGAGGTACTAATTGATTATCCTAGGGAAGGTGGCATTTGATGTATCCCACTCCCTCATCTCCAGGCTTGTTTTTTTCATTTAAAATATATTTTACGCCTCCTTGAACCTTTCATCCTCAAGAATATCAAGAATATGAACTTTAACTGTCTTTGAATAAGTTTTTTTTCCCTTTAGCTGTCCTCCACCATCATTTTTGGATGCCTCACAGATTCTTGATTGGATTTAGGACTTCAGTTATGAATGGCAAGTCCAGTACTCATACCCTCGGTTTCTTTAGCAAGGCAATGGTCTTGCCTTGTTTGGGGTCATTATGTTGTTGGAATACTGCCCTGCTCAGTTTCTAAAGAGAAGCCACATTTCATTCTAGAAAACCAGAACCTTATATTTGGCTGCTTTTTATAATAATGTGCCATTTTACTCAACAGTATGCATAGGAAAATTTAAATGACATGATATACTAAAGCTTGCCTTATGACCAAAGTGAAACAGTTCATGTGAAACAGAATGTTTTATACCTGTGTTAGTATCTGGGAAAGAAAACAAAGAACATGGTCAGTATTTTTCAACCAACAACAAAAAATAAATTATAAAATCATTATTTAGACTATGTGCATACAATATGTGGCTGTACATGTGTTGTGAGAACTGGAAAAATAATTCATTGTCAGCCATCTCTAGGTTCACACCGCCCATCCACGGGATTGAGAATAAAATTATACAGCAGAGAGCAGATCTGCAATGTCATGATGATACAGCTATCAAAGACAGCAAGGATTATCTAGCCTAGAAAAAGTCAATCATTTTCCTTACTTCAGTTCAGGGGGTGTTCACCAAAGAATTGCAGGGATGCCAAAATATAAGCAGACATACTACTAAAGCCCCCTCATACACTTTTAGATCACTCCATACATTTTTCTTTAGAACTACCAACAACTATGTAGTGCCGGGTCCTCCCTGATAGAATACATAGTGATTGGAAGGTTTAGAAAGGTCCTCCTCATATTACATGGTTTTGTAGAAGAAAAGATAATTGTACAGAACTTGTATGGTAAGATTGTAAGGTGTATGGGAGGCGTAACGCTTACCTATAGAGGAGGGTCTTACCTTTATATTAGAATAAGATATAAAAGTAAGACCACCTTCCATTAAGGCTTAGTTCCCATGGTAGTTTCCAAGACAGTAAAATGACCGTGGGGCCTGAAAGCTTGTGCGGGCGCTCTAGGGGTGTTTAGTTAACGATGCCTGAAAACCAACAGACAAACGCCTCCTGTCACGTTCGCTTGGCAGTTGCAGTAATTGCTCGTTAACCGGCCAGTTAAAAACCACCCATGTAAACGAGCCCTAAAGGTGGGCAGAAGAAAGCTCCAGCCCAGCGCGATGACATCATCGCACTGAGCCTGATATTGCTAGAGGCGCAGCACTGCTGGGTCATCTAGCTCAGCCGATTCTTTGGATGGGGGCATGCGGCCCCCCACCCAAAGAAATGGGCATCGATCGTGATTTACAATCATGTCCGATAACCTTGTTTTCAAGCAGGATTAATTGAGCCCGCTCAAATGAAGGCATAAACGGGTAGATTTCTTAATAGATTGTAAATAAATTGTACTTTAATCTATTTAGAAATCTACCCGTTTATGCCCAGCTTTAAGCCGGCCATAGACGTATTGATCTATGGCCGTCTTTTAGCAGACTACTCACAGTGTGGTGACGTCACCACGCTGTGAGGAGTCGGCTACAGGACGGTGTGCTCCACTAACACACGCGATTCCTGTCAGATTGTAGGCAATTTACTTGGAGGGGTAGGAGACTCCCCATCCACAATAACTGCCTGCAGCAGGATCGGAGGATCGGCCACAAAAAGAACCAGCAGGACGGACCCGTGTGTGATGCCAGCTCTTTTAGTCGGATCCTCAAGGTGGGCTTCCCTATAGTTGTGGCTGACTGACCTTTATGTGCTCGGGGGGAGCGAGCATGGTGGTCGGTCGGCCGCAACTATGGCTGGGAAGCGGCCTGTCTATGGGGGGCTTTAGAGTTCAAACTTTATATTGAATTCAAACGTCGACTCAGATTTCACAGCCAATTCCATATATAGGCTTTGAGTCTCTGTTTATCAATAGTGAAGATGGAATCATGACGATGGGATTACAGCTGATTTTTTCCTCCCAGTTTAAGGTACAATATGAGACGTGTATTTTAGAAGTAGTAGAAATCTCAAATAGAACTTCCCATATTTGATAAACAATAGGACAACTGCTGTCAAAGCTAAAGCAATACAAAATACCCTTGCCTTGCTCTTGTTGTGAATAAAAAGTCCAATGCTAGGTTCTCAGTGTATGTATTGCATTGAAAGCAGGTTATATGCACAGAGTGAATGTCCATTGTTGCAAGTTTTTATTTAAATATATTACTTGTTTTTACATTCATTTGTGTTATGTATTTGCACCTATTGATACTAACAACCACTAAAATCATAGACTAATGACTTGTGACATATAGAAAGTCTAAAGTCTATTGGTGAGCTTGGTTTTTGACAATTCAGATCCTGAAGAAGTATCCTAGTGGAATGTAGAACTTTCTGTTTGCACTTTAGCCCTTTATGTGGTGTTTTATCAAATGAAAAGGACAATCAAATTAACACAACAGTAAAAAAAACACTAAAATCCAGTAGTGCTTTTACTAAAATATTAAACTCTATGGGTTTGGGCTGTAGTAGGGCATAGGGCAGCACTTGTGGTAAGGTGCTAGAGTCAACCCCACCTAACAGGGGAGGATGGTTATTGCCAGTTAGGCCACAAAGAAAGCCACACTTCAGTCCTTTTATGGGTTTGTGAATCACAAAATATTGTTTTCTTTGATAGAAAATATAATAATAATAATAATAATAGTAATAACAATTAATTAATTAAAGTATAATTCTCTTGTTCAAGGAACTCATTTGTGGACATCTTACGTGCCATTCTCCTGTCACTTGAAGTTCTTATTGAGGATCCCGAGCTTCAGGTCAATGGATTTATTCTGATCATAGACTGGAGCAATTTTTCCTTCAAGCAAGCCTCCAAGCTAACTCCTTCAATCCTCAGGCTCGCCATTGAAGGTTTGCAGGTATGTGGAGACTGAAAACTCTACCATATACATTTGCCTTACAGGAACTATTGCACGTGTTGTTTCTTACTGCGGAAATCATAGTTACAGATGGTTCACTCTTTACAAAGTACAGTTTGGAGATTTGCAGCCTAATCCTCTCGTGGTGTTTTTAGGATTTAAATCAACAGCATCTGTTAAAATAAAGCAAACAAAAACATGTAATTTCAAGGTGATACAGATGCACATAATGGTTTAGTGCTAACATAATAATGACCTTGTACATTAGAAAGCATTTTAATAAAGGATTAAAATTAGCATTTCCTCAAGACTCACTCGGATGGTGGACACCATGAATGGTTGGTCACAGCTAAGATTTAACACTGAAGGTACTACTGGAGTTTATAGAATAATGCTGTCACATGTCCAAGATGTTGAAGTTTCTAGGTTTTTCTTTAGTTCCAGTCATTATCTTTGAGCAGGACATGGCTAATGTCCTGCCATCCGCTACACCAACACATCATTGTTATAGTGATCTATTGTTTGCCAATAATGGTGTCAAATAGATCACCATTCTTATTGATCAGTTGCTGCCAAATGGTGCAGTCAGATGCTACTGTTGGCTTTTGTCTTAAGCTAGCCACACATGGTTCAATTTTGGTTCAATCGATGCCCGATTAGATCGAGGAATTCAATCGTCTAATCGAAAACACCCCATCAACATACACCCCACATTGAGTTTGCGATTGTGGTGAGATTTCGATTCCAAAATATTACTAAAATCGTCGATTTTGGTATTGAAAC
This sequence comes from Ptychadena robeensis, assembly GCA_036250615.1. Lineage (NCBI taxonomy): Eukaryota > Metazoa > Chordata > Amphibia > Anura > Ptychadenidae > Ptychadena > Ptychadena robeensis. The sequence continues at coordinate 34,279,262 of CM070036.1, read as the reverse complement.
GTTTGAATTCCAGATTGAAGTGGTCTATGTTATGTATATCTAATCTAATCGATCCAGGAGAAACACCACAAACATCGACGATTATAAAAAGATTTTGGCACAATCGACGATGATTTTCCAACATGTCCGATCAAAATTAGATTTGATTTTCTGCCTTCCTCGAACAATTATCGGCGATCATACCATGTGGGCATTTCTCGATTTTCGTTCAATTGATGAAAAAATTCATCTAATCGAGCATCGATTGAACCAAAATCGAACCATGTGTGGCTAGCTTTAAGGGAGACCAGTAATGTACCTGATCAATGTTCCCCTGATAGTTGTTAGCCTTCAGGCATCTTCTTACTATCATAGAGAGACAAACAATGGTCATCTCACTACTATGATGATAAAGCTGGCCATACTCATGTCGATACTCATGCAATCGCTGAACCCTCAAACGCAGTGTGATGACGTCACCGCGCTGTGCTCGAGCTTCAACGTGACAACACATTGAGCTCCCAACATTTGCATATAAAAGTGCCGATATTTGCATTACATAATAAAGACACGAGAGTGACTTAAAATATTTGGAGAAGAATTAGCGAAATGTCTTGAATTTGAATATTACCTATACTGCTCATCACTTAAACTAAAATGTGCTTGTTTCCCTTAAAACGATGTCTTTGCCCCTGATGCTGACCCCTCTGAGGATGACAAGGCCTGTGCATTGGGGTGTCTAGTTGGCATAAGCTGAAACCACTGCTCGATTTTTAGGGGTAGACTAGCAGTGTTATCACTTATCAGCCCTTCACAAAAATAAAAAGATCCAAATGTCCACATAAAAGGCTGACTTACAAATGACCATATTTTTCGGACCATAAGACGCACTTTCACTCCCAAAATCGGGGGGAAATAGTGCCTGCTTTCTATGGTTCGAATGCGCGACTTGCAGCTCTCCTGAGCTGTCAGATGAGCGATGCGGCCACAGCCACATCCCTCATCTGTATTGTACTGCTTCTACCAGCAGAGCGCTGCTCTGTACAGCAGTACAGAAGTACAACAGAGACACACACATCACAGGCAGCTTCCATGTCTGTCTGTCAGCTCCGATTTCTGCGCAGCTCACAGCTGACAAGCAGGGAGAGAAGAGTGAAGAATCCCCCGTTCTCCCCTTCTGCCTCAAGTGTGCTCTCTAGTGACACCATTCTTGTGGCTGAAATTGGGAACTGCAGGATTTTTTTTTTTTCAACTGAGAACATTTCACATTTTTTTTACCTGCTCTAAAAACAGGGGTCCAGTGTGTCCTATAGTCCGAAAAATACAGTATACAGAAAAGTATTTTATAAAAAAATTTTGCAATGTTTTTACACATTTTAGCTACCTAGCTCCCATTAGATACTGTGAGTATCAAACAGTACAGGTAAGAGACATCCCTCCACACTATTGGAAAAGGCCATTGCTGTTCTTTTTGAAGAGATGAACCTGAAACATTTGGAATGCATATTTTAAATTAAATTAAATACGCTTGGTAAGTTCTAAACTGCGGCATGGAAAGCGCGGCTGCCTTTACTGGGCCTAGTTTCAAATGAGAGCACAAATTGTCCTGCACAGAAAGCGATTGTTTTCTAGAGGCTATAAACGCCACATTACACAGTTATAGAGTTACATGCTGTTAATCAGAAGCCTCATTGCTAGAACAATGCTGACATTTTACACACAACGATTTTCTTTACTGCATTCTAGATTCTTTTTATTGCAGTAGTTTCACTCAATTGATCCTCTACTTAGCTGCACGCGCTGTGATTTGGCAAATGAGTTGTTGCTCTTTATTACAGTCGTAGGTTTCTCATTGCCTTCACATACACTCAAATGGCTTGGCAGTGCAGTGTCCAGTTAGAAGTTAGTGCAGAGCGGCAGAATGGGATTTGGGGATTTCCAGGACATTCCAGTAAAGGAGAAATGATGATACCTGAAGGTACCAATGAAGAAGCAAAATTATATTTAATACGATTATAATATATTTTATTATAATAAGATTAAGAGATGATGTATTATGCAGGACTATGTGACATGATTGCATTCTGCAATCTCTATTTACAATTTACTATACTTTTCGGAATATAAGACACACTTTTGGGAAAATGGGAAAGTGTCCTTGCATCTTATAGTCCGAATATGTAAAATAAATTTTTTGTTTTGTCCTAACCATCCTGGGAGCAATAGTGATGCATCCCAAGAGGCAGAATGTGTTCAATTCCCTCCAGTAAAAAAAACACTGCATTCGCACTAGCAGTACCCATTCTCTGAACACACTAACCATCTTATGGAGATACATTTTAGATGGCATGAGTTGTGTATTTACATTAACATTCTGCACAATAAATAAAATTTGTGACAAAGACTCATAACGCCTCCCATATGTAAATAGCTGTTCATGGGTAAGTTGTTTAGTGCCAGATTGTAAAATGTGTCTCTTCATAACTTGGTCAGTGTGCTCAGAGAATGAGTACTACTAGTATATGACACATGCTAAAGTTTCAGCTGACATTCTGCTGCAGAGAAGACCCTCCTCCTGGCACTGGGCTTTTGTCTGGAGGAATATAGAGTGAATACTGCATGGTCCAGTCCTGCCTTCTTTGCTGGAACATTCTGCATATTCACTTAATATCTGAATAGCTGTCTCTTTTTTCCCCATAATTTTCTCTTCAAAACTTTGGATGCGTCTTATGGACCTGTGCATTTTATAGTCCAAAAATTTGGTATGTCTCTTCTGCATTAGATCTTCTTGAAAATACTGCACTGCAGTAAAATGGCACACAAAGGGTGCATGAAATAGAAAATTCTATATGGGATCCAATTTATTTGAGTTTCATATTTCTGCTTTCAGAAATGTTCAGAAATTGGCTCCTCTTCTGTATCTCTTGTTTTACTAATTCCTGTTGGTCCCTCTAGAAGGGCATTAACCATGCTCCAGATCAATACATGCTATTTTATTAGTGTTAGAAACTAACTTCCACATCTCCAAGCTATTCCCTGGTCATTGATAATTTGAAGGTTAGTGGTGAAATATTTAAGCAGCAGGAGAGGAAAGTACACAATCACATAGTGAATAAAGCAAAAGAATGAGCCTTGCACTGCAGACCCAACCGACAAGCACAGTATTGACATCACTGATCTATACTTAGATCATATGAGGCTAGTAGTCCAAAGTATGATAGCCATGTATCAAATTTTGCTTAAGGACAATATCTTATGATGTACACACTTATGAAAGGGAGCAACCTAAGGGAAGTGTAATGATTGCCTCACTAGAAAATTCTAGATAGGGCCTTTTTAAAAAAAGACCTTTTCAATAAACAGGTTCTAATAGGGCAGTTTTATCCCCACCCATCTCCATCTGTTAACAAAAGGGTAGGACTGGGGGGTCACATGTTCTCTGCAGTCATGTTCCTTATTGAAATGTAGAAGAATCTTGAAATATGAAGTCTTATGCCAACTACATGGCTCGGTGAAGTAGCAGATTAGAGGAACAGTGGGCGCTGTGCGCGCTCACGGCTCCCGATGTTCCTCTAATCTGTTTCTTCATCTGAGCCATCCACGGTTCCTTTGAGCAGGATCAATGGATCCTGCTCGAAGGAACTCGACCAAACAGGTTTACAACATGTTGGAAAACCTGGGTCAAAATCCATTTCATTTGAATGGGGACAGCGCTATCACCATCCAATGTAATGGACGGGCTGACAGCTGAGCCACACACACACAGGCAACTGAGCCGCACACACAAGCTGTGTGGTCAGCTTGCTGCTCTGTGTGTGTGTGTGTGTGAAGGGGGCGTGACCAGCACAAAAGGGGGGGCTGGCTGCTTTCTCCATCCAGAGGCTGGGGGAAAGGAGAGACCCGGGAAACCGAGTCCCCATCGTACAGTAATTGATGTGCCCATGTGGTGCACATTGATTACCGTACGATTGACCCGCGATCAATCACTGCATGGTGACGTCACCACGCTGTAATTGATGGAATCTATCCGTGTGTGGCCAGCTAAATCCCCCACACTTTACAATCTTACCATATATTTTCTGTACAATCCACTTTTCTTCTACCAAAACCATGTGGTATGAGGACCTTTTTTATTAGCAGCTATTTCCTGGTATGTTTATTTATTACATTTTATATGTAGTATATGTAATTGCATATCAAAGTTTTGACCATTCCTAATCCATTGGATACAAATCAAAATTAAAATACTTAGTAAGCCCGTCAGATACTTGCTTTTTGATGGAAATTTACCAACATGCCTGATTAAGGCTAGATCAATTTTAAGTTTAATGGGATTCGATTTCCTAAAGATCAACTTGTGTCTGCCTGTGACCACCTTTAGGTTCATGGTTATTAGGTATCTTCTTCTTTCTACAGGTAGCCATACACGGGTCGATTCCGCACACGATTCCTGGCCGATCAATCACCGGGCGCGTGCACGCCGATCGCTCGGCTAAGAATTGAGTGCAGCTCACCTTGCCCGAGCGACCCTGCCCGATCGACATGGCCCCCTGAATCGGATCTGCCAGAGAACCAACCTGCTGGTCTTTCTGATCGATTCAGCACACATCAGGGGGAGTTGCCATTTGTGAAGTGATCGATCGGGCACGGAATCGTCCAGGAATCGGTGGCCCAAGGTGGTAGGGACAGACTTAATTGGACGATCAGCCATCCAATTCCCTGCGGCATCACCGGAATCGATCGGATGGGTGATCGATCGTTCATGGAATCGCAACATGTATGGCTAGCTCACAATTTTTGCATAGTGGACTTAATGGATAGTGTAATCTAGCCAATAAGAAATGGCCGCTATTATCTGCATTTGAGCT
>CM070036.1:34255621-34274199 GCA_036250615.1 Ptychadena robeensis | reverse complement strand
CCTGGCTCGCACTACACTTGCAAAGTGTTAACAAACAAATTCAATAGCTTTTTTTCAGTAGTTAAAAATGTACACATTGAGTTTTGGTTCTGACCCCTACTGTATGTGACCATTTACCTTGTAGTAAGTAGCGCTATGTTCTGCACAAGGAGCATAAGCCAGTGCCATGGATTTCCGCCTTGTCCAGCCTGTGGGCTTGCTTGATGGGTCATGGGCAGCATGGTGGCTCAGGTGGTTAGCACTCTGACTATGCAGCACTCAAGCACTCAAGGTTCAAATCCCAGCCTGGGCACTATCTGCAAGGAGTTTGTATGGTCTGCGTGGGTTTCCTCTGGGTACTCTGGTTTCCTCCCACATTCCATAGACATGCAGTAGGTTAATTGGCTTCCCCAAATAAAAGATTCTCCTATGTTCATTACATGTGACCTATGACTGTGTTAGCTACATGACTACGGTAGGCAAATTAGATACTGAGCTCCTCTAGTGAGACAGCTAGTGATATGACTATATTACTCTGTAAAGCGCTGTGTAATATGTCAGCGCAATATAAATAAAAGATAATAATAGGGTCACAACATATTCCAAAATTATAAAAAACTAAATTGTATGAAACATGGTCCCATAATATAGCATTTATTATTATATTTATGTTCATGCTAACAAGGATCATTGATTTAGGCAAAGAAATCAATGGAAGCTCAATGGCTAACAGCCAACCTAAAATGTATTTGGACAGCATACAGCTTTACATTTATGTGTTTATAGGTTGTGTACACACACATGTCCAATGTCCAAGTGCGAATATTTCCCTTATAATTAATTTTACTAAATAGCTGTTTCATGTGTTCCCCATGTGTGAAGGGGTATAACAGCATCAGATGTGATCACACTCTGCATTCAGTATTCATTGTAATATGTTGTGCTGTGCAAACCAAATCTGACATTAAAAGAAGCCTCCATGGTGAAAAAAAACATAATGGAGGCTGTCACTACTGACATCCCTTGCTAAACATCTTTAATTGCCTTGTCCCTATGCTTACCTTCCGACTAGTGAATTGAAATAATAACCCAGTATAGGTATTCAACCAGGACCGTTCACTGATTTTCCTGATCTAAGTTATTGACTCAGAAAGTACTGCCAGGCAGCTTTATTTATAAATTACAATTGGTAGCCTTTGTATTTCGCTCATGGCAGATTAATGTTTATCCAGTGTATGGTCACTGTGGCAATATTCTTCTTTCTGTTGGGAAGTGCTCAACAGATCTCAAAAATGTATCAAACCAAACTCTCCTCCGCTAGACTCCTGTACCTTACTCTCTATACTCACACTTATATTGTTCCAGTGTGATTAACTAATATGACCTCCATGTTATATGTCCAATAGCCAACAAGCAATAAGAATAACAATTTATTTAATTCTTTAACAATGCGAAGACCATAAAAATAGTAAGCATGTTGATGATTGAGTAGAAGCAACCAGGGAATAAATGAAAGATCCCCACACACAAATCACTACACCATACAGGGGCTTCACAGTTGCAGACATGCCAGAGGGCCCATACTGACCCATGTCCTTTGCCAAAATGCTTACAATACCCATGTGGGCATCAGAAATGGACCATAAGCCAATTATTAAGAAGGTGGTCTGGTCTGATGAATGTTTCTTTTGGATGTGCACATAATTGGTTGCTTTGTGTCATTTACCCTTGACAGAGAAAGGCATGGCAACAAAGATGGTGTAATTCTCTTCTCTTGAACGCTTGGGTCCATTTATGAGGATTTTACTTTCAAAGGAACTACCTACCTATTTCCTCAGGTCAGTTGTAGTAGGGTAACCCACCCTGTCAGACTGCAAAATGTAGGTAGGTTTATGGAACATAAATAAATCTTAATGGTTTCACCTCTGGAGAACTCTTTAGTTCCCCTGTTTTAAAGATGAATTTATCATACAATGATGGCAACCACCCTCTAATATCTATGAGCAGCTTTAAGGTAGCCATTCATGGCCCAATTTGCACCAACTTTTTCGGCGGCCCCACCCGGTGGTATAGACCAGAAATCTCCCACATGTCAGATCCCACATGCCGGTAAATTCTTGGCTGATCCCATAATGGCCGGCACACAAAGGGTGCCCACCAATCAGCTGAGGGGCCAGTTGCAGCGAGATGACGTCATCCCGCTGAAGTTGATCCCTCATCTATCGAGGCAGAATCGCCTCATGTATGTCTACCTTTAATCTATTGGTCTAATATTCAAACTTGGGACCTAAAAGGACCAGGCTATTGTCTGCTCAGAATAGGGAGATTAGGAGACATGTTGGTAAATTCAGCCAGAAGATGATAACCGCTATCTGTCTGTGTGAGCAATCATTTTCCAACTGTATTAACAGACTCTGGAGACACCAAAATCAATACTCACTAGTTGTAGGGCCAAATTGGTTCTTAATCGTGTTGCTTGGTGCTCAGAAAGTTGTATTAACTCATTTGTGGCCATGAAAGATCCTTCAATATAATTACAGAGAAGTCCCAATGAAAGAATGAAATGAATGAACGATTGAATGTAGGGAATGTAGGGATGTATATTTCTTCCCATTTATTTTTCCAGAACCAAGTGACAAACAGTTCAGTAGCTGTGATATACAGTTGCAAGAAAAAGTGTGTGAACCCTTTGGGATTACATGGAGTTTTGCATGAATTGGTCATATAAGTCACACCAATAAAAAAACACAGTCTGCTTAAAATAATACTACAAAAACATTATATGTTTTCATGTTTTTATTGAACATAACATGTAAACACTCACAGTGCAGGGTGGAAAAAGTATGTGAGCCTTTGGACTAATGGGTTGACCCTCCTTTGGCAGCAATAACTTCAGCAAAACATTCCCTGTAGTTGCAGATCAGACCTGCACAACGATCTGGAGTAATTTTGGACCACTCCTCTTCACAAAACAGTTTCAGTGTAGCAATATTCTTGGGATGTCTGGTGTGAATTGATCCCTTAAGGTCATGCCACAGCATTTCAATCGGGTTGAGGTCAGGACTCTGACTGTGCCACTCCAGAAGGCGTATTTTGCTCTGTTGATGTAGCTTGATGTTTGGGTCATTGTCCTGTTGCATCCCCCATCCTCTGCGGAGCTTCACTTGGTGGACAGATGGTCTTACGTTTTCCTGCAAAATGTCTTGATAAACTCTGGATTTAATTTAATTTCGTTTTAAGATGATCATTTTAAAATCGATTCTTTTTTAGGTGAATCGATCGACCAAAAGCAAAATCAGAAAAAGAAATTATCAAAGAGTGATCGGAAATGTTGGTAAATTTCACTCGATTGTTCAAGTATCTCACGGGTTTTCTTGGTATTACAATGGATTTGTATCCGATCGTACTGTGGATCATGTGTACAAGGATAAGGAAATGAAACAATCAGTTGTGAATCGATCACATTATGTGTTCCAAAAGCCCCCATACACGTTTAGATTTTCCCCTAAAAATCATGGCGGACGATCGGACGAAAAATCAGGTGGAAATCTAAAGCTTAAAAGTGTAATTCTGGCCACCAAATCATGTCCGTCATTCTTAGATCAATTAATCTTCGGGCGTAACGCTTAGGAGGTAAATTACTTTGGGATGGGGACCAGCGTCCCTGTCAAAAGTGAGGGTATGTGCGTTCCACATTACCGATCTACAGCAGCAGCTGTTCTCACAGTATACTGCCTCTCCGGCCGGTAGATTGGCAGTAGGAGAACAGCTGCTGCTGCAGACAGGTAATGTGGATCGGCTACGTTGGGTCCCCAGCAAAGGAGATGGTCGAATTTTTCGACTTGCTAGCTTTGTGAGCTTATTGCAAAGCCCCTGAACATGGTATCATCATCAAAATTCCTAGAGATGTAGAGAAGGGTTGTGGGAACATTTGAAAAAAAGTATGGCTCTAGCACATGTAGTTTTTGCATAAATCAAGTTAAAAAACAAAGTCGAAATTAAATTTTTTGAAATGTTTACTTGACTTTGAACTTAATTTATGCACAAACTATTTGTGTTAGAGACATACTTTTTTTTTTAAAGTAGTATTCACTAAGGGGTGAGGTGTATTTACGTTGTGGATAAAGTAGAAGGGTGCCCTAGCCAGAAAATTGTATATGAAAAAGATTAGCCCTTGTTTTGGGTGATGGTTACACCCAGGCCCCTGAATAGGGACCACTAGGTTTGGCAAGTTTTTTCATGGTATGCTGATCCTCCGACGCGAATGTGGTTATTTAGACTTTGCAACAAATCCAAAACTGTGGCAGGTGGACACAGGCCAGTCAAGGTGTACCCTTGAAAAGTGACTCCAGCCCCACAGGCCCGGAGGAGCTTAATTCGACCTCGCTTGTATTGCACAAATGGATCTGTGGGCAGAGAGCACAAGGAACGTAAAAATATGGAACGCTTCAAGAATTTGCGTGTCATATGTATATGTAATACCATCATGTTTCTATTGTCTTTGTTTTACCAATTTACTGACAATTACCTGGACATTGCCTGGTCCTAATATGTCATATTTTACCTTAAACTCTAATTTTAAACCATAGTGGTCCTTGATGCTCTTAATAAAGACCTTTTAACCAATATCTGTTCCTCTGGTGCCTGCAATTGCCAAATATGTCATATTTTACCTTAAACTTTAATTTTAAACCATAGTGGTCCTTGATGCTCTGAATAAAGACCTTTTAACCAATATCTGTTCCTCTGGTGCCTGCAATTGCCAAACCTAGTGGTCCCTATTCAGGGGCCTGGGTGTAACCATCACCCAAAACAAGGGCTAATCTTATTCACATACTTTTTTTTGTAGTATACCTCCAACCCTTCTCTACATCTCCAGCAAGTTTGGTGATAATAACATGTTTAGGGGCTTTGAAATTTACTCGAAATCATCAAAATGGTAGAATATTTTATGTCCAGCTTAAGACAAGCAGTATCAGTCTAAAAGGTAAGTACAGGTATTGAGCGTAATAATTAGTCCGCCGGTTCTAGGCCCCAGTTATTAGGACATCAGCATTTTTTCCAGGATTTTACAGCTAGTTATTCAGCAGTCTGCGGTTTTTATGATGCGCTGTAATTTCTGGACAATTGGCGACCTTGCTCCAGCACTGCAGTAGAAATAGAATAGCAGAGTGTAAATAGGAACTGACTAATTATTTCCACAGCTTTATTCAGCCATGTCCAAATATGTGACGATAGCACCGGCTTTTCAGAAGCAAATAATATGTTAATATTTCATTATCTCTTATTTCTTCTTAGCTTCTCTGCTTCTGCAGTGGGAATTCATGTCTGCAGTTCATTATATGCGAGCGTTCATTGTGTTCTAAACAGATCCGTTCAGTTGGTTTTACCAACATCTTGTGGGATTACGCGGGCGAGAGAAATGAGCCTTTGGGATGGCTGCGCTATTGTGTGCACATTCTTTAGATCCGAATAAAAAATAATTATGTGACTTTTTAAATAAAAATTGTGGATTAAAACAGGCAAGACGTTTTGTTATTGTGGAAAAAGATGCATTAAATGTTGTGTTAGATGGAACCACAAAGTGAAATACCAAGCTGGGATGTCCAAGATGGATTCTAAATCTAGACTTTATAATTATTTCCCAGTATGGGCTAAATGTGTTTATCTTCTCTTCAACGAATGCAGCCCCTCCGGCCTGAGAGTTTAATAAACGTGAAGAGTCGCTCCAGGGTGCGTTTCAAGTTCAGTTCAAAGTTTTATTTGTTGTGTAAATACAGTGTAAAGTGTATCCAAGATGTTTCAAGGACCCAACAGTGCACCCTTCCTCATGAAACCATATTTCATAAAAACAAAGTGGCTGGACTCTATTAATGCTCAGAATGAAATTTTATTCTTGGTGCCAAGTTTAGTTTTCTTTAACCACCCTAGCGTTAGCGACGGCACCATCTCGTCCAGCACTGCTACTCTCACTATTGCACTAGACGAGATGGTGCCGTCCAGTGAAGATCGGGCACCGACAGCGCATACTTACAGTTTTGTGCTGTCCCGGTGTCCCCGATGTGACATGCTGGCTACTGGAGCGTGTCTAATCCCCCCCCCTCCAAGTGATGTGAGGGAGGTGGCGGGAAATTTGAAAGTGAATAGCACAAAATCAGTTTTCTTTGTAGAAAACTGATTTCAATGTGCTTCTATGTACTAAATATCGCCAAAATAAAGTCCCTGGTGCCCCAGATGTGCCCATTTGCAGTAACCCTCTCTTACCTGGTGTGCTTTTAAAAACCACATCCATCACACCAGGTTAGAGAAGGTTAACTGCAAATGGGCACATCTGGGGCACCAGAGACTTTATTTGGGCGAGATTTAGTACATAGCAGCATGGCTTTGTTCCCTGATTTTTGTGTTTTCTCATTTATTTTCTTAAAAAAATATATTTTTTTATTTTACATAATTGTTTGTTTTAAAATTATTTTATTCAGGATGTCTATTAGACCCTTGTACGGACAGATTTTGGGAAGTTACAGGCCTACAACATGAAGAAAAATCTACCATTGAAGTCTATGGTGCACTTTTGGTACAGAAATCTGGACCTCAGCAGTGCACTAGGGAGGTTAAAGTTATAATTTTTATTTTTATAATTGCGAAGGCTAGGCGACGGAGTCATCAGTAGAGAGGTAACTGTCAAGGTGAGTCTCCGAATGTCACTGACAGTTGATTCTGCTATGGACAGGGAGGGGACATGTCGAGATCAGCCTCCCCCCTCTGGGTGCCCTGTCCATAGCAGCATGTGTAGAAGAGTGAACTCCTCCCCCTGAAGACATGGCGGCAGGGGAGGTTCATTTCGACGAGAGGCTCTGACAGAACACCTGCTGCTCCATGGTGGTGCAGTCACCAATTTTGTGCAGGCTGCTGTCAATCTCTCCTTGACCGGTTGTTTGTATGCAGCCTATGGTCAGTGAAAAGCAACAGGTGGTTGCCAACCAACCATGTGAACTAAACCTAAAGGTGCCAATCCACCTGACAATAGCCGCTCAATAGATGGCGGCTTCAAGCACTGACGTCGCACTCCAAGCTCCTTCTATATTGGGTGTATCATGCTAAGCTCGAAGACTGATCTATGTCAAGGGCATCGACCCATGTATGGGTAATTTTGTGGCCCATTTGATCTTCGCGAACAAGCATGTTAATTGTTCTTCTCCAGATCTATGCATGTATGGGGGGGGGGGGCATTACATTTAGACTTGTGCACAGTGCTGTGTTTTCTGTTTCTCTGTAATACATACTGAGGGGGTACTGGCTATTAGGTTTCAAACAGATATAAACACAGTGCTAAGCTACTAAGCTGCTCCCCCCACTTAAGTCTAATGGTCAAATAACTCGTTATAGGTTATGAAATATATATATGAAATTATTGTTTGGAAAAATTCAACACCATATAAACCATGTTGCATTTTGTTTCATTTGTTTCTTTAATTGGATAATGTTGCTGTTGGTGACCGTCTGTTAACAATAAAATAGTCTAATATTGTGGATTTGTGTGGAAAACCATGTCGTCCAATAAGACTTTGACCTGTAACTTTTAAAAAGTTTAATTCGTTGAAAGCTGCAATAGAGAAAGTGATATCGGCCAATACAATGCTAGGATAGATATCTACTATCATTTCTTATGACTGGGACTATAAAATGGCAACAAATTATGAAGGGTGACAAAAGCTTTAGCAGGACATTTCATGTATTTTATAGCAATGTAGCCGTTTTTGCCTTTGACCGCATTTGCCTGGTACTTTATGCCCACGTTCACCCTTTTTATCACAGGATGGATGTGTGCCAGTTAAATGTGACAGACGATGAACAGCTGATAAATGTCACCTTTAGAGGAAGCTTTAATAACAGCTTTAAACCTAGCAGGCAAATCTGATGACATGAACTCTCCAAAATACTCCCACCCCAGGCATGCCATCTGGCATCCTTAAAACAGGGCAGCGAGCATCCTGCCCCCTGTCATGTTGATGAACACAAGCAATCTATCTCTGACGCTGACAGACCACTGAGCTCTTTTACTTCACTAGTGCCCAAACTATGGGGTTGTCAAGTGAAGTCTTGTCATACCACATACTCCGACTCCCCCCCCCCCATGGTAAACAAGTAACTGCTCCTTTTATGGGCACTAGATAGCAACTATGCTTCAAACCCAATATTAAATACCCTTTGATAGATAGATACTGATTAGCCTGGTGTCTGCCTGGTGAGAAACGGTTAAAGATGATTGGTAAGTGTCAGACCATATTGCACATGAGTTGGAGGGTTTGGATTGGATGGTAACACATGCAGAATTGATAAGTAACCTATATGTTACTAGTAGCAACTTACACTGGCATGCCACTAAACCACTGCAAAAAGCAAACTTGAAACACTGGCCAACACAGGGCATCATTTACACTATTGATTTTCATATTAGTGGACTAGTTCACCTCCACTAAACTTAAGGTAGCCATAGACAGTACGATCCCCACTCGATTTTGCGGCTGATCGCTCAGCTGCAATTCGGATGCATCGACCTAGACCAATCAACCAGGATTGTACCGCAAAAGGGAGGTGCAGAGTATCTGTGACTTGACACATTGATTGCATTTAGTGTGCATCTTTTTGACTCCAAAAATCATATATTGTCCAGACTCCACTCATATATTGTGCTCGTGTTGCGATGCAACACGCTGTGTGTTTAGAAACATGGCTTACCTTGTTTTTTGACACACAGCATGACTGCCACGCTTCAAAACGCGGAAATGCACCAACAGCGAATGAATTGATGCACCAAACAAGACGCGTCCAAACGCGTAAAAAATGCACCCAGATACACCCTTGAAAAAGCATTAGTTTTTTAGACACATTAGTGGGACATGTTCTTACTTTGCTACACTCCCAAATTTTGCTGCAACAAGCTACACTCAGTGTCAGAAGCAAATCTTGGTTAAAGCTTCTTCAAAGGTGTGCTGGCTAATATAATAATATTTCACTTCCCAGAAGTTTCTACAGTTGTTTCTGGGGGATTGCCTCCCATTCCAGAAAACCAGTAGTAATGCCTAGACTAACTTAAGGTGGGCATACAGGGTTCGATTTTTTCATTTAATTAACTTCAATTGTTTGAAATTTGCTTTTTTTACCTGAATTGATCGACCAAAAGTTATGTAAATGGAGTATAAAATGTAAACTTGATTGTTGTGATTGGTTGTGCATAAGTCAATTTAATCAAAGATCGGTCGAGCAAAAGTTGATCTGTGCATGGCTACCTTTAGACCCCAGGTTCCCAACCTGCAGCCTTTTGGGTGTACTGCAGCGGCCCCCCTCAGTCCTCCACTTGCAGCCCCGAAGCCTAACTGTTTATGCATAGGGCATAGGAACTCACCTATCTACCGATCCCCTCTGATGCGTTTTGGTCTGGGAATTTTTTTACATTGGGAAGAGGAGCAGATTAGGGGCACATAACCCTTGAATCAAAGGTTATGTGCCCCATAGATATCCTTAAATGCTTTGATGATATATATTACACAAAATGTGCATTACGATACTACTGTTCCCTAATGCTGGAAGTATAATTTAAATTTTGTTATTTAAAAATGAAAACTAATGTTTTCTAGCTTTGCCTGCTGTCATGTTTTCCATTAAAAATGTTTATACAAGTCAGTATAGATTGAAAATGTGTGGCCCTGTAGTGATTCTGAGGGCCCTTCATAGCAACTCAGTTGCCCACTACTGCTTTAGACTGTGTTAGTTACGTATAACTATAGTCGGGACATTAGATTGAGAGCTCCTCTGAGAGACAGTTAGTGATATAACTATGTACTCCTCAAAGCACTGCGCAATATGTCAGCGCTATATAAATACATAGTAATAACACTCTGTTGCCCATTGCATTTTAGGTGAATAATGGAAAAAAGTAATAGTTTTGGCCATATAATAAATGATTATTATTAATCTATTGTGGCTAATACAACATAGAATGGAATGTGTTCCTTTGTCCATCTCATTTTAGTGGGTGCAGTGTCATTCATGCCAGTGGTGAAACCCTATTATTGTCATGTCACATGTATAATGGATTGCCTTTCTGACCAACTGGCTCAGCTATTATGTCCAGTAATGAGCTTTTGTGTTTCTCCATTTTTTTTCCAGGACAGTTTCCCAGCCCGCTTCGGAGGCGTTCACTTCGTCAATCAGCCTTGGTACATCCATGCATTGTATACAATAATTAAACCGTTCCTTAAAGACAAGACCCGGAAAAGGGTAAGGCTTGTGAACACATGTCCGGTTGGCTTCTTGAGTTGCCTATAAATCCCTACAGACTCTGGTTAACCAGATTTTCTTGGTGACCCCCCCCGAGATGAAGTCACATGACAATGTGGTCACAGCTGTACGTTGCAGATTGTCTACTCCCAATCAATAAAGCTGTGACAATGGATTATTTTCAGTGGGAGTCGCTGTGCTGCAAGTATCTTTGATCTTCAGAGAGAACAGGAACGAACCAGTTGGAATCTCATTTCTTTTATGATAAAGGGAAAATATATTAAAACTCCTGCCGGAGCCAGAGATTTGTAATTACTTACAAGGGAAGGAAAGTTCAGCCGCTGTGCATAATCGCGTGTATCTGTTTACAGCACAAGGTGTTCCATTTCATAACTGCACTATCTTCCAGTACCTGGATCTATTCAGCCCAGAGCCTTTCTTTTGAGTTTGCTGACGCTCTGATGCACTTTTTTTTTCTTTTTTGGAAAATTGTACATTTTCTTTTAACGTTAAGACCTGAAGCTTGATACTTTACACCATTAAGTCAAGAATAATGTCTTACTACAGTAGCCAAGCACTGGTCCATATAGCACTGAAACTATTTGAGAGGCAGCTCACAAAACAGCGACATCTCTAAGCATAGTACATTAATGTTTTAAATTGTAATAATATCATACAAATATGTATATACATAGCCATAAAGACTATAGGCAAACCCTTAAAGCGGATGTATACTCGAAATATAAAAATTACATATGTAAAATAGAGCTTGTATGAGGGTGGTGTAGAATTCCACAATCCCCAAATAATATACTTACCTTCCGTTTTCATGGAATCATATGAGAGATTCCATATTTATTTAATAGGCTTCCAGTGGTTAACTTCGGGTGCAATATCATGGCACTGGTGGCGTTTATAATGGTTTTCTATGCGAAAATACATTCCATTCATTTTAATGAACAGCCGAGATTAGAGTTTTACCCGTCTATCTCTGTGGTGAGTTTCAGGTGCGGCAGAGAGGAGGGTCTGCAAGTGATCTACAGTATTTTCCAGCGTAAGACGACTGGGCATATAAAACGACCCCCAACTTTTCCAGTTAAAATATAGAGTTTGGGATATGCTCGCCGTATAAGACTACCTCTCTTCAAATGCAAATAAAACATTTTATGTCTTCTCTGACTTTCAACCCCCAGAAAACTAAAAATTTCATATAGTGTAATACAGTTGTGTATGAAGTGAAGTTTTTGTACAGCTATTCAATGTGTTCTAGCTTTATTCTCAATATCTCTGCAATACCAATTTCAGCCACAATGCACAATGTCGCTAGTGAGCACACTTGACGTTAGTAGCAGCCAGCTACTATCACAGACATCGGGAAGAAGAAGGTGGGGTTGAAGGAAGATTCTGAAGATCTCTCCCTCTGTCGGCTCGGCTCCTGTCAGCCAGTGCGCAGTGCGGGGAGCATGGATCAGGGGAGCAGACCTCAGTATAAGACGACCCCTGACTTTTCCAGTTAAAATATAGAGTGTGGGATATTCTCGCCGTATAAGACTACCTCTCTTCCAACGCACACCAAATAAAAAAAAATTATTTCAATTTTATATAGTAATAGTAGAGTGTTGTACCGTGTTAGCCATCGATAAATATAGAGAGTTTGGAGTTCAAGTGATACCGTTTATTGGCTAACTGAAGTCATTAGAGAAGCAAGCTTTCTGGATATCGCAGATCCCTTCTTTAGCCTGAAGAAGGGATCTCCGATATCCCGAAAGCTTGCTTCTCTAATGACTTCAGTTAGCCAATAAACGGTATCACTTGAACTCCAAACTCTCTAATTTTATATAGTGTAATACAGTTGTGTTTAAAGTGAAGTTTTTGTACAGCTATTTAATGTGTTTGGGCAAAACCTGGTGTATAAGACCCCCGACTTTTTCTGTGTTCAAAAGTTGTCTTATACAACGAAAAATACGGTACTTAAATTACTCCTTACAGATAAGGTTTTTTATGCATTCCTCCCTATTATGGGCACTTCTAGTGAATGAAATTTCCAGTGGTAGATCCGCTTTAATGAAGACTGATGCGTTTCGAAGGATATTTCCCCTCATAGTCCTACATCAAGAAGACCAACAATAAAGAGCACAATTGAAGCTACAGCTAGCACCCCAAGTCCCATAAATACAACAAAAGGCTCAATCTACTTCCATCTATTTATTGGTGAGATTTTGAGATCTGGCCCCTTGAGGTACATGGACATTAGATCCTGGAGGAAGGTGTTCTCTAATGTACAGTTATGGGAAGAGTACACAGACCTGCATGGTAAACTTTAACATTTGTTTTGAAAGGAATAGTTTTTATTGCGATATTATTGGAATTTTTTGTTATTAGAAAATCATTCATTGTCCATATTTAATTTCTTTCAGATTTTTCTTCACGGGAACAATCTGAACAGTCTGCACCAGCTAATCCACCCAGAATGTTTGCCATCTGAGTTTGGCGGAACCCTTCCTCCTTATGACATGGGCACCTGGGCGAGGTCATTGCTTGGTCCTGATTACAATGATGATAATGAATACACTCACACATCCTACAACGCTATGCATGTGAAGTATGCACCGACCAATATAGAAACAGAGTGTTCTCCGAAATTCATGAAAAGGTAATTATTTTTTATGTAGATATTGATTACCTGCTCCGCTAAAGCTGACTCTTATTCTCCAAAGTAATTTACATAATTACATTTGCAGTTTTGAAATAGAAGTATATCTTGTGTTCTATTTAATTTATGCTCAAGGCATTCATTATAGTGTAATTACACTAGATACCAGCAATTTGAACATTTTATTTTTGCTCTTAGGAACAAAAAAGTTAAACTATAATACCACCCAAAAAGCCTGGCTATAGATGGAGTTTGGTTGGGTAAAGTCTGTTCTACTGTTTAGATCTCCACCAGGGCTGTGATTGGACAATTGTACAGCTTTGACAGATAAGGGATAGATTTTCAAGCAAACTACTATTGGAACTACTCTAGATGAAGTGTGAAGTGATTCTATAGGATGCATTGAGTTGTTACTTGTACCCCACCATGAGTTGGCATTCAGACAACTTTGGTGGTTGATCATGAGGATAACATAGTCAGTAAGCTGTACTTCAGAAGTATTATATTGTGTTATGAAGGATGTTGGACTTTCTTAGCATTCCTCCTCCCACCCTACCAAACTAACCTAACACCCAGTACTCTGTGGTTGGATACAAATTCATTGGTTGGTTTAGAAAGGCCCTTATATTACATAGTTTGGTAAAGCTTAAGTTGATTTGACAAGCATTGCACAGCCAAATTGTATTGTGTTTGTTGACCTTACCATACTTGCCAAGAGCTTTGATTGTTTGTGTTTCCCCTCCACATGCCCTCTCCTTTCCATGATACTAGAGCCACATAGACATTTTAAGACTCCTGATGAAGTTTGTATAGTTATACTGCACTGAAACAAAATCAGGGTGACTTAATAAAATGTTCAGTACCAGTCTGTGATACACCAAATGTACAAAGCACTTTTTCATGGCCTGTTACCATAGGTGTATAAAGGCACTTCTGGAGAGCTCAGTAACTGTGTGGTCTTGGCCATAGAATGCCACTTTTGCCATGTCAGTTTTATGAAAAAAGTGGGCATCATTAGTAAGAAGGAGGAACAGCCAATTACACTCCTCCCCACACCCCAGTCAGCAGGTGGGCCCCATCCAGGAAACTTGCATAGGGCCCCCAAGGATCTAGAAATGGCACTGCTGAACAGAATCATGCTTCTCTGTCTGGAAGTATAATGAATGAGTCTGGGTTTGAGAATGCTACCTTCCCAACTGCGCTGTTCTAAATTGAGGAGTCATAATGATATGGTACTGTTTCTCAGGGGTTGGGCTCTTATTTTTAGTGACGATTCATCTGATTTCTGCCCATCTATTTTTCCAACTGTTCTCCAGCACACAAAAAAAACACTTGGTGGGTTTGTTGTGGAAGACATTTAATAGCCCACGCATAACCCTGACCCCTAACTTTAGCGTACACCTTTGCAAGCCAGTTCTTCTAGACCACAATCAGTGCTCACAAAAGCTCTTCTAGAAGAATGGGCATACATGCCAACACTGCTCCAAATCTTGTAGAAAGCGTTCCTAGAAGGGTGGAAACAGGTTACAAGTTGGTAACCAACTCCATACTAATGCCCCTGGAGTTAAACTATAATGTTATTAAAGTACCTTTAGGTGTAATGTTGGTCTAATACTTCTGTCAATGGAATGTATATTCTTGGCCAGGTTGTGTTGGTCAACTGCAGCATAGTGCACAGGAAGGTCCAGGCTATGTCTTTGTTGTGCAGCTGCACACCGTTACAAATCATTTGACAGTTATTGCGGTTCACGTGTGGTGAAAGTGGTTTCTGGAGATCCAAAAGCTGGGTTTACCTCTTTAAATCCATCCATCCCATTGGTTAGAATTAGATTATATTTATTTCAGCAATTTCATGAAAGACAGATTGCTATTAGGTTATCCTGGGCTGTGTGCCCGTGGCAGACCGAAAGGAAGCTGTAATAAGGGCAAACAATGAGAATATCAGATAAAGAGGCCTCTATCCTGCACAACAGCACATAGTTCAGCCTGGAAGAACTAATATAAGTTATTGCTCTGTGATAACATCATATTTCCAAGGATATTGTGCTGAACTTATCAATAAAAAATGGCCTTGTTTTTCTAGATATAAATTATGAAGCTGGATTCATGCAATAACCACTGCAATACTTCAGAATGCCAATTGGACTAAACGTCAATCTGAATGATAATGCAGACTTTGGCTGTGGTTGTACATTAGACAACTTTAATACATTAGATTTAATGTTGAGTATTGATGATTATTGTGATTATAGTCCAACCCAGGTTTTTTGGAGGGAACTAGTCCCAAAGGGGGGTGGCCAGCCCCTAGGGACTTTAAAGGTGAAATACAAATTTGAAGTTCCAGTCTAGGAAATGAGGTACGCAATTTGTAATGTAAATCAAGAAAAATGGACACGTACATTTAAAATCAATCATTGAATGATCTCCATGATACAGAATTTCTATAGTTCATATGAATAAATCTGGCTTGCCATGCATGCTGATAATTACAAGAGAAGATTTTCTTCAAATTGCAATCCTTGAGATAAAAAAAAGTCTGGTAAAATTGCTCCAAATAGCTTTCCAACACGTTTCATCCATTCACTAGACTTCTTTAGGGATTTGGAGCATCGTATTGAAGTGCAAAATATGCCAATAAAGTGCTGGTGCTTACGTTCATATGCTTATCCTGCATCACAAGAGAGCATAATATCAATGCCAACATCTTCCACACATTCTATGTCCAGTTCCTCTGTACATGTTTTTTCATGTATTTATCAAAGATAGATTTCTATCTGGAGAACATCAAAACCAACATCTTATTTTATGTGTCTCATAAATGGTCATCACCTCACTTCTACATCATATAGCTTGAATATTTCAAAATTTTAATTATGCTTACCGATTAGATCTCTCCTCCAGTCAGCGAGCCATGACAGGAAATGGAGGGCCAGCAGCGCCTGTATCCCAATATTCCAGATACTAAATGGAAGGGTTTTTCTACCAAAAGGATGGGAGGTATGGACAGAACTCTGACATGGAAAGGGGAATATGTCAACATTAACATCACATTCATAAGCTGGAAAGAGAGTGTTGCTCCATGGGAGGCTTTCTACTCACTTTACATCCTTATTTACTTGTCTAATTAGTTCCAAGGCCATTAGTGATAGAAAAGGTTAATAGAATAAGGGGGAGGAGAAAAGAAGTCGAGTAAAGAAAGATGAAGGAAAGGAACAGGGTTAGAGGTATCCCCCTATTCCTCCCTAATCAGGGAACACATGCATAGATATGGGCTAGATTGATGGTCGCTTCGAGCACCATGCGCGCTCACGGCCATCCATCTGGCCCGTACCTAATGCGGCCATTGGACATGACCGTAAATCATGGTTGATGTACATTGCATTGCATGGGGACCGTGGGTCCCCATGCAAAGCATGGTCAGAGCTAGATGACACAGCAGTGCTGCACCTCCAGCTCCTTTGATGTCAGACATCAGCGCAATGACGTCATCACGCTGCTGCCGGAAATATAGAAAGGCTTGTATATCGAGCCGTGTATTCCCGGCTTTAGTCTACAATTTGTCTATGAGAATCTTACCTAATGGTGGTGAAGTAGCTACCGGTATTGGGACTCTACCCCTTACATTATTTCCATTTTTGGGCAATAACTTGTCCCTTTTCATACTGAATGACGCTAGGGATATAGATGAGGAGAAGATTGCACTATAGAACACTTTCTCTTCTCCATGACTCAATAATACAAGGGGTTCATTGTTAAGGTTTACATATACATTTGCACTCAGAAATAGGTTTTGTTGTTGTCTTTTGCCTGGGTTTGCTTCCTAGCAGATGTCAACTTTCTGATTACTTAATACAAGGCCCCTTGCAGTCCGACCTCTTCCCTACCTTGTAAGGGGATGGAAATAGTGAAAAGTCCCTCTGGTGATCCCATAAAATTAGCAAATATTTACTCCCACGGTATATCCCCTAGCCATACATGCATCAACTTTTTTCTCTAGTCATCCAAGTTGAATGATATGCAAATGACATGCAATGCAATGAGGACTCTATTGTAATTGCCAGGTGAGAGGGCATCGCTATAGTGTTCTTCAGTCACAGCTTTTGAAGAGCGTGGCATTGATATTATCATAACAATGTTGCTGCTCAAATCAGTACCAACCATATAGTCCAAGTGTGGGCAAACTAAAGCCTGGCATACACGTGCTCGCGCCGTCGGTCGGTGGCAAAATCGGCCGCCAATCGGCATGTGCCCACATGGGGCAACAGATCCCTGTCGCCCCACAGCTTGGCCGGCCAGAGAACGGACATGTCCGATGTTATCTGGCCAATGCCATTAACTTCAATGAAGACTGACGTCTTCATTGAAGGTAATGGCCGGCACACAAAGGGTGCCCGCTGATTTAAGTCAGCCCGGGAATGAAGCGTGATGACGTCATCACGCTGCATTCCAGAGCTCATCGGAGCTCATCTGTCGGCACCCGTCTGTGGGTGTATGGCAGGCTTAAGGCCCGGGGAATCATATCTGGTCCTTTAGTATTTTAATCTGGCTCTTTGTCACCTTCTTATCAAGACACTCTGGCTCCCCTCTGCTAATTGTGTGTGGAGTGGAGATAATGCCTAGAGGATGATTATGAATTTCTCCTGCTAGAGCCTATAGTTTGCTTAGATTAATTATCCAAAGCCTCATTTTTTAAATGTATATATTTTTTCTTTTTTAACCTCCCTGGTAATCAGTATGATTAATGTTTTTTTTTTCAATGTTTACATTACCCACCCAGGAGAGCACTGTGATGCCAGCAATAAAAGACTTCTTAGTAAGGCATAAAACCAACAAACAAAACATTGCTGAGATGCATGAGATAGCGCCAACCCATCCTCTATAGGCATGTCACAGATTCAAGGGAAGAAGATCAAATAAATTAGTGATTTTAACAAAAAAAGTCTGACTGTTATTTCATTGTATCGAAATATATTCTCCTTCATGGTATGTTCCTGTTCTAGCACTGGTTGAGTCATTCTCAGTACTGACGTGTTAAATATTTCCATGGCTTCCTAACACCATTAATGAGCAAGAAGTGAATAATGGAGGAGATCCACCTATTGTGGAGATAATAAGAGACGAGATGAGGCTGATCTATAAGAAGCTTTATTTAATCTGCACTCATGTGCTAATATATAATTAAACAGAGGACAGCTTGCATGTTTGTAAAAATTCAAATTAATGTATTTTATGTGAATGCATAGCATGAGCCAACCGCGAACATAAATATAGTAGAACTACTACAGCAACTAAAAGGAGATCCCACCACGTTCAGGTCTGAAGGAGTTCACGGTCTGCATTATTTTGCTCCCAAACTGCGGCCCTTTGGGCGTTCTTCTGCGCCCCCCCCCCCCCCCCCCCCCCGGCCGTCCACCAATCTCCCGCTGACTCGTCTTCGCCCAGGATCTTCTTAGCGCAGTAAGTGGATGAAAGGCGAGGGATTTGCTCTGGAGCCGCCAAGGTCACTGATTGGCTTTTAGTGATGGCCCGAACTGTTCGCCGGCGAACTATCCGCAGCGAACATCGCGCGTTCGCGCATTTTCGCGAACATATGGCGAGTTCGGTTAACCCCCTATGTTTTTACATTAGTTAAACTTTGACCCTGTGAGTCACAGTCAGCAGACAT
>CM070036.1:34236145-34255521 GCA_036250615.1 Ptychadena robeensis | reverse complement strand
CCATTGACTATCATTGTAGAAATCCTTGGTGCGGATTTATTGTGTGAAAAAAAAATCTTTCTTGGGAGTTTTGCCATGGATTCCCCTCTGTCATGTCATTGATCAGGTGTAGACCCCTTGAAACAACTTTCCCAACACTATTGTGGCCAGAAAGGGGTCCCTTTGCCGGGTTTGCGAACTTTTGCGCTAGTTCCGGGTTCGCGCCATCACTATTGGCTTTATGTACATTATCATACTACAGTGTTCCCTATTGCTTGAAGTATAATTTAACACACATTTTGTTGTTTAAAAATTAAAAAACAATATCTTCTAGCTATCTGCTGTCATTTCCTTTTTACACATTTTAAAATGCTTATACAATTCAGTATAGATTGAAAATGTTATGTGCGGCCCTTTAGTGATGCCGAGGGCCGCACTTGTGGACCTCCATACCAACTCAGTTGCCCACCACTGATTTAGCTGAAAGAACTAGAGGAACAAGGAAGGTTTTTCTATGGGACTTTCCCAACCAAATCCTAAGAAATCATGGATTTTTCCAGGGATTTTAAAATTGGGGTAACTTAGGAGAGAGGGGGCGTTACTCTCCCTCCTAAGTTCCCACTCCACTTGTGCAGATGATTTGCTGGTTGGTAAATTAGTAGAGAGAATAATTCCCCTCCATTCTAATTTTGCCAGCTACCAAACAGGAAGGAGGGAGGAAACCTCCGGATCCTGAAAGTGACATCTATGACATCACTTCCTGTATTTGCAATGCGGAACTGTTATGTCACCTCAGCTCACCCTTATTCCAAATACTGGAAGTGACGTCACTTTCTGTCATTTTTTCCCTTATTCAATAAGGAAAACTTCACAGGTACGCTGTAGGTGTATGAACATTCAATAGCATTCATTCATGAACGCATGACAAGATCTTTCAACAAAAACAGTTCGGTTCCAATTGAGATCTCAAAAAAAGTTTAAAATTTTCAGTCTTTAGTAGTAGAAGTTATAGGCTTGCAATCAGCTTAAAGATGCCTGGCCATGCTCTTGTGAACTTTCTTATTAACAGAATGTTTTACACGTGTCAATGCCCATGGAGGTCAGCGTGATGATGTAATCGAGCAACAACTTGATATCAAAGGAGCTCGAGGCACAGCACTGCTGGGTCGTCGCAACACAAGGTGGTGTTCATCAATTCCCGATCCATCACTGATTCCCGATCGGTGGAATCGATCGGTGACAAATCGGCCCGTGCATGGCTAACTTTAGTTGGGTTACAGCTTATTACACCTTTTTCAACTTAAAACTTAACTTAGAAACTTGGTAGCACTGAAGGACTTGAGTATCAAGTTCTGTACCTAATCCTTAGGTACATGTTTTGAAAAAGGGGTTTGATGGGCAGAGAGACTAGCAGTCACAGTCTATCCGTCCATCTGGGTTTTTTTCCCCGCCAAAGCAGGGACGTGGGGACTTTCTAAACTGTTTTCAGACCTATTACCTTGTGAGATAACTATGTACCTCTTACATCTGACCTACAATTATTTTGAATCCCCTTTCAGGGATATGTGTTCTTATCAGGGTGGCCTCTATTTTTGGCTTTTAGAAAGTCCCCACGTCCCTGCTTTGGCGGGGAAAAAAACCCAGATGGACGGATAGACTGTGACTGCTAGTCTCTCTGCCCATCAAACCCCTTTTTCAAAACATTATATTTGGGATGTTGGCCTAACCCTGAGGGTATTGTGGTAGAATCTTGTTATAGTAATCCTTAGGTACAGAAACACACAGCTAATGTTATTTTGGGGTGTTATTGGTATGAGATGATAATGAAATCTTGAACGAGCTGATTATGTGAGTTCATTGCAAAAAGCGCTGTTTGGTTGTACCCACATTCCTACACATGAAGATTATGGGCGTTGTGGGGAATCAGCTACACATGATTAGAGTTATGCAGGCAAAACAGGCTCAGGTATGGTGAAACAAAACAGTTTATTGTGGCAAGGTGAAGTCACATGGTGCAGTTGGCATAAACAAAAAACAAAACAAAAACTCACGGATGGCTGCCTTGGTTGGCTAGGGCTCCATGTCTCACAACCCTTGATAGACTATCCACACTGTCCAGACCAAAGGAAGGGAAGTTTTGTCCCAGGCTTCCCTGTCCACAATCTCAGTTCAGTCTCTCACTCTCCTTGGTGTAAGTCACTTCCTTCTCCTCTCCTTCCCACTCACAGATTCTGTTCCACCTCTCATTAGCCAATCAGTAGGTCTTAAGCCTCCCATACGCCTTTAGATTCTTCCATACAATTTCCATGAGACCTACCAACAACTATGTAGTATGGTGACCTCCTTGATAGAATACATAGTGATTGGAAGGTGTAGAAAGGTCCTCCTATTACATGGGTTTGGTAGAAGAAAAGTTGGTTGTACAGAAATTGCATGGTAATTGTATGTGGTGTATAAATATAAAGTATAAATGTTATGAAGGGTTGGCATAGTTTAGCAGTAAACTGCTATCTGGCTACCATGGGTTACTGTACCATAATGAGTGGACTACAGTAAATGTGATTGGTTGCTTTAGGTTACACAATGCTGCAATGATTAAACATCTGTATTTTGTATTTAAAAAAATCACAAAATCACACTTGCCCTGAAAGGAAGACATACAGTGTGCATCATTGTGCACGAGTATGCTTCATTTTCAGTAAGCGGGAGCTGCAATCAGATTAATGATGTTGACCTAGACCAAGGACACACTTCCAATTAAAGTGGAAAGTCCATTTATAATACGCTCGATGCTATTTCAGTGATTTGTGTTATTACTGTGCTGTACTGGGGAGGTTTCTCTTGTGGAAAACTATATCTTGGGAGATACATGGAAAATAGCTTGGAAGGAAAATAACATTGTGAGTTCAGCTCAGGTTCACACAAAGTTGCAAAGACACAGATATTGTAGAGCAACCAAAAGGTATTTCCTGCATTTACTTCAATGGTTTGAATATGATCATCCCATATAAGTAGTGGTAAGTTTATTCCAACGGGAATTTTAAGTGAACCTCGGCTTATCCATGCACCTCTAACTTACCTTCACTTACCTTCTCTTGCCCTCTCTGGTTTTCTTTATCTGCCACACATAAAGTCCAGGTTAGCCCATGAGATGCTGAAGTGGGCACCTACAGCACAAACTCCGCTGTGACAATGATGATTGGCCCAGCACTGCCACAAGGCAGGAGTCACATTGTCTGTAGGCAGGGACAACCCTACCTACACTCATTGAGTAAGGGAGCAGGACAGTTTTCAATCATGGTAAAAAGATACCACATGATGTTGTTAAATGGTTGTAGCAAAGGGTTTGAGTGAGGTACTCCAAATAAATATTCCAACATGACCTTGAAAAGAAAATATCTATTTAAAACACCTATGTCTCTTACTGGAAATTCCACGGTCATTGTCATGGTGTGTTGTTATTCCATGGTCATTGTCTTGGTGTGTTGTTATTCCATGGTCATTGTCTTGGTGTCTTATAATTCCACGGTCATTGTCTTGGTGTGTTGTTATTCCATGGCCAATGTCTTGGTGTTTTATAATTCCATGGTCAGTGTCTTTGTTTGTTGTAATTCCATAGTCAGTGTTTTCATCGGTTGTATATCCAAAGTGAGTGTCTAGGTGTGTTGTAATTCCATAGTCAGCGTCTTGGTGTTTTAATTCCATAGTAAAGCCAGCCATAGACATCTCGATCTATGGCTGGCTTGTAGTAGACTCCTCACAGCGTGGTGACGTCACCACACAGCGAGGAGTCGGCTACAGAACGGACAGGAATCCTGTGTGCTCCACTAACACACACGATTCCTGTCAGATTGTAGCCAATTAACTTGGAAGGAGTGGAGACTCCCCCTCCGAGTTAACTGCCTGCAGCAAGATCGGCCACTAAAAGAAGGCTTTTTTGGTCGGATCCTCAAGGTGGGCTCCCCTGTAGTTGTGGGCGACGACCTGTTCGGCAGGAGCACGCACGACGGTCGGCCTGTCTATGGGAGGATTTAGTGTGTTGTTTTGGTGTAATTCTGTGGTCAATGTGTTGGTGTCTTGTAATTCCATATCCAATGCCTTAGTGTCTTATAATTCCATGGTCAGTTGTTCCTTGGTGTGTTGTATATCCATAGTCAGTGTCTTGGTGGTATAATTCCATAGTTAGTTTGTTGTTGTGTTGTTTATCCATAGTCAGTGTCTAGGTGTGTTGTAATTCCATAGTCAGTGTCTTGGTGTTGTCATTCCATAGTTAGGTGTTGTTTTGGTGTCATTCTGTGGTCAATGTCTTGTAATTCCATATCCAATGTGTTGGTGTCTTAAAATGCCATGGTCAGTGTCTTGGTGTGTTGTAATTCTATGGAAAAGGTAATAAATAGTTGCACACAACTGTCTGCATTGGTTACACAGTTAAAGTGATGTCGGTGGCCAGAAGGGCCCTCGGTAGGTGTATGGGCCTGGGCAAAGATCACAGAGTAAAAATGGGTTAAGCCCCCCATACACCTTCAGATTCCTCCATACAACTTTCATGAGACCTACCAACAACTATGTAGTATAGTGACCTCCCTGATAGAATACATAGTGATTGGAAGGTGTAGAAAGGTCCTCCTATTACATGGTTTTGGTAGAAGAAAAGTTGGTTGTACAGAAGTTGCATGGTAATTGTATGTGGTGTATGGGGGGCTTTAGTATGAGGGGTGGGTAAGTAAGTTGCATGTAGGTGTGCAGCTCTCAATATGAAGAGGGTGTGTGGCCCCCCTGGAACAGGTAATGCTATGAACATTGTCTTGGTGAACGGTGTTGACTATTATACTTTTTTCTCTTTGCAGGTCCCAGTCAGTGGTAGAGCCTGGCACCTTGATGCATGCGGACCACAGAGATAATGAGAACACGCAGCCGCTTCTCGCCCTGGACTGATCCCTTCAGCGTCATTGCAGTCACTGTAGAATCCACCGATGGGTCTTTTTTGTTTTTTTCTTCTCACTCTGCAGATTCACCAGCTACTTGCACAAGGTGTCACTGTGCAAAGACCTATTTAATTTCATTACCATAGTGCCAATAAACAGAAGCAACTTTATAAATAACTGTGAGGATTCTTTTACTGACACAAAGGACCCGGACAAAGTGGAGCTTTCCATGCTGTAAAATATATGCTGCCTACTGCAGGGGACATGTAATATAAAAAGGTTTCCAGATGAAGTCCAGGCAGATACAAAGAGAATGTCATATATCACTACTGTTTACCTGCCAGATCATTTGTATTCCAGTCAGTTTTGGGACCTCTCCCTTTGCAGACTTCATTGTAAATAAGTTCAGGATTTTCATGTTCAGGTAGTCAGCGTTCATACCTCCTGTAAGTATCTTTACAGTGTTAGAGTGATGGCTGTGCGCACTGCAACAGAATCTATTTGGATGTGAATGATAATCACTTTCATTTGTGTGATTGCAGCAATGCAGGAGGTTACAGAAGGCTTATAGAAATACATTTTGCTACTTTAATTGGTCATATGTAAAAATATATTTCATTACCTTTTTGAAAGAAAACATAATGTAAAGTTTAATTATATCTGCCTGGAATTCAGCTTAGACATCAGTATTTTTTTATCATGATTATTGGACCCAGGAGATTTCATGTTTTACCCAGTAAATCACCAGCAGAAAGTTAAAAGATGTAATTATGCCAGAGTACTGTAAAGGTGTATTACCCTGACATGTGACATAGACATACGAGAGTCTGTTATAAAGTAGAAGGATGTGCAGGGAGGTGCCCTTTCCATTCTGTTATTGGACATGTGTTTGATTTAGGGTTGCATCTTGGGTGAGAAGATTCTTTATGTCCGGGGTCAGCAAACTTACTAGTAGAAGAGGCATTTTGCCTCGCAAAAGAAAACTAGTCTGAAGCTGTAAAACATAACACATTCACACTTGCTCTTGCTGTGTTATGCATTACCATGCAATGCAGTGCGTTAACAGGTAGCGCAAGTGATAGTAGAGCAAAGAGGCATAACTACTCCTTTAGCCAATGTTTATCTTGGCTGCTGGCACACTACTAAAGGTAGCCATACACGGCCCGATTTGCACCATGATTTTTCGGCTGATCAACCATCATGCGCGCTTCCGCCAATCACCCGGTTAGTCGCTTTGCCGAAAATCGGGTTGCCCCACCTGGTGAGATAGACCAGGAATCTCCTGCATGTTGGATTGCACAGTTAAATTCCCGGTCGATCACATTACTATTCCATTCAAAGTAATGGCTGGCACACAAAAGGTCCCTGCCGATCAGCTGAGAGTCCAGCTGCAGCACGATAACATCATCCCGCTGAAGTCAATCCCTCATCTATTGAGGCAGAATCGCCTTGTGTATGGGGACCTTTACATGGCTAAAGGACCTCATGTGGCTCCAGAGCTGTGGTTTGTAGACCCCTGGTCTATGTAACTAGGATACATGTCATCAAAAAGAATAAGGGTTTTCATATTGCATCATATCTTTCACTAGTAGCCCTACAGTTTGTAGTCTAAATACTTTATTTCTTAAAATTGGTGAGATTGTCTCATCAGTATCGGATTGACCATCTAAACTGTATTTTCTAACCTTGTATACAGTAGATATTTTGTGATTTAGATGGAGAATGATCTGGTCTTTGGAATAAGGCCAAGTTAAGGTTAATGCTTAGAATATTAAGGCTTACAAAGAGAAGTACCCGTGAAGGTTATGGTGAGAAGGGATGAAAGGAATCAAAAAGCCCTCAACTCGAGCAGTGCATAGCACAAAGTAATATTAAGGCTTGTAATGCATTCTACCATTTTTATACAGAACCTTACCTAGCCTTCATTTCTGACCATTTTTGGTGCGTTGCAAAACCAACTGCCCAACTGAGACCTCCTCCAAAATAAATTGCTAATGGGGTCCTCCAAATTTGCAGTTCTTACTTTTAGCAACAGGTGGTGCTGTAGAAATATAAGTTAACCTATCATGTATGGGGAATGTAGAACAAGACGTGGGTCTGAGCCATATTTGGGGTTCCAGACTACTAGAAAAGCTGATGTTGCTGCTGAGATACATACTATGACAAACGAGGTGCACTCTGCAGAAATGGGGAGCAGGACATTCTCCTGAGTATTTATACCACATTCATTATAAAAGGTGGGACATTGGTGTAATTAGATTTAGATGTATGTATTCACATTTATAATGTTTTTTTTTTTTTTTAAATAGACTGGTATTAAAATGTGTACCATTCATGAATGGAGCTAAATATATCAATCAAAATGTATTTATTTTACTCTTTTTATTTGTATTTTCAGTGTTTCAGGGTTGAGGTTGCCCTCTCCTGAAGAATTTATCATTTAACAAGTACTCATGAATGTTTGCCCATGGTTTTCTCTACAAGTGGGTTTGAATCCTGTAAAAGAATCAATCGATTTTAAGTCACATCAATGATCAAATTGCAAATTTAGCGACCAATGTATGGCTAGCTTAAGTGAAGTATAGTTTTGCTTGGTGGCAAAGATGCTGCATTGTTCCTAAATTCAAAGCGGAGTTGTCTCTCTCAGGAAGACTGTGCTTGTTTGAAATAATGTGGGATGGGAAGATATTGCAGGTAGTAGCCATCATTTTTATTACTGTTCATTAATAACTACCCATAGACACCTTGATTTGTCATCGATCGATTGGCGATTAGATCATTCATGGCAATCGTGGAATCAGCAATCGTTTTGAAATCGATGGAACATCACCATGGCAATCTGTTTTGTGGTCGATTTGGACATGAGCCAATTGCCAAAATGGCTGATTCCACAAAATCCATCAATCAGAAAGGCTGCTGCATAGGTAGCTATGGGTCCACTAATGTACTTTGATTGCCAAACGATCGACCCAAAAAAACCTGACATGTCGGATCAATGTCCGATCCTATTTAAGTAGATTTTGATTTTGTTCGGTTGGTCGTTCAGGGTGGGCAGCACTTGATTGATCGCCGATTTATTAACACATGCGTGCAAATATCTAGTGAAACATCGACCCATGTATGGGAGCCTTAACTGGTAATCAGCATCCGACCACACCTTGTCATGTCCACTGCTTAGTGTATTGAAAGCATAACCCTCTCTTGCTGAAACTCTACCACTGTGAGAAAAAGTATCTGGAATAGGTAGAGTGTAAAGGTAGCCAGACACCTCGATTTGTCTGCAATCGGTTCCTGGAGATCGAGGAATCGGCAATCGATCTCTTTGCAATCAATGGCTCACCATTTTGGGGATCCGATTTATGGTCGATTTTGACAGGAGTCGATCGCTTAAAAGGCATATTCCTCCAAATCCATGGATCGGAAATGCTGCTGCAGAGGGAGCTTTGGATCAATCACCGGAAGTGGTCAATTTTCTCCATCAATTGACATAGGATCAACCAAACAAAAAAAACAACATGTCGGATCAAGGTTTTTGTTCAATTTTGTTTGGTCGAACGCTCAGGGTGGGCAGAACTCGGTTGATCGCCGAACGATCACCATGAACACACATGGTGAACGATCGGTCAAAAATCAAGTGATACATGAAGGGTTTTTATATATAGTGGTCCTTTGCCTTATAACCAACCCTTGCGAACCAAATAGGTTTTTAAGACTCTTTTGCTCATAAGAAGTATTGAAAATATGCATAATGTGTTCTGACCCTCCCAAAACCCTTTACCTAACATTTTTATAATAAAATATGTATAAAAAGTGTAATTTACCATAAACACCAATAATTTTCCTGGTGTCCTCACCAACTGAGCCTAGCTTACCAGAAACAAACATTTGAAATCGCCATTCAAGTTCTTTTGCTTTCAGGAAGAGGAGGATGAAATGAAAGATGGAAGGTGGTAATTGTTTGAAGGGAGAGTCCCCTTTCATCATACCTGTCAAAATAATTGTGGCAGAATAAGGGACCAATACGCCCGACTTCACTTCCGGTATTTGGATTGTGATTCTTCTGCATTCCAAATGCAGGAAGTGACATCATTGACGCCACTTCCGGCATCGGAGGCCTCCATTATATTTAGTTGTGGGCTGATTTAGGAGGGAGAGGGTGTTACACTCCCTGCTAATGTCCCACCCTACACATTATCAGCACAAGTGGGGTGGGAATTTTGGAGGGAGGGTAGCGCCCCCTCCCTACTAAATTATCCCGATTTCGAAATCCAGTATTTGCCCGGGAAAGCCACATAAAAAATTTAGTTGAGAGGTATGCCTTCAGGAAAATCAAGAATCTGGCCTTGTAGCCTTTTGTAGATTGGTGAGATGATCCATTTTAAACTACTGTACTTATTAGTGAGATCAGGTCACATGAATACCACCACACAAGCAGAAACATGTTTGGCCTTGGCCATAATTCTGGTTATAAGCCAAATCGTTGCTTGTAAGTTAAAACTAATATTTAAGTTGATCACAAGTCAAACTGGTTGTAACTCAAGGGTCGACTGTATTAGTTTTATGTATCGCATTATAAGTGTATTTGGGAGTTGTTTAGGCCGAGAGGGCTTTGGTTGAACATCTACACTCCAAGGACTTGTATGATGTTCATTAATGACCTCTAATTAGGCAGAAATGGTTATTTCATATTTAATCTCATGATAATTTTTTGTCGAATGAAAAAAAAAGCAAACATTTAATTTCTCTCTTTGTCCTTCCGGCCCCTAAAGGGCCTTGCTCTGCTGCATAATCTTTGATCACTAGTGATGGCCGAACATCGTACACGAACGGGCGGATCAGACTTTTAAAGAAGTCCTATTCGTGGACAGGCAATTTGAATCGGAAAAAACAGGAACTATGCATTCTAGGGACCGGATGTGACGTCACTGAGGTTACATCTGGTCCCTGGAATGCATAGTTCCTGGTTAAGGGAGCCGGATGTGACATCACTGACGTCACTTCCTGTCCCCGTGCCGGTTTTTCACTAGGAGACTGGCTTCATGCCCGGTCTTCTAGTGAAAAGATTCTTCCTCCGGCACGATCTTGCAGGCTCTGATCCTGCCGGAGGAAAAATAGAGATCTTCTTCTCGCCGGTGAACGGGGCGGGTTGAACACCCGCACTGCTCGCCGGCGAGAAGGAGGGCGAACATCCATGTTCGCCGCCGAACTGTCCACCTTGCGGGCAGTTCGGCCATCACTATTGATCACCAGTATCCAGATTCAATCTTCCTAACCCCGGCTCTCTTGTACTCGGTTTTATCTGTAATCCATCTCATACTTCTTCCTACCAGATTATCTTTCACACAAGGCCAGCCTCATAAACTGGCTTCTAATATTTGCTACTCTAGTAAAACGTTGATAGCCATTGTACAGTCCCTTATTTGGAATCAATGCTTATTTTCTTATGCTTAGGAAAGTTGTATATGATACAGAAAGCTTAAGCCATTTTTTCAATATTTCAGTTTCGACAACTCCTGTTTCCCCTGAGACAGTCGTGTTCCTAGGGGGCATTTACATTGGCGTCTGTTACTGCCACTCACAGTGCGGGGGGGGGGGGTGTCAGGCGCTTCAGAATAGTCCTGGGTGGACAATATTATATTTCTTTTCTCTATTAACACAACAATACACACTCACCTGGACAGTATATTTGCGTACTTCGTGGGCTACACATCTGGAATTATTGTGGAGAGGCTGATACAATAGATGTAACTATAACTTTTCAGCCACAAAAATATATTTAATATATTACATTACTGATATGTGGTAATAACACATTATTTAATTATACACCATGAGTTACTTGATTGCAGGAGTTTTCAGAGAGCTGATAAAGCATCCTTACCTTTTATACATAAATGTAACAGCAATGTTATGGACTGGATTGGTATAGTACGTGGATGGCAGTGAAAACACATTATTCAAGTGCCAAAGACTTTGATTGTTTTTCTTTTTCTTTGCACAATGTTCCTCATCACTAATAAAATCTATGCTAGAGCACTTGTTTTTGCTTCATTTCCATTCTAGAATATATATTTGGAATAATCAACAATTACTGGACATATATTTGTACAGCGGGGCAAAAAAGTATTTAGTCAGCCACCAATTGTGCAAGTTCTCCCACTGAAAACGATGAGAGAGGAGTGTAATTTTCATCACCTCAACTCTGAGAGACAGAATGGGGGAAATAATCCAGGAAATCACATTGTATGATTTCTAATGAATGAATTGGTAAATTCCTGGGTAAAATAAGTATTTGGTCACCTACAAACAAGCAAGATTTCTGGCTCTCACAGACCTGTAACTTCTTCTATAGGAGGCTCCTCTGTCCTCCACTCGTTACCTGTATTAATAGCACCTGTTTGAACTTGTTATCAGTATAGAAGACACCTGTCCACAACCTCAGTCACACTCCAAACTCCCCTATGGCCAGGGCCAAAGAGCTGTTGAAGGAAACCAGAAACAAA
Organism: Ptychadena robeensis; assembly: GCA_036250615.1. Classification (NCBI taxonomy): domain Eukaryota; kingdom Metazoa; phylum Chordata; class Amphibia; order Anura; family Ptychadenidae; genus Ptychadena; species Ptychadena robeensis. The sequence continues at coordinate 34,244,114 of CM070036.1, read as the reverse complement.
ATTGTGGACCTGCACCATGCTGGGAAGGCTGAATCTGCAATAGGCAAACAGCTTGATATAAAGAAATCACTCGTGGGAGCAATAATTAGAAAATGGAATACATACAAGACCACTGATAATCTCCCTCCATCTGAAGCTCCACGCAAGATCTTACCCCATGGGGTCAAAATGATCACAAGAACGGTAAGCAAAAATCCCGGAAGCACACGGGGGGGCCTAGTGAATGACCTGTAGAGAGCTGGGACCAAAGTAACAAAGGATAACACACTACGTGCCAGGGACTCAACTCCTGCAGTACCAGATGTGTACCCCTGCTTAATCCAGTAATCCCATCTAAATGTTGCTAGAGAGCATTGGATAATCAAGAAGAGGACTGGGAGAATGTCATGTGGACAGATGAAACCAAAGTAGAAAACTCAACTCATCATGTTTGGAGGAGAAAGAATGCCGATTTGTATACAAAGAACACCATACCTACTGTAAAGCATGAGGATGGAAACATCATGCTTTGGGGCTGTTTTTCTGCAAATGGACCAGGACGACTGATAAAGGAAAAATAATTGAGCCATGTATAGTGAAATGTTGAGTGAAAACCTCCTTCCATCAGCAAGGGCATTGAAGATAAAACATAGCTGGGTGATGCCAAAACCAAGATCAATCACAGATCTATTTGCCCACACACAGGCTATAGGCAAAGGTTGGCACACACAGGAGGGAGGGTTGAGAGCAAGGAGCCACAGCAGACATCTTGGCTGCTCTTTCTTCCCTCTAGTGCAGTGGTTCTCAACCTTTTTTAAATCGGAGACCCCGGAATTGACCTTGCAAAGTGTAACTTGCTGTATTTGGAATGCAGACGTGCAGGTGCAGAGTCACACTCTGTGACGTCACTTCCGACACAATCAGGCAGCTCTGTGTCACACAAAACCTCAGTGGACCAGGACCTTTCGTAGATCAGCTCCCTTTGCTGTTGGAAGAAATCGTGGCACATGATTTGGCTCCTGCTTCCTCTGCTGCATTATCACACTCATTATTACACACCTGGAGTCCAACCAGATCACCTGACCTTGTATATAAGGTCTGAGGCAACAGGGCATTGCCTGAACAAAGAGTTGCTTACAGAGAACTCGGCAACCCCTGTGAAATGGCCGTTCGACCCACAGGTTGAAAACCACTGTTCTAGTGTGTGGGTAAGTAGGTGATGCAAGGGAGAGGAGCAGCCAAAATCTGATCTTAGCAGTGATCTAAAGTGCTTTCTCTTGATTCCAGCATTCCAGTATTTGCTGGGGTATGGGAGTGAGAAGTGAGCAGAGCCACAGCAAGGAGGCTGAAGAGCAGCAAGTTGTTTAAGTTGTACAAGCACAGATGTCAATAAAGCAGAGACTCGTTTGTGTAGTGACTGAAATATACAATATACAAACAAAAAAGAGACACCACACCAAATGATTGAGTTAGGTGGAAAAAAACCCCAAAACGAAATATAGGTTTATTCAATAAATTCAATACCAAGATTTATTTTTAAGAGAGCAGTGATTTCTTACAATAATTGAACAATACATGTAGAAGAAGAAGTAAAGTATCAAAACAGTTATTACAAAAATATGACAAACTCTGAAACAAGTACAAAATAGGCAGCTTTCTTGTGAGGTCTGAATATTTGTATTCCTATTTTTATCTAGACAGTGCAGAGATGGGTGTTCTGTGCTCCGTCACCTACGCTACGTATTTCACATCAATCTTCATTCAAGATTTTGTTCAAGCTTTTTAGCAGACCATGGATACCCCCTTGTATACACATATTCTGTAGAAGGCAGTCAGTTTACACGCACACTGGGCCAGCCACCAGAGTCCTATACAAGGGAAGGTATGAATTTAGGAGAGGATGGAAAAAAGTGACAGTTTTTAGTATGAACATTAATATTTGAGGTTTTATTAGTTTAGCCATAGTTACCCACTTATATGTATATAATTGTTAGGATGGTGGCACACATTGATCAACAGGTGAGAGGGAACGGTATACACTTTTTAAATCATACCTACCCACTTGTGAACATAGTAGTTAAAGATCGGAGCAAAAAGTGCCCGTGTCTTATGGTCCGAATGTGTGACTGGCCGCACCTTGGCCAGCTTTCATGGCAAGAATATTAACCGGGGAGGTGGAGGAGCTGTCAGATAGGAGATCTGCACACAGCCAGTTTCCCATCTTAACTCCCATCTTAACTGTTTATATCAACAGAGCCCTGCTAATATACGTAATGCAGAGCTGTGTGTAGGAAAACTGTCCTCAGGCTGGCAGCTTCCTCACATACACACAGTCTAGAAGGGAGACATGAATGCAGATTCAGAGTAAGATGAGATAAGAAGTGAAATGTGCTCTCTAGTGACACCATTTTCAGTTGTGGCAGAAATTGATACTGCAATGATTTTTTTCCCAAATTAATTTGAACACTTTTTTTTCTAGCGTTCCTGCTAACAAACTGGGTGTGTCTTATGGTCAGGTGCAAAAAATACAGTACTTATTTCTTTAAGATTTAAATTTGCTAATGATTCAAATCACCAAATAAGAGTTCTTAACATTAACTTAACAAAACTGATTATGTTAATTGTAACTGGCTGGTAGTTTTGAATAATAGTACTTCTTATGATGCCCTTCCACCCCTTTACGGACATTAATGTTATGGCTTTGATTGGCAGCAGCATGTTTAACATGTATCCACCCCTGTGTATAGTTTGCTTTAGTGCTATTACATTCTAAGTTTTTTTCAATAGTTGGTCAGTTTAGCAGATTACACTTAAACATGAACACACAAATCATGATCACATCACATTGCATTGCTGATAAATATTGTTTATGGTCTCTTGTATAGTCTTGGGACAATACCGTATTTCACCAGCAGGTGGCAACGTAACTCAATCTGTTACTGCAGCCATCCATCATAACTCCTTTGTTTTATGAAATGTATGGTATATCCACTTCTCACAGATGGATCTTGATCAGTGTTTTTGTACAGGTTGTCCACTGTTCATCTGGTTCACAATTCCCAGAAACAGAAGGAGCCTTGTCAGTAACACTTTACTTCTAAACAAAAACATTTTTTTATAGCACACACATTTACAAGTCTACACTTTGCTCTAAAAATGTAATTCAGTTTTGCAGTTCTTGGTAATATATGACTTTGGTCGTCAGTGAACAGAAGGGGGAGATAATGAAATCTTGATGCGCTTCTCCAAGCCGCTTTACAAGCCTCAGTACAGTTGTTATTAAATAGAATGTGACGATCCAGTCCCAATGTTCAGCACTGAGAACGCAAAGATTTCTAACAGAACAGCTTTCTTTCAAAAGAAATCTGTATAGAAGTACAGAAATCTGTGTTTTTTTTATGTAATATCCCCCCCCCCCCAAAAAAAAAGAAGACTGACCAGAAAAAAATGGGAAGGAAATAGAACATAAAGTGATACTTTCACTACATGAACAAATATTCTGTAGGTTTTATGGAGGATTGGGGGAGGGGCATAGAAGGCAGATTCATATATTTAATTTATACTATGTTCCCACATGTGCGGAACCCGCAACTTGATTGAATGGCTGTGGTTAAAAACCGCCTCTCAATTATTGAGACGGGGATTTTAACTGCACCCATTGACCTCTATGGCCGCAGTCAGGAGCGATTGGTGACCCACGATGAAAAACACGGTGAGCTAAGTTTTTAGGTCGCAAGCCGAGCCGCACTCGCTCCAGGCCAGAGGAAGAGCCCATTCAATGACATGGGCGCGATGGCCCCACATGTGGGAACATAGCCTTAGGCTGCAGTCAGACTGACCGACCACCTAAAAACTGCGGTCAGTTTTCAACTGCCACTATACACTACCACAATGGCTGCCACTGCTGCACACAACGGCTATGGTTTCAGAGAGGCTGTAGATTGTTAGCTGCTCTGAAATTAAATCTAATGTGCTTGGCATTAGTAGACTTTTGTGTCAATTTGATTATTTGTGTCTTGCGATTTTACATTTTTCACTGTCTGTTTTTTTTTTTTTTAAACAAACCAAAAAAAAATCCTTGACACAACAAAGGACCATTTTTAAAGCCCATTGTATTCTTAATACCACCTTGTTTTACCATCTCTATTGACTTCAATGAATTTGACCAACATTGTGACATTTTGCCTAAACCTCCTAAAACTTTAAACGTACAATAATCCTGCTTCCTAGGTCAGACCCTTCCTCCATGTCATAATTACCCCTATCTACTCCTATCTATCATACAAAACCATTTCTGACAACATATCTATAATCTCTCAACTTTGCTTTTCTTAATATTGACATTTCCTGTTACATGCATTTCAAAAAGTCTCTTTATTATATAAAACATTTAAACTATTCATTAACAAAGATTTTTGCAATATGACAGGTGACAAAAACCTGGTGTTTGATATGTATTAATTAGAAAGCACTGACATTATTAAGCGTTAGAGACCTCAGTCATGCGATTATCTAGGTATTAATATGGAAAATTATTTTTGCAAGAGTAATTAACTTTGATTTAAGGCAAAAAGAAATGTGATGAAAGGACTCAACGTGACTTCATCTGAGAGAGCACTTCAAATGATATCAAATAGTGCAATACAGCAAAACTTAAAAGGGGCAATCTGCTTTAATAACATACCCAATTAAGCTGAGAAAGTAAAAGTAATTATTACATAAATTGGCCTCATATCATATGTATATCTGGGTTCAGGACTGAAAATGTAAATTCATTGAATGCTGATTACATTAATAATACAAAAAAGTATTTGAAAACTGATATGTTCCTAAAGATAGATACTGAATTTGACAAGTCTGGCAGAATGGGGGGGGGGGGGGGGGGGGGGGGGGGGGGGGTCAGTTGAGATGCTTGTAACATATATTGGCATACAGAACTTGGGAAGATTAGCAAAGAAAACAAAAGCAGGTCAACCAGTAGAGGCGCCCATACGCGTTTAGATAGCCGCTCCATCTATCATGTCATGCTGTGCACGTTTGTGGCCATAGATCGTGCCCACCCGTCTTTAAGCGGGATCCATTGACTGTGCTGGAAGATAGGTCTGTCAAGCCGGAAACAGACATGTCCATAAACCCCAGTCAATCATGGATGACCACACAGCCCCATCACAGCAAGCGCTGCTTGACAGGGCCGGGACACATGGAAGGGGATGGATTCCAGCACTGGCTGCTGTTCACAGTGCGAGGGGAGCCCCCCTCCTTGCAGACTTTCTGTCTCCCTCTCTCAGCTCTGTCTGTCAGCAGCTCCCAGATGGTGATCTGAGATATTTTCTTAAATATCATGTAGGATAGGATAATACCTATCAGGTAGAATAATATCTTACCACACTGGGTGTATACAGGGCCCCCATGGCATGGGAATCAATGTTCAAATTGGTGCACAACGATTTGTCCTTCGATCAACCAGGGTATTAGCCTGTGTATGAGGGGCTAAAGTTTTATTTATTTCCTGCCACTATGTCAGACCCATAGAAGTAAGCAGATGAGAAAATGTGATTCTCTGGAATATATTGGAACAGATCCAATAAACCTTGATTTTTGCTGGGATTCTGAAATCAGGGTAACTTAGGAGGTAGGGGACATTACTCTCACTTCAAGTTACCCACCCCACCTTGTGGAGATGATGTTTGAAGTGGGAAGTAAAGAGGCAGAGTAATGCCCCCTCAACACTTTGTGTATTTTTGTCTTATTCAGTAATGGGAAACTGATAGGTATGATACAATCAGTTGTATAAAGTTGCCATATATGTTGGAACAGTCGTGTATCCTCCTCTTAATGCACATTAATGCAACATGGGTTTCATCATTTAAAGCCAATATGTAACTAAAAATAAGTCCCAATACCAAATGCTCTGATACTCTATGGACCCTGATAAATTCAATAGTATTCCATCACCCAGAGCATTTTAAAGGAAAACAAAAATTACTGTCAAATATATGACTGTAATGTATGTGAAATATGGCAAGATGTTAAAATGTGCAGTTTTAGGCCACAAAATCTAGCTCCCAACAGGAAACAAAACAGTTCTTACAAGTGGAATACAAAGCTCATGAAGGGTAAAATGATGTCTTATTGGAACCCTTACTACATAAAGCCAGGGCACTGTTAGATTAAGGACTACATATAGACGTGGATGGGCTGTTTCTTAATACAATGGCTTCAACTTGAATGAGACTTTTGATTACTAGAGACCCAGCAACTTTTGCACTCGTAGAAATGTCTTTTTAGTGGATTGGATTAGTACTCTTGAATATGCAAAAGGCCGAAACCAAAGCTTGAATAGCAACTGGAGACAGAGAAACCCACTAGGGGTTGAGCTATCTCCAACATGGAGGGCTTTCAGCCATATACAGACATAACCCGAAGGCACTTGAAATTAAAGGCATCCACACAACACCAATAAAAACATGTTGAGTGGACTTATTGTTCAAAAGATTTTCAGAGTTCTCTTTCAGGTCTGATCTGGTAAACAATAGTAGCTGTACAAGTGTCTTCATATTTACCCTATATATTACATATATTATATAAGAACATTTGCTCAGTACAAGGTGATGTGTGAGTGAGAATACAGTGATGATAGTTCAGTACACTGAGGCAGATTGATAACATTCAGTATTATAGGTTAATATTACAGGACAATCAATAGTGGTTCTCATCTTTCAGAAAAGTGGTATAGGTAAACCTGTTCAATGACACTGTTATACTTACATAAAAAAAAGTCTGGTACAAAAGGTGATGTGGTGTATACAACAATTGTCAGGTATACCCAACACAGTATTATATGTAGTAGTGTAATTAGGGTGTTTAGTGCGTTACAGTCACAACTTTCCTTCATCTGGACTGTGTACACCCATGGATATCACATTTAAATGGCTGGTAAAGTTCTCCTTTGATGCTGCGTGAGCTCTGGGTGCCATACATCCACAATAAATATCAACCGATAGGAGTCAGCATCTTGCCACACCTCGTGTTCAAAGGAGTCATCAAAAATCAGCACTTTGCCTTCTTCCCAGCTCCTGTAAAACATCATTGTGTCATAACATTTCCTTAATGCTTGCTGTACCAATATAGAGAAGGCCAACTCTAGAGACTGTTTGTGTTATTTGTATTTTTATCTCTCTACACTTTAAACACTGTTGTGTTGGGTGACCACCTGAGTGCCCCTATATAGCAAGGTATGTAAGAAAAGTCATATCATGGGGCATAATTGTAACACAGGCATATTTACTAATATAATATAAAGAGTGTGGGCACCCCCATTCTAAACGTTAGAAGAGATTGTACTCTTAACCAAAACCAAGTTTTTCAAGTCCTCATTTACACACTTAGGATTATATATAGCATAAAAATCCTACCTGGTGTCATTGGCACATCTTATCTTACAACCAGTCTTTGGTATAACCAATCCTAAGTGCATCCGGAGTCTGCAGTTTGTTGGCCCCGTGTGGGGCCACACATGAGTTCCAGGGTGCATGACAGAGTATTTGATCTAAGCAGAAACAAGATACAAGATTAACATACATCTTTCCAGTCACTGGCTAAAATAGATACAGCCAATCCCTGGCTAAGATAGAGCAGTTTCTAACTTGATGATCAGATCTCTCCATATAAGTACACCTGATGGTCTGTAATGCCCTTTCTTCATAAAAACTTGAATAATAGCATTAAAAAAACAAAAAATAGGAGGACACTAAGCAAAACCTCAGAAAAAGTGCTGTACCAAACTTGTGATACACCCTGTATATACAGGGCCGCCGTCAGAAATCATGGGCCATGTACATTAAAATTTTACATCATACAGAGTGGCTGCTGGCAGTCCGGGAAAACACAGTGAGCAGAGGCTGTCGGCAGGCTTGCCATACCAATTGGGCAGCAACCGGGACCCCTACATGCTGACCGCCGGGCCCCCCCTAGCTGCTCGGGCTTGGGA
>CM070036.1:34195904-34209386 GCA_036250615.1 Ptychadena robeensis | reverse complement strand
GTAGACCATCGGTCCAATAGCCAGACCAAGTTACCCTATTGACGCTGTGAGACCCGTGAGCGAAAATCGATTTTAATTTAATCGATGTACACCACATGGGGAGTACGATAATTGCTCAATTTCGACTGAAAAGTTAATCAAAGTAATCCAAAATCGTTGATTGAATTCCTCTTACCATTTAGTTTCAATCGAAAGTTAAAGGGAAGTAGCCAAAAAAAATCGACCAATCGTGCAAAATTTTCCAACCTGTCCGATCACTTTTCAATCGACGATTTGACAAAAATCGATCAATGATCGTCGATTGTACTATGTGGGCAGCACATCGATTTTATTTTACAACTGATCGTTTTTTGATCAAAAAACTTTGATTGAATGCTAAAATCGAACCATGTGTGGCTAGCTTAACTCCTCCAGTACCTGGAATGACTGGAGAGACGAGGTCACCTATGCTCAAGTCATGGTCTGTGATGTTTACATTTCTTCTACCACCACTGACACTTTAGGATTTGCAGTATATTTGCCTTGTAATAACTGATAAATCTTTGGTTTACACCGAAGAGGAAACATGATCCAAGAACTAAAGTTCAAACCTCTCAACTTACTTAAGCTAGGAGACATCATACACAGCTTCTTTCACCAAGTAGTTCTAGCATAGTGATGGCGGAACTTTCAGGGACCGAGTGCCCAAACTGAGCCCCAAACTCCACTTATAATGCCGGTGTTCTGAGATATTTTCCTAGCCTGAAATATTTTCCTATTCTTACAACTGCTCATGTGCAGATAGCCCGAGTTTTGGGTTTTCAGGGTTACTTCTTCCGATTTTCTGGTGTCAAGGTTAGGAGGGGGGGGGGGCTTAAGGTTAGGGGGAGTGGTGCTTGGAAGTAGGCGTGAGTGTGCTGGATCGGGCCCGCTGAAGTTTAAGGGTTAGGGGGTTAAAAATTAATCTAACCTCCCAAATCCCCCTCCTAACCTTAACCCCCCCCCCAAACCTGACACCGAGCAAAATATAACCCTGAAAACACCAAAACTCGAGCTATGTGCAGTTGTTAGAATAGGAAAATATTTCAGCTAGGAAAATATCTCAGAACACCGGCATGGCAATTTAACCTTAATTAAAATACACAACTCATATACACAAATGAAACATGAACACACACTTTCTTATCAGATAGAATAAAAGAGGGTGTTGTGTGCAATCAGAAGAGAGGAGATGAGAACTGACAGCAGTTCTTTCATCTGTGCTGGCTGACAGCTCGCGTGCCCACAGAGAAGGCTTTGAGCGCCACCTCTGGCACCCGTGCCATGGGTTCACCATCACTGTTCTAGGATTTTTTTCTTTATTCTAAAAAAGTATTAGACTTCCATATTTGCTTGATGTATATACAGGGGTGCACATAACTTTTTTAGTGAGCTCCTCAGATGAGTCCCAGGAGATGGTGTTTGGTACTCATCCCATATGTAGGGTGGTCTTCTTCACTGTCCTCTGCATCAGTCTGCTGCATGGTAGATTCTGCTGCAGTTGGACCTCCGATTAGCTGTCTCCATCCACAGGTCACCAGCTGGCTTTGGGTTAAATATAACTCCCACAGTACAACACTGTTTGAACCCCCAGATCTCATTCCTCACTAGTACAACCTTGAAATTTGGCTGGCTTAGTAACTAACCCCTGAGACTACCAGCAGTCTAAATGTCAACCTTTCATAGTCATATTCCAGCTGTAACAGTGCTTGTCAGATTTTACCCTCACATATGCCTACTCTGACTTTCTTCCCCCAGATTTCCAACACCCTTAGAAGTCAAATCTTTTTTTTTTGGAATTATTTATTTACATTCCTAATTTCACACCTCTAACTGCAACCTTTCATAGAGTAGTCCAAGTGACATAAATTGTATATATTTAACATTTAGCTGTGGCCGCCCAGACACAGAGTTGTACAATAATGCAGGTACGCAAAGCTAGTTTTTGGCCCCTTTTGAGTACCAGAGTACCACTTATATGCACCCCTGTGTATAGATACTGTAATGTGTTTTAATTCATAGATTTTTTAATGAAAGCTTAAAATTTTTATGCATCATACAGAATAGGAAGCCTGCCATAAGAGAAAAAGGGGGGCTAAATTTTTCAGTCAAGCCAGGTCACTCTCCAACACGCTTTCCCATTGGTTTGATTGCCTTATTAATCAGACCAGAACAAGCATGTAAAGGCGCCTAGCACTTCAGATCCCAGACCTTCTTCTATTAAAAAAAAGCACAATCACTTGTGATACAGTGTAAACTGTGCAGAATGTGACAAATAGGCCTTATAAAAAAACTTTAAAAAAAACTTACACTATAAATCACCAGAACAAGTCCTGTCCTTTGGTACGATCATGATGCAGACATCCCTACATACCTTAGAACACACATATTTCACCACATAGGGTAGAGTTCCATGTCCTCAAAGGCCTCCTGCATCTTCAGCATTATCAATGGCGCCGAATAGGCAGAACCCAGAAGGATCAGTAGGGATGCTCTGGGCTCCCTCTGGACATGTAAGATATTTCAAGTGTAGCTACACTCAGGGTTAACGCAAGGAGGTTATATAACAGAAATGTCACTACAGTGTGTCACTCCAATATACATTGCCATACCATGTCATGACAGATGAGAGATTTTAAATAATCAATATTGTGATTTGTTCAAACATTTTGCGGGAAATAAAAATATTGATCTGTGAGGGAGGTGTTGAGGAACATGTTTCCTCTCAGTCCCAGGGGAATTTCCCCTCTTTTTTTCCTCTCCTGTCGTGGCATGGTATGGTATTGCAATGTACATGGGAGCCGCACACTGTGGTCACAACATTTCTGTTATTTTATGAATCTCTCCGTAACCAATAGACCTGTGAAAAGGAGGGTTATTGGGCAGGGGTCAATTGCCAAAGGTGGTGCGCATCTATTCGCCGAATGATCGTTCGCCAATTGCCTGAGACTCTCCCTGTGTATGGCCAGCTTTAGTGAGAATTTACACGGGCGCCCGCTGCATTGTGTGCAGGCGTTTAGGGAGCATTTATAATTGCCCCCGCAGCTTTGGCCGTCCAGGTGTATGTCCCCTTAGTGTGGCAAGGAGCCGAATGACAGGTCTGTAAGGGTGTCCATCCACGGCTCGATTTTTCAAAGATTAGAAAACAATCGAGCAATGTGCGTGTTCACAGCGCTCGATTGTGTTTGAATCTATTAAAAAATGAGCCATAGATATCTTTCTTCGGGCAGGATCAACCGATCCCTCTCGAAGACAGGTCTGTCGACCTGGTCGAAAACAGCCATATCGGACAAGACCGTTAAATACGGCTGATGTCTGTTGCTTTGCATTACGACTGCGGGTCTCCAGGCAAAGCATCGGCTGACCTGGGGAGAGCAGAGCTGTCTCTCCCCAGCTCCACCGATATCTGAAAGCAGTGAATATCAAGCCATCTGTATCCTGCTTAACCGACAAGTGCGTAAATCCTGCTCAATCTGCATTTCTTTGGATGGGGACTAGGGTCCTTGATTTCCAACCAATCGACGGGTGCCCGAGAGTCATCTTGAGGTCACCACTCTGTGCTCAAATGGGTCATCTGTCGAGTGCCGTCAGGACGTGGATGTGGACCTTTACTGTCTAAAACCATGCTGATACCAAAGTGCAACACTGATGAGCATAGGAAACTGGATAAGGTGAACTGCACTGGCAGGATCAAAGGGGGCGAATAGAAAATGATTTATTCAGATTTTCTGAGTGTTGAAGTCACAGTTCTACTTTATGTACATATGTCTGTTACTTTAGAGCTTATAAAAAACTTCAAACAATATTTGTATTTCACAGCATGCATCTTTTACAGAATACACTTCTATAATACAGATCTGTGTATGCCTTCCATACACTGGAGGTATACTGACAAAACAAGCTATTCCCGCATATAGGATTTATCACACCAGCAGCACATAGCAAACACACTGCTAATACTGGTTTCTTTTGTCATGCATAACTTCTTAATTACCATCCTGTCTAATTAAGACAATTGAAGGAACCACTAAAGAACGAAACAATGCTCTTTTCTTCCAATTCATTATTTGTGACCCAATTAGAAAATGTGTGCAAAAGCTAATAATTCAATGTAATTAAATATTGATTTTTTTTTCGGCGGCGGATTAAGCAGGCACATGCTAATTTCTTGATTACTAGCAATTCCACATTTTTATCTAGAATTATGTAAATACCTAACTACTGATGTGCAATTAGGGTTTAATAGATGAAAGCTGCAACGGCTAAGCCCCCCTTCTATGAAATGCATTAGCGAGAAACCTATTACATCGCACCTATTACCCTTTCTGGAGAAATGAAGTAACCAGTGCAGGCATTTATACAGAACAGATGTCATATTGACTCCATGTTCATTCTTTATTTATCTTCTGCACCTGACTGCCCCACTAGTTGCATTCCCTTTGCCTGCCATGCTTCTTATCTTTTCAAAAGCAATCTAAGCTTAGGCGCAGTCCTCTCCCTAAACCCACTTCACTCTCCTACTCAAATATTGGGATGCGCATCATAGAATCATATGTAAAGAGGCTGAAGCCCCACAAGAGGCTGTGCGGAAAGCTGGATACATATGTTTGGCATGGCTCCATAATCATTCAATGTTTGAATATTTTTCTTGTGTGAAAATGCTTTCTAAAGCCCCCCATACACCTTACAATCTTACCATACAATTTCTGTACAATCAACTTTTCTTCTACCAAAACCATGTGAGGAGCTTTCTAAATCTTCCAATCACTATGTATTCTATCAGGGAGGACCCGCACTCCATAGTTGTTGGTAAATCTGAGGAAATTGTATGGAGTGATCTAAAGGTGTATGACCAGCTTTACACAGATTATCATTGTGAAGAATGACATGAAGAGGACTACAACAGGTACCTAAAGCCAAGCTTGGCTTGAATAAAAAAAAAAATAATAATCGAGCCACCCTGCCTTCCTTTGAGCAGGATCAATCGATCCCGCTTGGTCAAAAAGGGAGCCAACATGTTGGTAAACCCTGTTCGACTTCTTTTACTTTGCATGGGGGCCGAGGGTCCCCACCAAAAGTAGCCTTGATAACGTCACCACGCTGCGCTTGATGATTCCACGGGAATCAACCCATGTATGCCCAGCATTAGTTTCAAATACATTAGGTAGATAGGTAGTGTAAGGATCTGAGTAAGGGTCCCCATACACCTAAAGATTTTTGTCAGATTTCCTGTAGATCTCATTTTGTTTTAACAAAACCATGTAATATGAGGGACTTTCTAAACTAAAGGCACCCACACATGTACTCAGTGGGAGCCAACAAAGCAGGTCAGATCAGCTCTGGAGTGCAGCGTGATGAAGTCATCACGCTATTCTCCAGAGCGGACAGCATCGGCCGGCACCCTTTGTGTGGCACCCCCAATCGGCGGCCGATTTTGCCACGACCGACAGCCGCAAGCGCGCACGCCCATCGGTCAGCGCCAAAATCGTCCGCTACTCGGTGCGTGTATGGCAGCCTTAAGTCTTCCTGTGTTCAGTCGCAGAGGACTCTATGCTACAAAAGCAGGGAACACATGGCTCGATATTGGACCCATTTGTCTCCATGCAAAGCAACGGACATTGACCGTGGTTTACGGTCATGTCCGATATCTATGTTTTCAAAAGGGATTGATTGGTCCCACTCGAAAAACTAGGATGGCCACATATGATATGGGCCAGATAGATGGCCGTGAGCGCGCACACCGCTCGAATCGGCCATCGTTCTGTCCCATATCTACAAGCGTGTACCTAGCTTTAGTTGTTGGTAGATCTAAAGGATATCTGACAGAGATCTAACGGTGTATAACCAGATTACATTTATCAAGGACCAACTGATTTGGGGGCATTTAGATAAAGCTGGATAATATTCTTTATACTTTTGTGCTATATACTCGTACATTCAGACTGCGTTAAATGTTATTTCCTCTAAACAACATTCCAGATATGATTACAGCTGAGCTGCTAGTTTGAAGAACAAATTGTCCAAGGCCACTACGGCAAACAGGAGAATGTTATCAAGTCTGCAGAAACCACATTCATCCAAATATGGACATCGCAACCATGCCCTAACTAACAACCCCTGCCCCTCTTTTGCAATGCTTAATCTAAAGCTGGACATTCACAGCTCGATTTTTAACAGATTGAAGCCCAATCGAGCGCTGTGTACGTTCACGGCATTCAATTGTGCTCACATCTGTAAAAAAATCGAGCTACCGAGCCCTTCTTCGATCCCGCTCAAAGAGGGAACCGACATGTTGGAAAACCCTGTCCGATTTCCATTACTTTGGATGGGGACTGTATAATAACAGTTGATGTATTGGTTTGTCAAGGTCATTGAAAGAAATGCGCATAACATAGAAATGTCAAGAGAAGCAAACTGGCCAAATACTTAAAAATGAAGTCAACACCAAGTAAGGTGCCACACTTACCAAATTGGAGTAGATCTCTGAGATAAATGGCTTATTAGGTAATCTTTTATGGTCAATGGATTTTAAACCAGGTAATGATAAATATACCATACTGACTAGAACACCGTTTAACTGATAGTTGTTATACAGCACATCTGTTGTTTATGGGTTGAACAGGGATTCTTGATCAATATCAATTAGATATATTGATTGAGAATTATCTTACCAATAGATTTTGCTTTTAGATTCAATGTATCATATATACAGTATAAGCCGACCTGAATAAAAGCAGAGGTACCCAAATTTATCTACAAACACTGGGAAAATGTATTGACTTGAGTATAAGCTGAGGGTGGAAAATGCAAGTCAGATAGGAGAGTTTTGTAAATGAGAAAAATACAGAGAAAGCACCATTGCCCCTACAAATGAATCAAACAGGTGAATCTTAGTGCCACACCCTCAATAAAGTTAGGCGAACACAGGTTTATAGTTATTACCGTATGGGTTTTCAAGGCATTTCTTATGATTCAAATTAAAATAAGTTTACATTTAAAAGTCTTTATTATTATTATTGGGACCAATACATGGAATGGAAAGGGTTTTTTCATGTTGTCATAATAAGTAGTGGAGTTTTCCACCTTCTCCAGTAAAAATGAACAAATAGTGCAGTAGATGGTGCTGCCATGCCATTTGTTTACCACCAGCTGACCTTGGGAATGCTGCCAATAAAATATTGAATACACATCGGACCATTCACAGGGGCTGCCCGCCTCTGCAGGGAGACCAGCAAACACCTGGACAGGTAAGTGGGGCCCTGACAATGACCTTGACTCCAGTATAAGCCGAGGGGGGCATTTTCAGCACATTTTTGTGCTTTATGGTATTTGTCAAATCTTATCCTTCAAAAACATTTCACTGCATATGACCACTTGTCACACACACTAAAACAAATGTAACACAATTGATTGTTTTCTTCAAGAAAACTGAACCCACCTAGATATTGTGTACCAGGGCAGTGAACAACGTAATCCACTAATTGTGGAATTTTGTTTTGTTGAGAGCAAATGTTTATGTGAAAATCCGAATTAGTAAATGAAATCTGCAGCATTACAGAGCCTTGTGGAGGGAGCGGTCATATCTTAATTACTGGCGCCACCTGCTGCATACATCAAGAACTTTTTTTAAATAAATAGAAACAACTTGAAAAGTTGTGTGTGGGAAAGAGCAGAACATACCTCTCGCTAATGTCTTTTCATTGTAAACAATGTATACAACACTTTCTAGCTAATTACTCAGGAATTAGGATTATCAGTTGCATTGATTCAGCATGTTAGTGTGAGGTGACACAAGAGAACAAAGTTCTTGTAGAAATTGTTATGTTATGTGTTGAAATAAACAACATTTTGGCTGGAGTTAAACTTTCAGATTAGAAAAGTTCTATGCAGAAGGTAGTGCTGGCTGAATATTACTTTGTCATGCTCACACAGTGTATTGGAGATCATTAAAAACCTGAACACAGGGAAAATGTGAATGCTCCCTGAGCCATGAAATATCAAGAAATATTTGCTTCCAATTGATGAGTCCAATAATGTCAGATGGAGATGGGAGAGGTTCATATGTAAAAAACACATGATATGCAGAAGGTCTATCTGCTCATGACTAGAGATGGTCGTGAAATTCTGATGAGCTGATTTTGCAAGTTTTACTTTTTTTTCCGGACTACAAAGACGCAAAATCTATGTCTGTGCATCTTAGGGTATGTCTCCACTGCGTAATTGGCTCCAGCGTGTCCACCTGCGCCCCAGGTGCCCAACCTGCGGCCCTTTGGGTGTTGTTTGGTGGCCCCAAAACTTGTTAATGCATATGGCATAGAAACTCACCTGTTCACCGATCCTCCACCAACGGGTCCTCGCCTGGGAAATTCTTGGAGCGGTAAGAGGAGGAGAGGGACTCACTAAGCCTCCAGCTGAGCACGCTAATTGGCATACGTGAAAGCTAATGAGGGACCTTAGACAGGACCTGAGTGCCTATGCTTCCACTAGACTACTTTGATAATATCCATGAGGCACATATTCTTTGTTGATGTATATGGGGCATTCCATATATCACCATGTGTAGTGGTCGCACACTGACCTGGCTTTCCTAGTCAACTTTGGCAGTCCTATATGTTATGTGCGGCCCTTTAGTGATGCCGAGGGCCGCACTTGGGGCCCTCCATATCACCTCAGTTGCCCACTACTGACCTGCGCTAAGCGCATTCCTTGGCGGAGACCCAATACACATTACCTGTGGTCGGACACCGGCTGTTCTCACTTCCTTCTGCAAATTCGCCGGCTGGAAGGTCAATGTAGTGCAGTACGTCAACCTCCAGCTGGCAGATCTGCAGAAGGAAGTGAGAACAGCCGGTGCCCGAAACAAGTAACGTGTATTAGTTCCGATAGACATACACTTATTGTCCAAAAAGTGAAAAAATTTAATAATAATAATTAGTCCCAAACATCCTGGGAGCTCTAAATCCCAGGAGGCTGAAATTTGTTCAATTCCCTCCAGCCAAGAGGGGGGTCTAATCTGTATTATCACATCTATAGTACATGATAAACACATGCTAAAGTTTCAGACCTGCACACTCTGCTGGAACAGAGACCTCCCTCCTGGCACTGGCCGTTTGGTTAGGCCGGAAGGAGAAGATTAAAAACACTTGGCTGGTGGAATGTACAGTTAATACTGCATAGTATTGCTGTAACAGGTTGTATATTCACTTTATATGTGAATGACTACCGTATTTTTCGGACCATAAGACGCACTTATGGTCTGTGTCTTATGGTCCTAATGTGCTACCACCCGCGGCCATCCGGCCGACGGTGATCGCAACTTAGCTCCCCGACAGCTCTCCCGGCAGATAGATCAGCTGTGTGCAGAGGGAGAGGAGATCAACTGTGTGATCTTAATTGGCACACCTCCTGTTGTGCCGAGAGGTCACACAGCTGATGGGCTATGTCAGCTGTGTAATCTCCATCTGCCGGGAGAGCTGAACTGTATTGGTTATATTTGCAGAGCCTCGCAAATATAGCCAATGTAGAGTGTGTGGCACAAGCTGCACTGGCAAGCAGCTTCCTCACACACGCAGCAGAGAAGGGATATCAGAGTGCAGATTCCCCCTTCCTCCCCTCTCTGTGCTCTGTATGAGGAAGAAGAGACGCTGAAGTCTGCTCTCTAGTGACACCATTTTAGTGGCTGAAAAGGGGTACTGCATGAGATTTTTTAACATTCATTTAAACAAATGAAATATTTTTTTCCTGATTTCCTGCTCTAAAAACTGGGTGCGTCTTATGGTCAGGTGCCTCTTATAGTCCGAAAAATACGGTATGTATTTGACCCTTGAGGATTTTTTCGAACTTTCTCACAAAAACTATGGGGTGCTTCTTGTAGTCCGGTGCATCGCATAGTGCAAAAACTATGGTAATTGCAAAGCCCTAAAACATTGTAGCAGCACGTGTAGTTTTTGCATAAACTAAAGCAAGTTGAAATGTTTTATATTAGAAAGGTTTGACTTGACTTTGAACTTATTAAAAAAAAAAAATTAGACAGCAACAAATTTTCTGTTCTTGAAATAAAAAGGGCGACCCTACAAAACACACTCTTTTAAAGAATAATACAGAAATACTTTTTTCCCATATGTTCCCACAACCTTTCCCTTCATCTCAAACTATTTTAGTGGCAATGCCATGTTTAGAGGCTTTGAAATTAACTCACAAATCACTCAGTCTAAATGTCACTAAGGTAAATACACTATAATCCCCGATTAAAAGAGCAATGCTCAGAAATGTTAACCCACAGCAACTCTATTTCATCTCTAATTGTCTTTAGTAAATTGTATATTGGCAGCGCCATCATAAAGTCTGTGTGTATATAGCCGTGCAGAGTAAAGAAAGGTTTCATCTCATGTTTTATGTCTGGTTTCTGACACAAATGTGGACATAAGTGGAGAAAAACAAATACATTATGCATGAAGCAATGTTTATACCTTTCTCCTTTTTTTGAGAGAATGATTCATCCCCTGTGAAAACAAGACACGCACATTATAACTGTTACATATGCATCACAACAGTGAAATGGTAATAGACTTGTGATTTATACAGCACACTGCTTTATAGGGGAAAACACACATCACATATTACTAACCAAACAAAACAATCACATGATTCAGTATGTCACTAAATGACCTTTATGGCCAAGCTTTGCTTACCCTTTGTATTGGAAGTAAAGGGAATGGGATTTTACATAAGCTTCCATACATGGCATAGTCTCATTGATCTATTTGTGCCCTGGAACTAGTAACTAAAAATGTACAATTTACAATTCTTCGTTAGACATTGTGACAACTAAAACCACAATTCAACCCTCAACTTTCACCATTAATCAGGGGTGCACATAACTTTGTTAGTGAGCTCCTCAAATGAGTACTAGGAGATGGTGTTTAGTACTCACCCCATATGTAGGGTGGTCTTTCTCACGGTCCTCTGCATCAGCTTCCTGCATAGTAGATTCTGCTGCAGATGGACCTCCCTGTTCCTTATTAAGCCTCCGATTGGCTGTCTCCATCCACAGGTCACCAGCTGGCTTTGGGTCACATGTAACTCTCACAGTACAACACATTTGAACCCCCAGATCTCACACCTCAGTAGTGAAACCCTGAAATTTTCTGGCTTAGTAACTAACCCCTGAGACTACCTGCAGTCCAAATGTCATCCTTTCATAGTCAAATTCCAATTCACAGTGCTTTTCTCTTGTCATATTTGACCCTTACATATGCCTACTCTGACTTTCATCCCCCAGATCTCCAACACCCTTAGAAGACCAATAGTTTTTTTTGGATGATTAATTTACATTTCCCAATTTCACCCCCCTAACTGCGACCTTTCATGTTTATCCATATTCCCGGCAGTTATTCAAGTGACATAAATTGTATATATTTAACTGCGTCCAGACAGAGCGCCTCCAAGTTGTTAGTACGCATATGAGCTTTGTAACAATAATGCAGGTACGCAAATACGAAAATAACCATGAGTCAACAGTAGCTCAAGTAAGGGGTGGCCAACCCCCAAGCACTTACCAGTGCATATAACAGGCGGAAAGTTCCATCTATTGCAGCATTTTAAAATAGCAATAGTGAAGACAAAGACAAAAGTTAAGTATTGCCTGCTTGGCAATAACATTTATTCAGGTTTGAAGTGGACTATCTTAACATGCTGCAATAAAATGGTTTAAATGGAACTTTCAGCCTGTTGAAGTTACATGCACCAGTAAAGTCCCTGGGGGCTGGCCACCTCTACTTGCGCTACAGTTAGGGTAGACTCAAGGTGATGTTCTTTCTTTTTTTATTAAGCTTGGGATGTGGTGCTACTGCTTTAAGTAATACTGATTTTTTATATATCGAACTTTAACTGTGTACATTACAAGTACATGTTAAAAAATAAGGTATGGTATAGTTCTGTCCCCCCTACTTTGGAGGGATAGAAACAATCCGTGAATGCCATTCTCCCCTTGATGATCTGGGGTAGAAGGTGGACACATGCATGGTTGATTGTGCCTCATCGTTTCCTCCTATTTTTATCCAGGGAAAGTCATGGCCATTTTTATTCCATGTAATTTTCGTTCTTGGAAGGGGACATATGTCTCTTATGGTCATTATTACCAATGATTGACACTGTATGTACCATTATGCTTTATACGCCTGAAAATGTAAGACATGTATATTTTAGCTTTTCCTTTTTTTCTCAAAAAAGTTTATTTTTGTAAAAAAAAAGTAGAATCAAGAAACGTGCTGCACTCCTGTAGACAACTTCACAGTCGGTTGACAAGTTTAAAGGTAATGATTATATAAAAAATTCAATGATTTGTTACACTACTTTCAGTTTGGGGGTTTGCTTGTCTTTGCAGGAGAGATGCAAAGGCTTTTATTCTTCTTTCCAAACACCCAGTCCTCCTCTTCTGGATGAAAGTTGTTTTAGATTCACTGTACACTGAGCAAGTCATGGACAAGTGTAAGGGCTCTTTTACACTTAAGTGCTGCATTGTAGTGCTGGCAGTACACGCATTGACAATATACACTGTAAAGGTCCCCATACACGGATCGTTTTCTTGTTCGTTTCCCAAATGATCGAAATTTGTGTGTGTTAGCAGCGATCATTCAGGAATCAAACCCACTCCATCTTGTTCGATCGATCTCGCTCAAAGAAATGTCAAATGGAGAGGAGAGCCAGCATGCAAAGTATGGACCAGGAATCGATTGAGGAGGGTGTGGTATGGGTGTACCACCAGGGAGGGCACCAGGGAGGGCAAGAATTGTATGAAATGGCAATTTATTTATTTTAGTCTATGGCATATTTATATTTGCAAGGCAAAGAACAAAGAACTGCAATGACAAAATGTTCCTAAAAATTTGTCTTCAGGAACACAACCTCTAATATTGCAACAAAATTTTCTTAAAACAGTCCATCCGTCTGTGTCTATGGCAAATGTAAGATAACCACAGGCCTCACTGAGATATACTTCGAAAGATGTGACATCTGTAAAAATAAATAGAATGAAGACACAGAAAGCTGCTTTACTCTTCTGTATTTTATTTCAGACAAAAATACAAAGAGGATTATTGTACATTATCCTGAAAATCCTATTATCAAGGTTGGCACACTTTCATAAAACACCAAGCTTTAAAAATCATTTATGGAATAACTCCAAATAAAAATCAACTCACAGCATGAGACATCCAAAATCTACAAATATATTGTCCCGTACAAAATGTCACAATGTGTTTATCACTCGAGAACCTTTCACAGAATCAGCTACACAATGCATTATAGGAATGACTGTAAACACTTTTGTTAAAGATGGAAAATTACAAAATGTAGATAATGTTTACCTCTTAGACCCTACCACAAAATATGGCTCTTTTAAAAATATTAGCATTCATAAAATAGATTATTTTAGTTTTCCTATACTAAAAATGGGGGGGGGGG
>CM070036.1:34177766-34195894 GCA_036250615.1 Ptychadena robeensis | reverse complement strand
CATCTTTGGAACATTATTGCTTGTCTATTCTTCTATTCTACCTTGGAGTGAAATTTGTAACAATATGTTGTGCATATGGACTTGATCCTTCACTCTTGGAAAACACCCCACAGGCCATGCTTTAGGTGCACAAAGATACAGTCAGGTCAACCTTCCCACTATGTATCGTACTATATAAGCTCATTTGAGCAGCAGTGATGTTAATTAATTAATCCCTTTTGGCTAGCACCAGCAAATGTACAAAGATTTGAGGTGGGCCTATAGTCACAATTTTACCCAAATGTACATGCAAGCCCCAAAAATGTTTTATACCTTTTAATGTATACAGGAAGCAGAACCTTACATCATCAACGCTTCAGTATATCAGTCACTCAATCCTTTGGTAATCAGGTGATCCTGGAACACTCCTGCCGGTGATGCCAGAAGCCCGGAACACCCACTATTCTGTACATGCAGAAAATCAGTATACCCAATATCACTCAGCTACCAGTCAAGATAACAATTACATGGTGAATTTGAATCCAATTGGTCAAGCAAGAAGAAAGAGAACATTAAAAATATCAGGAAGTACCATTTCTAGAGCCCTACTATGTCCTGGATTTAAGATGCACTTAATGCAAACACTTAATTTTAGGACTTTTAAAGCTATTAATGTGATCTAGTTATTAATACTATATTGCTTGAACCAGGTCTTTCAAGTTAATAGTTAACCTGCAGGAATACGAAATTCTCTATTAAGGGAAATACTCAGTGTCCCTTGATATGCAGATGACACATAACTAGGCCTTAATCACATCATCTCAAACTGTCTAATGATAACCTCAGATCTTCCCCAATTAAATATACCGGTACGTGCATAAGCATTTCAGCAGTATTGGGGGGGGGGGGGGGGGGGGGGGGGGAGATACTGCAATCTCCTCATATTACAATACTGCTTACATTTTACTTATATGTTACCGTTTCCCCAACTCTGATGAGCCATCATGATTACTATGAAATACGTTTGTAGGTCTTGATAAATAATACATTTATTGTGTGGACCAACAACATACTCTTCTTTAGGTATACATGATCCCACATTATAATCCTGACCATGCACTCACCCAAAAGCATTCTAAGGCTTCCGTACGTGAACCCTTTTTATCTTTATCCACTACACCTAGAAAGTTCACATGGACAGGATCCCCATGTTGCTGCATAGAACTTTCAATTAAAGCCCCACTACAAATTGTCTGACTAGAATGACCAACACGAAATAGGAAAACATTCCACAGTAATTTTACCTCTCAATTTAGATAATTTAATTATGACATTAGAGCAGACGTGGGAAAACTATGGCCCAGGGGCCAAAACTGGCCCTTTAGTCTTTTTTTGGCCCTTTGTCACCTTGGTGTCAAGACGCTCTGGCTACCCTCTTTCCTTGCAACAAGTGAAAAGAACAGAGGATAATTGTTTGGATTTTCTCCTCAAGGCCATAGTTTGCTGCAATAGAATGTTTAAGCTTCTCTATTAAAAGCTTCTATTTATTCAATATTATTCATAAATATCCTATCCTAGCTACGAGAACTTAGGACCCCTATGCCGAGCAACCCTTGCAGGCTCTTGTGTTGGCCCCTATGTCACATTTAAAAACCCGTTGTGGCCCACGAATCAAAAGGTTTGCCACCCCATTAGAGCCATACGAGAATACTGGACACTGCACTACATAATGGATTAGTTGGCTGAACTATTTTGATTTAGCACACAAAATGGATGCCACAAATACAGTCAACAAGCTTGGCAACCAAGTAACCATCTATCTTTAAAGCAAAGCATGGGTTGTTTTTTCTGAGAGGATAACAAAATATTGGTAAATGGAAACAGCTTTCATTTTAAATCTGAAATGTCATTGTTTCCCCCTTGCCATAAAGGGCAAGTTAATTTTGTTCAAGTTTTAGTTTCTACAAATACCACACTGCATAACATGAATGCTCCCCACAGCGAAAGGGAAAACCTAACCATGATAACAAGAACAGGACACCAGTGGTCACACCTCCATAGCTTACACTGTATAAAATTAATGGGATGCCAATGCCCAGATATCCATAGCACGATTACAGGTCAAAGAACGCACTTCAGGTTTCACAGCTGCAGAGCATAAGAGGCATTGTCCATTTTTATACCACCGGGCCCCTGAACAAATAACTGTAAGAACACTAAAGTCATACCATACACATATCCTAAAACCCTGAGTACTGTGCAGCCTGACAAGGGAAGAGGTTAGTAGAAAAATACTACAGCTAAAAAACTTCTGCTCAGAGTTAAGCTACTACAGCTCTAAATAACACCAAACGTAGTGATTGTCTATGCATAGTACAAGGGTATCTTTACAATACAAAGTGCATTTAACTCTGAAGAAGGAATACTAAAATAACCATCAATTGGCCCTGTTATTAAAAAAAAGCATCTTGAACTTGAGAATCCAGATTTCAGCAAGCTTAAAACAGAATGGTGCTCTGATCCAATAGACTGGTCTTCAAAGACCAATGGCTTCCTCCACAATGGTTTTGCCTACAACTACCAATTGAACCATCCCAATTGGTCCTCAAGCACTAAACTGTAGACTGATCAGCTGGTACAGGCAACAAAACATTCAGACACTTAAACGCATACAAAAAAGAATGTAAAAGTATCTGACCCTGTGCCCATCACACACACTTGCCCTCTATACTGTAGTGCATAAGCCTAAAATTCACTGTAAGCCCAAAACTACTAATTTCTCACCCGTTTTTATTGTGTGCTGCTTAATTACAGGAAGTAAAATCTACCACCCCAAAATGTAAGAAAAAGGAAAGATTATTGGTTACAGTTAGTGTTCATTTATCCATTATAAATTACACACAAAAGGCTCAAGCGCACCCTACAGAAGGTTTAGGTATGTACCCATAAAATAACTAATATATTAACATCTACAACAACCAGACCCGATGCTGCTACTTCATAAATAGATGAACACACGGCCTACTAAATAGGTACAAACCTAGCATCAAAATAAGAACAAAAAAGAAATTTACAAACAAGGAAACACACAGATCTTGTCTAGATTCAAACAAAAGAAATATTCTAAAATTACAAAAAACACATGAAAAAGATCTAAAAACATTGAAAAGTGTACCTAAAAAAGTTAAAAAATAGACTAGATTTCTAAAATGATACGTTCTCTCCCAGAACCTGCTAACTGCATTTACTTCATGGGTCCAATTAACCCTTCTGCTCTCTTGTGAAGTGTTTGGTAAGGGATGGTCCTCTTGATGTAGGGGCAGTCTTTTTGAACTTCTTAAGTATCTGAAAAAATAAGTGGAGATCTAAATTAAGGACCAACCAAAAGCATATGAAATATTGATTTAACTGTATCAACACAAATCAAAATGATTTAATATCAACCAGACTGATATGTAAGCAGCCAGCTGATATCTGATTGTCATGCACACACAGCAAAGCTATTTATGTTCTAACAGAAGTTCTGTGGGCACCTATCCAGTAAACAGGTTCTATTTAATGAAAAACTAATCATAACCACAATATGGCTGCCTCTGATGTGCAGAATAATTGAACAGGGTAGGTATACAAAAATCAGTGGTTTCCGGTATGCCTGTTATAGGTAGTAGAACACTACAGCCCTGGAAATGGTGTTACTGGGACCTGGAACTGAAAATTTCATTGCCAGCACCAACTGTTGTAAAACCTTCAATATCTACTCTAGTCCACTCTTCTCCATCATGCAACCCTGTTTACAAAAAGCTGGGATGCTATACATAATGTAAATAAAACAGATGAGGAAAATTTGCGGGTACATTAGATACAATACAGAATGGGGATGGCAATGATCGGAGGAAATGACAGCTGGATTCATAACATACAATATAGAATGGAGATGGAAATATTTATTTACCCTATATTGCATGCAAAAATACAAAGATGAAAAACAACAAATATTAAAAGTGAGAAAATTGTTTTATGGAAAACATATGCTAATTTAATTCATTAAAAATTGTAAAATCAGAGCAAAATCAAGAAAAAACATCTTACTATTATTTAGGTTATATGACAACATACGCTGAGTAGAGAAGTTGTGAAAGACTAGGGATAGGTTGTATAATTTAGAAAAAAGGTTCCTCAGAAAACCTCTACTATGTCACCACTTATACATTATATACTGAGAAGATGAATAAATATCTGTATGCAAGGAATAAAGGCTGACTTTATAACCAGGGGAGCACATAAGTGGTGCGCTGGTACTCAAAAGGGGCCAAAAACTGCATTATTGTTACAAAGCTCATATGCGTACTAACAACTTGGAGGCACTCCGTGTCTGGGCGGCCGCAGCTAAATGTTACATGTATACAATTTATGTCACTTGGATAACTGCAGGGAAATATGAATAACTATGAAAGGTTGCAGTTAGGGGTGTTAAAATGGGAATGTAAATTACTTATCCAAAAAAATAGGATAAGTAAAATAGGATAATAAGATCGGACCTCTAAGGAGATCTAGGGGACGAAAGTCAGAGTAGGCATATGTACAGGTAAAATCTGACAAGAGAAAAGCACTGTGCGACACCAGCTATGTGACTATGAAAGGATGACATTTGGACTGCAGGTAGTCTCAGGGGTTCAGTCGGAAAATGTCAGGGTTGTACTACTGAGGTATGACATCTGGGGGTTCAAACAGTGTTGTACTGTGAGAGTTACATTTGATCCAAAGCCAGCTGGTGACCCGTGGATGGAGACTAATCGGAGGATTAACCAGGAACAGGGAGGTCTATCTGCAGCAGAATCTACCATGCAGGAGGCTGATGCAGAGGACAGTGAGGAAGACCACATACATATAGGGTGAGTACCAAACACCATCTCCTTATACTCATCTGAGGAGCTCACTTATAAAAAAAGTTATGTGTAGCCCTGAGTAGAACCAATACTAGCAGCAATCATTTCTGAACACTGTTGCTTCATCCTTCAACACCAGCTGAAATGCTACCATGCCAAAGGAGAAACCAACTACAACCATGATCCAGAAACCAGGTTGCCATTTCAGGGCCATGGCTCACTGGTGTCCAGTGTGGCCAATGACAATGACAGTTTTTCCATTTAAATGAATAGAAATGTGTGCCGGTAACGTGTCATAAAACGTGGCTAATCTGCTGAAGGGGTGTCATGGATATCTCACACCAACGTGCCAATGACTGCACCAGTGGTCTCAAGCCCTAACATGGACAGAGGCAAAATAGAAATCAGTTTGGTGGTCTGACAAATCAAACGTTTATTATTTTTGGAAATCATAGTCTCCGTGTCCTCCAGGCTACTCCAAGCCACTTCTCAGGAGTGTTTTCTAAAATGACATGGGCATATCCTATGGGCAGACATGCCAGAAAGGCACCCCCCTCAAAGCAGACACTTGCCACAAAAGGACACCCACGATCCATCCCCGAATCTCCCATCACTGCAAAGAAGACCCATCCGTACCCCAAACATCCCTGTGTGCCCAATCACCACCATATGCAGAGCAGCAAAACAAACTATCAGCAGGGTAACCGTGTTACAAAATGAAGCTCTTGGATACAAACCACCCATTTGCTAGACTTAAGCTGCATGGAAACCCACGGTCATGTGTGTTCCCTGCTCTCAGTGACCATCAGAAAAGGGATACAACACACCAATAAATTCATTCATACAAATAGCTGCCACAATATAGTAATATGATTAATAAAAATAGAAGATATCAGTATAATAAGTATAAATGTTAATTTAAAAAGAACTGAGTTCATTATCTTTTTATTTATAATCTACCTCAAGCATTTTCTCTCTGTTCAAAAACAAATGTTTCTATTTGTAAAATTGGTATTCTCCCTGGCCTATTGAAAAGGGGAAGCAAAGACTGGTCATGTGGCCTTTGGTAAAATGACACACTGAAGTTTTGTTCATTTGTTGGCCTAGGTCATCGTTATCTCTGTATAAAGTAAGGATATAAGAATGATAAATTATTCACCTGCATGGTCCACATGATCTTCATGAAGTTGCTCAGATGTCACTGTGTTTTGTTCTGAAAAAAATAAACATTGCAATGATCTCATATCTACATATTGAGATGTGGTAAAAAGGCAACAAGAAACTGACACGTTTAACGTTATTTAATGTAGCCCTATGCATTGAGAAGAAAACCATGCGTTCATCATTCTGGAGGGAGACCCAAGAAGAGACTGTGATGAAGAAGGCCAAGCTGAAGCTGTAACCCCAATTTTTTAGTCAACCATTTTCTCTAGTTAAAATGGGGGAGCTTATACTCAAATGTGTGGCGCTAACCTTTACCATTTACATTAAGGAACTCCTCTATATACTGGACAACTGTGTGATTAGCAGCTTAGAAGAGTGTGGCAAGAGCAGTGTTCTCCCCAGAGCAGATTGGCCGGGCGGCCCGCCCAGGAGATTTTAGTCCCCGCCCGGCAGTTCCGTCCCGCTATACCAGGGGTCGGCAACCCCTGGCTCCAGAGCCGCATGTGGCTCTTCTTCATCCTCGGCGCGGCTCACCTCTGATAGGCTGCCAGCCAGCGGCAGCACACAAGTCCTCCGCAGCGAGCAGCCTGACAGGCGGCGCCTCCCCATTCTTCAGGAGCGCGCCACAGCCACTGAAAGACACTGAAGGACTTGTGTGCTGCCGCTGGCCGGCAGCCTATCAGACAGGCCGCCGGACCGGTGCAGGCGGCGTGATGAAAAATTCTGGGGAGAACACTGAAGACAGTAAGGAAAAGGTACGACAAGTCCAGGGAAGCACATAACTTTTTTAGTGAGCACCTCAGAGTACCAGGAGATGGTGTTTGGAACTCACCCCATATGTACGGTGGTCTTCCTCACTGTCTCCCTCACTGTCCTCTGCATAAGCCCCCTGAATGGTAGATTCTGCTGCAGATGGACCTCTGTGTTCCTTATTTAGCCTCCGATTAGCTGTCTACATCCACAGGTCACCAGCTGACTTTGGGTCACATGTAACTCTCACAGTACAACACGTTTGAACCCCCAGATCTCATACCTCAGTAGTACAACCCTGAAATTTTCTAGTTAACCCCCAAGACTACCTGCAGTCCAAATGTCAACCTTTCATAGTCATATTCCAGCTGTCACACAGTGCTTTTCTCTTGTCAAATTTTACTCTTACATATGTCTACTCTGACTTTCATCCCCCCGATCTCTAACACCCTTAGAAGTCTGATCGTTTTTTGGGATTTTTCATTTACATTCCCAATTTCACACCCCTAACTGCAACCTTTCATAGTTATTCATATTTCCTTGTGGTTATCCAAGTGACATAAATTGTATACATTTAACATGTAGCTGTGGCCGCCCAGACACGGAGCGCCTCCAAGTTGTTAATACGCATATGAGCTGTGTAACAATAATGCAGGTACGCATAGCTAGTTTTGGCCCTTTTGAGTACCAGAGTACCACTTATGTGCACCCCTGACTTAAGGGTATTGCCAAGTTATATTATATTAGGGGACATGAAACCCAGGACTAACAATTCAATGCGCTAACCAAGGTATTTGTTTTACACATTCAATGAATTCACATGTAAACAAACACAGTTTGTGTTATTTTTGCACTCAGCCAAAGCAGAAATAAGTGTGCTAAATTCAGCAGTCTGGCTTTACTTTGAAGTGGAACAGCTGGTTGCTGTCTAAATATCTGCGTGCCAGATCAATTACACAGTTTTGTAGGGAACTTATGTGAAAATTTCAAATGGTGCATAAAAGGTCCTTCCAAATGGTTTTCAGGCAATATGTGGAGATGCTGTGTGTTTACAGAGCTCATGTATACATTTAAACTGAACATTTACAGTTTCTTTAAAAATATAAATTTATAAAATGATCCACTTTTTTATGAGACAAATAACTTTATTTTAAAAATAAACATTTCATACAGGCACAATTACTATTTCTTTTCTTAAGAGCAAAATAGCAGCATTTCTCAAAAAATTTCAGATTTATAAAATACCAGATTTTTCACACCATAAGACGCCACCATAAGACGCAAATGCCTTCGCTCACCACTGGCACCTTTGTTCTCCCGGCAATAAGCTTAGCCTGGGAGGCAGAGGAGCTGTCAGAAGACTCTGGTCTTCAATGTAATGAGTTGGGCTCAAGCTGCTCAGCTCACATACAGCTATGGTGGCAGGGAAGCTGTAAGAAACAGCTTCCCCCCTTACATCGACCCGCTCTGCCGGTATTGGGTGCGTCCTATACAGTGGAGCAAAAAATACGGTACGTTTTCATATTATTATATAAAGCACAATTTAAAGTTCAAAAAGTAATTTCCTTCTTTTATAGATCTGGATAGATAGTGGAAGGGTCCTATACAAAGCTTAAAATGTGGTCTGTTTTCAGATTGGGCGATTCCCCGCTCAATACTGGTCACTGCTATCACTAAAAAAGGAGGTATGAGGAAACCCTACAATTTCTCTACAACTTAATACTATAATAGCTGGGTCTAGCAACTGCACAATTCTAAAGTTCTAGCTACTGATCAGCCCTGGATACGTGTGAATCCACAGAACAGCCAAATTGGCCATACACACACTATAACAAAGTCTTAATGTTTCCTACATTTTATCAGATGAAAATATTATTTCAGTATAAATGAAGCTAATGTATTAAGAAATAAACTTGTTATGTGTATACCCAGCATTGGAAGTGGTTGATACATCCATCAGCCTGCTGATCTTTACCTGATGCTAATAACATTATTGGGTAACCAATGAGGGTTATTTCCCTAATTGGTTAACCCTCATTGACTTTTCATCATTCTAACATGTTCTCAACAAGGTGGTCTACAACTTAAATGCTTTAATATGCATGGATTAGGAGCTGACATACCTGATGTTTGATGGTCTGTTCTGTGGGGACTGTCGCCCTCTTCTTGGCTTTCTGTAAATAAAACTATTATTAGAAGCAATTCCTGATAGCAGAAGGTAGAACATATATCGTAATCCTCTGCGGTCTCATCCAATCACCAGCATGTGACAGACAAGCCAACTATTTGACACCAGAATGATACAAGAGGTTGAGATCCCATAAAACAGCACTTCAATAATTCAATGAATCAAGTTTCTATTGAATATAAAAACTCAGACTAAAAGTATAATTGTTAGACAATGCAACATTTTAGGGGTTGAATAGCACATATGAAATAGGTGTGCACAAAGGTTGTGTAGACCTAACAGGAACTACACACACGTGGGACTTTTATAATCCATAATATACAAAACCTAGAATGAAGTTCCTACTTTGATATTTTGGAATTGCCATTTTATCTGGAAGTAAAGCATTACTGTTGTTTCCTTTTTCCCTAATTACCTAGAGATTGAAATGCAAGGCAGGTTTCTCAATGCCCAAAAGAGCATTACTTGGAGTTTACATTACAATAAAGCTTTCTAATTCTGCATCACACTATGAATATTTAATAAATATCTAAGTGTCCCTATACACCTTTAAATTTCTCTGTCAGATTTCCTTTAGATCTCCTTATGTTTTACCAAAACCATTAATATGAGGGACTTTCTAAACCATCAAGTCTACCTGTGTTCAATCGCAGAGGCACTACATATTTGTTGGTAGATGTAAAGGATATCTGACAGAGATCTAAAAGTGTATGGCCAGCTTTAGCTAAAACTAAAATGGACATTTTTATTTCAGCTCATTTATGTGTCCAACAGACATTTGGCTGCACTTCTTTGTTCCGCCTTTTTCCAGACTTCGATTACCATGTGTCTAAAAGCCTAAGTTTGTGGTCAAGTATCCATAACAGGAAGAGATGAGCAGCCAATATGTTATCACCTTGTCCTACAAAGAGATCACGTGGTAAGATGCCTACCATGAATTACCCCGAAAGAAGCCATACAAGTATTTCATATATATACTGTATAGATCTGAATATGTTTGCAAACTCTTCAAAGTTACGATTTGAGAGTAGCGGAGCAGTAAAACCAACCTTGCTCTGCGTTTTGTTCTTCATGCAATGTTTCTTCTGCTGGAAACAAAAAAAGGAAATGCTTTTATACAATGCAGACCTGGTGAAATAATCAGCATCATGTACTTTCTTTCCTGTAATTACAGTGATCAATATTTGAGTCCCTCGGTGCTTGTACATACTGAGTTGGTGCCCATGCCTATACAGTTGCAAGAAAAAGTATGTGAACCCTTTGGGTTTACGTGGAGTTTTGCATGAATTGGTCATAAAATGTGCACACTAATAAATGTGTTCACACCAATAGAAACACAGTCTGCTTAAATTAATACTACACAAACATTATATGTTTTCATGTTTTTACTGAACATAACAAAAGTATGGGAACCTTTGGATTTAATACCTGGTTGACCCTAACCTCAACCAATGTTTGCTGTAGTTGCAGATCAGGTCATGCCACAGCATTTCAAATCGGGTTGAGGTCAGGACTCTGGCTGGGCCACTAAAGAAGGCGGATTTTGTTCTGTTGAAGCCATGCTTTTGTTGAATGACGTGTATGCTTTGGGTCATTGTCCTGTTGTATCACCCATCCTCTGCGGAGCTTCAGTTGGCAGATAGATGGTCATGCGTTTTTCCGCAAAATGTCTTGATAAACTCTGGAATAAATTTTTCCATCAATGACAACAATCCCCCCAGACCCTGAGACAGCAAAGCAGCCCCAAACCACGATGCTCCCTCTGCCATGTTTTACATTGGGGATGAGGTTTTGATGTTGGTGTGCTGTGCATTTTTTTCTCCACATGTGTGTTTTTCCAAACAACTCAATTTTGGTTTAATCTGTCCACAGAATATTTTGCCAGTAGAGCTATGGAACATCCAGGTGCTTATTAGTAAACTTGTTTATAATAAAATATGCTGCAATATTTTTTTGGACAGCAATAAAAACATGAAAACATATAATGTCTGTGTAGTATTATTGTAAGCACACTGTGTTTTTCTATTGGTGTAACTTAGATGAAGATCAGAGCACATTCTATGACCAATTCATGCAAAACTCCATGTAATCCCAAAGGGTTCACACACTTTTTCTTGCAACTGTATAATATGAATATAATACACTTACAGTTCAACAGATGTAGCTATAGTGAAATGTGGGACAGTAATGACATTAACCATCTTATATTGTGTATAACACACAAATAACTGTCAAAAAGAGGGGAAAAAATCCTGCGCTGCAAGATCATGGAGGAAAAAACTTTAAGAAATATTATACTGATTTAGAAAAACAATATTAACTGTAATAAGAATAAACAAAAATACAATCGAGAAGGCACTTTGAACTGAACACTTGAACAGAGCGAATTACAACTTGGCATGGAATTGTGCTATGCAGGCAAAGCTCGTCGTCGTAAAGCACATCCTACAAGAAGCGGAGAACTGCAGCACCTGTTCTGATGAGATTTCCAGTAAACAGATCAGAAAGCTGGCTGACTATATATATATACGATATATGTTCTATAACAGTGGAAACCTTGGGCACAGAATGACCAAGGTATTCAGAACCTGATCCCACTGTAGTTTGCCGTCTATATTGAAATCTCCCTGAGCATGAGCCCGGTGTAGCATGTAATCATGTTCTAATGCCCGACTACCGAACATACCGAACACATAGCTCATAAGGACAGTTGGATGGTGTTGCTGTAGTAAATTGATCATCTTTGTTTTCAAGGTTGTGATTGCTTTAAACAAAAAGATCAAAAAAATTTGTATTGTAGTTTATGGATGCATTTGAGTTGGGGGAGGGATGGGAGGCATTCTCCAGTGGGGGCTACAACACGTTCTTATTGGTGATGAAGCACATGTTACTAAATAAAGTATAGGGAACATTTGTAAAAGAATTATAATATCACACAGGACAATGAACAGATATCTCAGGCAACAACACTTGCAGAGGGTATAGTAATATATATATTTCATATATACATTTATATTTTTTACATAACACATACAAGTACAAAAAGAGGAGGCTCACTTGCCCATATCAACCAGGTATTGTTATTAGGGATCCATAGGCAGCCTGTGTAACTACACATTCTAGTAAGCAGTAGGCTATTGCACAACACCCTGCTGCACGCATTGTAGACATACTAGCACAGCCCACCCGATTATGCATACAGCATGTACTTTGTGTACTTTGCAGCGCATCACACAACGCAGTGCAGATAGTATAAAACAACTCTCATTGAACTAATGTTATTGTTACACTTTAAGACAAAAACCAGCTGCCTTCATTACCTGTCTGCGGAAAAGTGTGAGCTCCGGTATCAAGGGAACAAGGGGGAAAAACTCACCTTGCGTTTCTGCAGCAGTTCCTTCTGTCTGTTCAGGAACAGCTTCCTCATCTGGAACAGAGGATAAAAGACATCAACATTAAGCTCAGTATCCCAAAAATGTTCATAACATACAAACATACTACATATATATGGGGGAGGGGGTTATAGCAGCTAGAAGTTATGACACCGGTGCCCGAGTTTCCACTAGACTAACCAAGTCTAGTGGACAGTCAGGGATACAAAGGTAAAGCGTCTGTAAACCCATTCTCTTCCTTCTAGCTATACATGGATAGCAACTTCCGTTTTAGGCTCCCATACAAGGAACGATTTTTCACTAGATTTGAAACCAAGGTGATGTTCCATCGATTCCAAAACGATCAATTGCCGATTTCACAAGCGCCGGGAATGATCGGATTGGGAATCGATCGATGAGAAATCCACCTGTGCATGGCTACCTTTTAATGAGTTTTATTCTGGTCATGTGACTCTTTTTCTTTGAGTGGAACTAAACTTTCATAAGCAACATGTGCTTATGTGTCCCAAAGCGCAAAATTTCAAGAATATGAAAAGAAAAAAGAAAGAAAACAATTTTATCATCAACAAGCAAAAATCCAGCCACATGCCTGAGTCATCTACTGCGGGGGCAGTGCCTGGATGTGTCTAGCGCAACACTGATGATATCAGCCAACCAACAGCATAAGGAAATCCACAAGATTCATGATTGGGTAGAAAGCGTGAACGAGCTTAAGGCCCCCATACACCGTACAATCTTTTCATACAATTTCTGTACAATCAACTTTTGTTCTACCAAAACCATGTAGTATGAGGTCCTTTCTAACCCTTCCAATCACTATGTATTCTATCAGGGAGGCCACTATACTGCACAGTTGTTGATAGATCTAATGGAGATTGTATGGATCAATCTTAAGGTGTATGGGGGGGGGGGGCTTTAGACAGTGAGAGACTGGGGACTTAGGGCTTGTTTCCATTATACGTCGGGACCCCTCCGCTAAGCGTATCCCGACGTATCACATAGACATTGCCTGCTCAGCAGATAGTCTGTTTACACATCCGCCGGTGCAGAGGCTGAACGTACTCTACTACGATCAACCTTATATCGGCGGAGCGGCTCGGCGCTGTGAAGACAGGGAAGTCTATCTGCTACGTCGGGGACCCTTGCAAAGCATATACGCTTAGCAGAGGGGTCGCAACGTAATGGAAAATTTTAATACAATAATATACCGTACTGCACTAAGTTAACCCCTGCGGATCAGCTAATGTGTATGTGATCCATCGGGACACCTGACAAGGACTACGCTAAACGCAGGGGTCCTGACGGATCACACAGCGCTGTGGAGGAGACATACCCTAAGGCATCTTAATGACTTTTGTCTGCACATACCTAGAAACTCCAGCGATTCCTCCTCTTCTATTTGAAAAGGTTCATTTTCTGAAAGCATAAGAAAAAGGATGAAAATGTGAGAAATTAAGGTGGAATTACAGCCTAGCATACAATAAACTTCGAAAGCCAAATTCCCCATCCTACTGGCCATTTCTCAAAAAACATCATCAGGTGATAAGAACTTTTTTATAAGGACTTTTTTAATTGATGAAGATTATTTAGTTTTTTTAGCTTTTGTTTTATGACTGAAGCTTCATGTTTTGAGCAAGTAATGTGTAAAGAAAACGGTACCCCAAAGCAGGTTTATCTAAGGCTGGTCATACATGGGTGGATACCCATGCAATCGATGAACCCTCGAGTGCAGCGTGACAACGTCACCACACTGCGCTTAAGCTTCCTCCATTGAAAGTACACTCGATGTGCAGCTCTTCTGCACAATCGACCCTGTTCAATACTCTGTCCCCTTCCAAATGGAAATAGAACAGGGTTTGCAAACATGTTGGTTCCCTGTTCAATAGAGGTTTCTTCGAGTGGGATCAATCAAAGAAATGGTGGCCGCAATCAATTCCAGCAAACCAATCACCGTGACCATGTACAGTGATGTACAGTGCACAAATCGATTAATAAAAAAAAAAATAAATAATCGCCCCTTGTATAGTAACCTTAAGAAAGTAGGAACTGTGGTAACTTGCACATTGTTCCCAGTACACAATGATCTGGGAAACAACACTGACATCTTGTGGTTATTTTAATGTAATTTCAGCAGGGAATTTGGATTTTGAGCTGTGTGTGCACTCTCTTTCCCAGTTTCTTCGGGACAGGTAACAGTATCAATTTCCTGAGAAGGGATAGTTGATCAGATGCCTCAAACAGAACTTTGTGCGGTAGTTATGGCACACACAGTTCACTAATAACTGCCATGACACATAGACAATACAATACCTTCATTAGGAACAGCATCCTCCTCTTCTGTTTCTACTTCTTCCCCTAACACTGGCTCTTCTATTACATCTTCTTCTAATGTTGGCTCTTCTACATTATCTTCTAAAGCTGGCTCTTCTGTTTCCACCTCTTCTATCAAAACTGTCTCTTCCTGAGGCTCAGGTTCCTGATTATCTAGAACTTCTGCTTCATCTGGACTATCCTCATATTCTTCCTGAGGTTCCAGTTCAGCTTCAATTTCAAACTCTTCCTCTGCATTCTCTTGAATCTGTTCCTCCACAGTTTCAGGAATCTGCTCGACTTGCTCAGCAGCAAGATGCTCGGCCACTACTTCAACTAAAATGTCATCTTCTTCCAAAACAGGTTCCTCGTCAGTTTCTGTTTGAGGTGGCTCAACTTCCTCTTCAGACTCCTCTACGACAGGTGCTGCCTCAGTTTCTTGCTCTTCTGCATCTGGCTCTTGCTCTTCTGCTTCATCATCGTAGCTTAGTGGCAAGTCTACTTCTGGTTCCTCTTGGGTTAGTGACAAGTCTTCTACTGTATCTTCAGAGTCTGTGTTTTCTTGATAAACATCTCCAACATATTCTTCAAAGACTTCCTCTAAAGTTTCAATGTCTTCTTCTTCTTGTATACCTGCTTGCTCTTCAGCGGCAAGATCCGCTTCTTCTGGCTCATCTTGTGCTTCTAATATTTCAAAAGGTGAAGGGTTAGTTACATCTTCATTTTTATGAGAATCTTATTCATTTAGATAAAGTAACACTTGTCTGAATTAAAACATAAGGTCACAGGGGTACTAACGATACTTCGTTAAAAAGGTGACAAAGTGTGAGCAAGGAATATGACTAATATGTAAACCCTCTCAAATTCTCTATTTGGCACCATAGGTTATGTTAAATTTAATAAACTGTTTTATTTGCGAGTCCAATAAAACAACATGTCTATTGCTCTAAAAGGCTTTCCAGATGATAACTCTATGCACTCTGCTAACATTTATCAATTAAATATAGCTAACTCTGATCACAGAGCTTTTTTTCCTCTGTTATGGAGAGGGGGAAAGGAAATTACCACTACCGTATTTTCCGCTGTATAAGACGACCCCCAACTTTTCCAGTTAAAATACAGAATTTGGGATATTCTCGCCGTATAAGACTACCTCTCTTCCCTGGCACACCAAATAAATTTTTTTTGTGTCTACTCTGACTTTAAACCCCCAGATCTCCAACACCCTTAGAAGTTTAATCTTTTTTTTATTTTTACAGTTGTGTATCAATTAGGTAGAACATTTCTGTACAGATATTTAATGTGTTCTAGCTTTAACTCAATCTCCCTGCAATACCAATTTCAGCCACAATGTCGCTAGTGAGCACTTGCCGTCAGTAGCACCCAGCTACTTTCACACACATCGGGAAGGAGAAGGAGGGGGCAAAGGGGGATTCTGAAGACCTCTCCCTCTGCCTCTGGTCAGCCAGTGCGCAGTGCGGGAAGCACTGATCCGGGGACGGTCGGCCCGGGACGGGAGTGCCCCCTGCCCCCCCTCCGACAGTTCAGACTTCTATTCTAAATTTCTTTTTTCCTGTAAGCACACATAATCCTGGCCACCAACATTGTAAGTCCTAACACTTTAGGAGAAAATGAGTAAATAAAATCCGAAGAACAACGCAAATGTTTTTATGTTTCAATGATCTCTTACCAGGCTCTGCATTCAACGATTCATGAACACTGGGCTCCACAGCATCTTCTAAGTTAAAGTCACTAGCTAGATCTAGAAAATAAAAATTACAATAAGCGACTTAACTTTAATGAAAGCGGGAAACTTTCAGCATGCATAATAACTCAAAATATGAAGACATTGTAAAATGTAATTTTAGAAGAATTTATACCATCTAATCAAATTTTATCAAAATTAAGAGATGTGCTCATCAGCTTGTTGCATACCTAAAATATATAGATATTTGGCAGGACCAAAGAATAATAACACCATATTGAATAAAGTGACTGCATCCCCAACTGGTGCAGCATGTAAAACAGGTGAAATACTGTATTTTGTGGACTATAAGACGCACCCAGTTTTTAGAGCAAGAAAACCAGAAAAAAACAAAACATTTGAAGTGTTCAATTGGATAAAAAATCCCCTGCAGTACCAACTTCAGCCACAAAAATTGTGTCACTAGAGAGGCACACTTCAGGCATCTCCTCTTCCTCACATACGGGGAAGAGGGGGGGGGGGTGCGTAGGAGTCTGCATTCATGTCTCCCCTCTATGGCTGTGTGGGTGCGGAAGCTGCCAGTGAGTGCAGCTTTCCCCACACACTCTGCATTGCTCATATCAGCAGGGCCCTGCTGATATAACCAATACAGTTCATATGGGAGATCTGGCTGTGTGCAGATCTTCCATCTGCCGGGAGAGCTGGCGGGGAGCCAAGTTGCGATCACCCGCGGCTGATTTTACGGTAATTCACATATGATGCCAAAGCTTGCTGAAAATTATAAACAGTTATCTTATCAAGTGAAGTATTGCATGCAGGTACTGAAAATATTTACCTTCTTCAGACTGAAGAGGTTCATGATCATCCAGAGCATCCTCTAAGTCACTGAGATCTGAAAAGACAACAATAGTTTGTGTGAATGAACTGGCAATGTTGGCTCCTAAGGGTTTATTGTTTTGGAAGAGGGATGAAAACTTTCTATAATACATATAATACTGTCTCCACAGCCCCAGGCTTGCGCTGACATCAGCGGATCAAGGAGTATAGTGGAGCCCTAGCCTGAATCATAGTTTGTTTTAGGGACTAATAATAACTGCCACAATCCGTTATCAAATCCACTAAAAAGTTTAACATTGGAATAGGTTTGATTTTTTCGGAGTCTGTTTACAAAGCACAAGTAGTGGATTTTATACAACATACATACAAAACACATATCTTTATGTACTAATATTTGAAATAAATGTGTTGAAAAAAAAGTCATAAAAATGTTGGTTTATATTAAAAGCCTACCTTCATATGGGGCATCAGACTGTGGTTCATCATGGACAGCATCTTCCAGGTCTAGGTCATTTAAATCTGAAAAAAAAATTTGTGTTCACTACGTAGCCCAGCCCTGCTCAATTCTTACTAATATTGGTCTATTGTACTACTACACAGTCTTAAGCCCCCCATACACGTTCCGATTTTTCGTCTGAATTTTGCCCGACCAACCAATGTGGTCGGGAGATTAATCGATCGGGAGATTAATCGGATACGGAATTATGTACCCGACCGATCACGATTTCTCAAAATCGCCCGAAAACCGATTCGGACATGTCCGTAAATTTTTGGTCGATCTGCTGTTAATAAACAGGGTCGGGCTGATGGATCGGTGATCATTCAAATTCCGATTTTTCGTGATAGCCGACCGACCGACATAACATTTTAGGTGAAAATCGGGTGACAGGATCGGACGAAAAATCGGTCGGGAGAAT
>CM070036.1:34138563-34176964 GCA_036250615.1 Ptychadena robeensis | reverse complement strand
ACACTCTGCATTGGTTATATCTGCGGGGCTCTGCAAATATAGCCAATACAGTTCAGATGGTAGGTCCAGCTGTGTGCCGGGGGAGCTGGCAGGGAGCCAAGTTGCGATCATGGTCGCAGATTCAGACAATAAGACACAGGCACTTTCTCTCCCAGGTTTTGGGGGTGAAAAAGTGTGTATTATAGTCCGAAAAATACAGTATTCCAGTTTCAACTGTGTATTGTAGTATTGCAAGTATTAGAATAATTTTGTGCACTCAATTCTTGCAATACACTGCGTTTTGTACCTTTTAGCACCAATATGTACATTGCACAGTACACACCGCATGTACTA
This sequence comes from Ptychadena robeensis, assembly GCA_036250615.1. Lineage (NCBI taxonomy): Eukaryota > Metazoa > Chordata > Amphibia > Anura > Ptychadenidae > Ptychadena > Ptychadena robeensis. The sequence goes on along the minus strand of CM070036.1, from coordinate 34,176,631 downwards.
GTGGTCTGCAAGTTCTAATTGTAACTGTCACCCTTCATTAAAATGAGAGGAGACACTACCTGTGTCCTACATGATTTCAGATTGTTTTCTCAGTTTTGTTTTTTATTGTCAATGCTAAATAAAATTTTAAAAAAAGAATGAGAGGAGGATAAAAAGGTAGTGGATATTGGGGCCCTGCACCTAGACATGGGTTTAAATTCCCATTATACAAATCTACATGTAGTTCAACCTTTGAGCAAGTTAAAGTTAGAAGAATTATTTCTCCTGGCCGATAGATCTTTCACAAATAAACTGCACCATGCAGGTAAATCTCTGCACTGCAGCTGGGTCTCAGCCCATTACAGAGCAGTTAAACTATTTATGTAATGAACATTAAACTTTGCTTGTATCAGGACCATTGTGACTCAGCCCCCTCCAGATGCCGTACAATACATTCAAGCATTGATCTAAATTGTAAATCAATTCCCACAGCGGGCGCGATACCAATTAAAGTGATTAGGTTTCAGTGCTTTGCCAGCTACACAAGAGCACATGTAGTGCTTGGAATAATAAGCGGCAAGATACACAACAGAGGTATTAATATGTGCCAATATAAACTGTGAAGAAATAACTCACGCTCTACAAAATAGATAAAACACCTGGTTTTGTTATTTTAGTTATATATTAAACCTAAAATATGATTATCCCTAAGCAACGTTGGTCAGGTCAACGTTGGTCATTCTGGGAGTCTGTGCAATGCATCGTACCTAGTCTGGCCAATAGAAGAAAAAAACGCCTATTGCCGTATTTTCCGGAGTATAAGACAACTGGGCGTATAAGATGACCCCCAACTTTTCCAGTTAAAATATAGAGTATAAGACTACCTCTCTTCCAATGCACACCAAATAAAAATTTTTATGTCTACTCTGACTTTCAACCGACAGATCTCCAACACCTTTAGAAGTCCGATCTTTTTTTGTATTAGTAAGGATAGGATAAGTGAAAGCATGTATGCAGCAGAGTAGTGCTTTATGCTCGAAGGCAATATTTTATAGGGGGCTTTTAGTAGGAAGGATTGTGCTCAGGGACCTGAAAATTTGCATGGATATAGTCTTAGGGGTTAACTAGTAAATCACAAAATTTCAAGGTTCTACCATGCAGGAATTTAAAGAAATATGTGTTCAATGTAGGCAAGTTAAATGTTGCATATAGGAGTATATCACTCTGGTGATGAAGCACTATCTGGACTTTAGCTGAAATGTAACTTATAAGTGTTGTAGATAGAGGGGTGAAACTCGGGGTGTAAGTTGTAGTAGGTGAGTATTACTGACCCTGAAAGTTTCATCATTATACTATGAATGGTTTTCGTGCTATGAATGTTCAAAGTTACACACAGGTTTTGTTTCTACAGCAGTGGAGAGGGGGAGAGGGTGTGTTCTCTCTGGAGAAGCATCCTGTAGCCATGGTAACACTGCTCTTTCATTCAGATGCGTCTCTGCTTTTGCTTCCGTCAGCCAGCACGCAGCCCAGGGTGCACAGATCCAGTTACCGGCTCCCCTAGATGGTCCCCTGCACCCCCCTGCCAGCCACACCCGGCATATAAGAAGACCCCCGACTTTTGCACACATGTTCCTGTGTTCAAAAGTCGTCTTATACGCCGGAAAAAATGGTACTACTTGTGTTTTTAACTCTGCAGGGTTATCCCTGAATTAAATAATACAGCAACTCTGCACTCAAGGTTCAGTTTACATGGCCTGTCCAAGCATGTAAAAAAGGCCTTGCATGTTGTAATGCACTAATGGCCATTCAGATACAGTATACCATATTTTTCACACCATACCATGGTACCATACAGACCATTTTCCACCTTCAAAATTGGGGGGAAATAGTGCCTGGTCTTATTGTCCTAATGCAGAGCTGTCAGATGAGACTCAGCTAGATCTCTCATCTGTACTGTTTCTACCAGCAGAGCCCTGCTGATTGAAGCAGTACAGCAGAGCGACATACAAGTAAGTTGCCAGCCAGCAGCTTCAATGTTCTGCCTGAAGTGTGCTCTCTAGTGACACCATTTTTGTGGCTAAAATTAGGTACTGCAGGAAATTTTTGGCCCAACTGGTCATTTCACTTTTTTTTCTGTTTTTCCTGCTCTAAAAGCAGGGTGAGTCTTATGGTCCGGTGTGTCTTATAGTATGATACAATAAGTCATAACCCTAGTCCAGGTAATTGTGTTCATGAAACTATGTTGTGTAAATCCACCTTTACAATAGCACAAGTGCATCATATATTGCGAATGAGAGACCACATATAACCCACTGAGCATAGCCATGACATGGAGCCAGGGCTCTGTAGGTAAGCGGGCTAAAGCTGCACTGGCTCTGTAGGTGGATGATCCGTCCGTGGCAGAGTGGGAGGTCTGTATTTGAGCAGGCTGCTTTTGCCCACTCATACACACGTAGGGACAATCTAACAGAGGTTGAATTTTCCTTGTGCAGAGAGTGTGTGAGAGCTGTTCACATACAGATCTGCAGACAGATGGATCACTCACGCAGCCTGTAGAGTCAGTGTTGCTTTAGCCAGCTCACATACATCCTCTGCACAGTGAAAATCTGCCCAGTGGCAGATCGTCCCTACCTGTGTATGAATAGGCTGAATCTGCCCACCCAAATACTGAAATCTGCAGAGTGGGACCTCCTGTTCTGCCACAGAGGGATCATCCAACTGCCTCTGCAAGCTTCCCAGCCTCCTTTACATCCTGTTCTGCCAGATGGAGCACAGAGTTTCGACCTGCAGAGTGGTAATACGGTCTATTTTTCCCCGGATGAGGAGCATGGTACAGACTGCTAAATACTGTATACACTTTAAACATTAACGTGAAGTCAGATGCCATGGTCAGGAAGTGATTGTCATCTCCTGTGCTCCTGAATCTCTACATTACAACTTCAATATTAAAATAAATACATTGGAAAAACATGTATTTGGTAAATATAAACGCTGGACTGCAAATATAGGATTGTCGTTTTCCGTGTAGCAACTAGAAAGATATTTTACGGCACAGTGATTGCAATGGAAGATTGGCAGAAAACTGTTTCACGGCTGCTGCAGATTTATGCGGTCCACAAAGGTCTGGCAACAATCAATTTCCTTGGGAACAGTATAGACGAATGTAGTGTAGTGTACTTACCTTTTAATGCACTAAAGTTTATTTTGTTATCAATACAAAATATGACCAAAATACAAAGTTAAAACAAATGTGTTTGTAAAGTAAAAACTGTATATTTAAACTTTTTTTGTAAATGGCTAAACCATAAATGCTCCATTTCATTTGCCTAGGCTGTCTCCCCAGCTCCGCTGATATCGGACAGCAACACATGGATGTCATCACGCTGCTGCAGGGAATATCAGACGGCTCAAATATCAAGTCATCTGTTCCCTGCTTTAAATTTCTTAAACCTTGTAGAATTCACACAGCCTCTATTGACTTGGTACTTTCTCAGCCAACATCACAAATGATATTCTATTCCTTATTCACGGATGTTGGTATAGCATGTTTGTGTGTGGAAATGGTGCACATACATTTTGCACTGATCACAACAAAAGTAAAAATGTAGGGAAGAGGATAGATTGAGAAAATAATAGAGGCCCGAATACAATGTTCACTTACATTCTGAGGCAGCTTGTGAATCAGTTTCCGCTTCTCCCGATCCTCGTTTCGCCACCTCTCGATCTTTCAGTCCTGCATTTCCCAGTTACAAATGTTATTAGAAAGAAACAGCTACAGGCATTCTAATGTTTCATTCAATGCATACTTTAAAATAAATATGTTTGCTCATGTCATCCCAACTTTTTCTGCATTTAAGTTTCAATCTCTAACAATAATGGAAAGAATCTTCACTGTGTATTTAAATTTTTTATGGGGGAAATAAAAAAAGTCACAAAATCACACGTACGTGAGAGGTGATAAAGTAAACATCAAGAGGCTTAATGAATCCCTTCCATTAGTTGAAGTCGTTGCTGGAATATTTATATTACTAGGTACTCATTTAACAGGATGTCATTTACTACAAGCCCAGCTTTTCCGGCTACATTATATCTGGTAGTTAATGACAGGATTTTATTTGTGTCTTCATAGAATGGGTTCCTTTTGCATATTTTTTATGCCACCAAGGCACAAAGTGGTGTTTAATGCACAAATTTTCCACTAAACCTTAAAGAACTATATTCAAACAGACGTCAGTTTATCATTTTATGATTGCAAACAACTTGGCCACTTTATCTCCCATATAGCTGATAATTCAGGTTGCTGATCCATGCTGTTGCAGGTTAATAGAAATGTCCCCAATCACTTCTCACTAGAGTAAAGCTGGGCATACAAGTGTAGATTCCCATGCAATCGACCCGCGATCAATGCCAGCATGGTGAGGTCACCACGCTGCGATTGATTGCGGGTCAAATCGAACGGGAATTGATGTGCACCCAAAGTGCACATCAATTGCTCTTCGATGGGGAGATTTTCTCACAACAGGGGCTGACAGCTTTATAGAGGAAAGAGGGCAGCCCGCAGCCAACATGCCCCCTCCTCCCCCTCCCAAACAGAGCAGAGACAGGCCCCGATCCTTTTCCAGTGCCAAGAGCTGAGTTTAGCTAATCACAGTCTGTAGACTGTGAAGCTGCAGCTTTCTACCTCCATTACTTCAGAGGGAGACTCACGGTCTCCATCCAAAGTTATGGGCATTGAACAGGGTTGGAACCCTGTCCAATCGAGTTTCTTAAAGTGGGTTGATCCCAATCAAAGGAAGGCATACACAAGTAAATTTCCTAATAGATTAGAGCACAATCAAGCTCAGTGAGCATTCACAGTGCTCGATTGTACTCTTTAGAAATCCACCCATGTATGACCAGCTTAACTCAATTAAAGCTCAAAGAGAAGTCAAAACTACAACCTGGAAAACGTTTGACTTGACTTTGAACTTAATTAATGCAAAAACCTACAAAAACAATGCTAGAGAAGGGCCATGATCTACCAGTAGAATGCACAGGCAACACAAGGTAATGGGCAACAATGAACAGAATTCTATTGTGCATTATGCATGGTAACACAATATAGATTTTAATTACATGGTATGCTTGTTTTGATAGATATATACACACACATACATACAAAACATACATACACCATTTTTATTGTTATAAGATCATTTTGGCTTTCATTATTTTAATAGTAGCTTGCCAGCCAAAAAAGTGTGTACCCCACTGCTAGAGCAACATTCCCTCAACCCTTCCCTAGATCTCCAGAGATTTTGGTGAGGATACCATTGCGCTTTGCAATCAACTGACAAAGTCAGCTAGTCAAAATGTTGCAACCATCTCTAACAATTATAGATGGGAGTTGCCAAAAAATATTATGCAGTCTAACAACTTCCTTTTACACAAAAATAGTGACGGCCTGTCTGTGTCTGCCGCCATCAATATTTTTCAGTTCCTGCCCTAGAGCAACCATGCAGATTACTTTTAAATTAATTTCTTACCTACAAGTTACTGAGTCAATATGTATTGAGGACATGCAGATCAGCAATGTCAGGGCAGTTGTTTTAATAATAAATTTATATATACACACACACACACATATATATATATTCTAAATTGTATCAAAACACAGAAGACAACAACATTTCCTTAAATGATTTTGACTTAAAAAATCGTCCACCATCTCATTAATTACGCAACTTTATTTTGATGTGAGCAGTAACTGAAGTATCTTTTAATTTTCTTAGTACAATGTAAAAAGAGGTTATGGTTTATTGCTGAGACCCTTACCATGTGATGACCTAGATTTCTCTCCAGATTCAGATTAAAGAGGACGTGAACTCTGAGAATGAGATTTACCTACTTGCACAGTTGTGCTAGAAAGTCAGAGCAAAAATATTCAATATTGTTTCCCTTTATCACTAGCGGGCTTCAATTCATTAGATCGACCATAGATGACTCATTGGGCTAGGTGTCTTTTTTTTTTTTACACTACAGTAATAGGATAATGAGAGACCTAGCTCTGCCCTATTATGCACATGAGTAGAAGTTGTAAGAGAGAATCTAAGTCTACCTTTAAGGATTGTTAAAACCTTAATGTTGTTATTAAATCCGGCACTTACTGCATTCCTTCATGTTTGAGAATCGGCCTTAAAGCGGACCAACCATGAATTTCATGAATGGCGCTAGAAGTGCCCATAATAGGAAGGAATGCATAAAAACCACAAACAAACTTACCTGTAAGGTGTAATTTAAGAAAATTCCTCTCTGCCAACCTTGTGCCGTGGCACCCCTCAGAGCTCACCACAGAGATAGACGGGTAAATCTTTACTGTCCATTAAACTGATTGGAACACATTTTCCCATAGAAAACCATTATTAACGCCCCCAGTGGCCACTCATGATATTGCATCTGGAAGGCTGGCAACTAAACATGGAATCTCTCATACGATTCCAGGCAACAGCATGTGTGTATATTTCTGGGGGATTGTTGAGTGCTATGCCATCATCATACCAGTTTAGAGGCAAGTCAAACTAAAATTTTTAGCATATGTATTTTTTTTAGATTTCCAGTATCCATCCGCCTTAATATGTGCACACAGCACTTCTTATGTTAGGGTGGCTACCTTCGCTATTAGAACTGCAATACACTGAATGAAGTGGCTACCCTAGCTTTGGCAAATTGAGCTCCAATATAGTGGAAGAAAGAAAGAATCTGTGCACGGTGGCCTAGAACCCAACTGGATCCATAGGAACGATTAAAAGAAGCAAAATGGCACATAGACACTCAGCATTTCAGGACAGTTCTCTTTAAGAAACATTAGGTTATTTTTATTGTAGTGCAAAACATACAGTGCTAGAAAGAACACACTATAGAAAAAGACTAAACAAAGTTTATTTCACCATTTGTCGCATCAGCTTGGTGTAAAAAACATAACTGCCTTGTATAAGCCTCTGATCCAACATCATCATTCCCTCACTAGTTTACAATGCGTACTACTTATGTTCACTTATGTACATATAAAAACTGAACAGTATTGGAAATTACAAATTCTAAGTGCTACCTATGTAGCTAAAAGAAACATTCATTCTAGTCATTCAAATGTACCTGGCATCTACACGATTGGCAAAGTCGTTTTATAAGCAAAACCAATACTTTGTTCTTAATTATTAAAGAAAGCGGTGTTTCTTTAAGCATTTCTCACTCAAGCTGCGTATGGGACTATTTAAATATTAATGTCCTTCTGGCAATTTGATGTGGCTACAATTGGCTACAAGTATTTGTGTGGAGATAGGTCAGCAAACTATTCACCACGGAAGTGCCATTTTGTTTTGAGATAATCTGGGACGAAACCGTTGGTGGATTACAAATACAAAACTGGTGGGAAGACTCACGATGTGTATAGAACTCCGTGACCTTACATGATAAAGAACCTACAACTGGCACTTCATGTGTATAGATGACCAAAACATTTTACAAAGTGTCAGCAGAACCTCTACCTTCTAGGAAGATACTGCTAGACTAGTGGGCAGTTAGTAAAGCGGTCCAATTGAGGGCGGTTAGTTTATTGTTTGTCGGCCTTTTTCTCAGTCTTTTTATCCCGGTCAGCATTGGATGTTCTCCCACTCGTTGTCCTCTTTGTGATCTCTTTGTCGTCCTTTTTCCTCCTGTGTTCACTCTTTTCTTCGTCTTTGTCACCTCGGCCAGAATCCTTTTTGGGTTTTTCCCCATCTCGGTGTGATTTTTCTTTTAATGGCGCTAGATATTTTTCCTTCACTCTTTTCAGTTGCTCTTTTATACCCTCTTTAACTTTTATAACAAATTGAGGGGAAAGAAAAAACAGAAGCAACAACTGGATAATTTCGAACAAACTGAAAAAGTTTAACATGGTTCAACCCAAGTGGAGTCATTGTATCTAATCACCAAGATGGAAAGGCTAGATCAGGTTAAGCGCATGTTCAATGAAAAGTCCGATTGAGTCTACTGAGGAATATAACACTAAAATAAGTTTCCTTTGCTCTAAATCCAGTGGCGTAATATGATGCACACAAGCCATATGAACAGTATAATGAGAAAATGTCCACTTTGTCCAGCTGGTGACAACTGCTTAGCTTTTCTGGCAAGCTGCCATGAACACATGGGGCTACTATTTCTTTCAAGAATCTGGTTACAGGTACAATGAGAAAGCACTTCGGTGTCTGGATCCATTAACCATCAGTGCACAATGTGATCTATTTTATGTGGGGTTCTTTATTGCATAACTAAAGCCCCCCATACACCTTTAGATCTACCAACAACTATGTAGTATAGAGACCTCCCTGGATTGGAAGGATTAGAAAGGTCCTCATATAACATGGTTTTGGTAGAAGGAAAGTTCATTGTACAGAAATTGTATGGTAGGATTGGAAGGTGTATGGGGGCCTTAACATAGGGACTCTGTTGGCAAGTATGCTGGGATTCTTCTCTTCGGTTTCTTATTTTATAAACTGCGGATGCTCAGAGAACCATATAATGGTTGCCACAATAACATGTCTTTACCAGTTGTATGGTTTCCATAGACTCCATTCAAGTTGTAACAGTTGTGCCATATATTGGTAGACTCCACATGGGTTAAACCGGTCTGATCACATGCAGGAAAACCATGCAGCCAACAGCATTTTACACATCACTCTGCAGTGCTGACTGTGGAGAACTGTAAAGCATAACAAAGATGTCATCCTATTTTTACAGTATATCCCCATTACCTGGTGGTGGTGAGAATCCAGTCCCATATTCCAGGACAAATCTAATCTACTGAAACCATATGGAAGGCTCAAGAGCTGAATTTTAATTCTACCTGCATTTGAGTATCTATAGCAGGTGTATGGCAAAATATGGTCCTTGGGCAGGATCAAGCCCATTTAGCTTTCTTTTCCAGCCCTTTGTCACCTTGTTGAAAAGATGATCCCTTCCACTTGTTCTCTGCATATAATGCTTAGAGGTGTCCAAATTTCTTGATGGGGATGATGCAGTGGCATTCCCATAACACTGCAGGCACATCCCCAATGGTGACAACAGGCAGTCTCTAAGAATTATCTCTGCTCGTTGCAATGTTTGAGCATTTTTTTTGCGCAAGAAATGTAAAAAGAAAACAATGTCCCTGTTGCACGTCGCCTATTACACATCACAGCCACCATAACGGATGACAGTGATGCATGAAATGTGCACACCTATGGCGGATCCACCATTACAGCCTCGAGGTCCAGCACCAAATCAAAAGAAGCTAATATGGCCCACAATTAAAAAAGTTTGCCCACTCCTGGTCTATACCACCAACTGACAATCTGTAGTATTAAAATATTGAGAAGCCCTAACTTGACAATTACTTTGCTTTTCATTCTTAACTGGGAAGTTTTTATATGGGCCTGCCAATGTCTGTATCTCATCAAATATCAGAATATAAAATGATCATTAAGCAGTACTGTTTTCCAAAAGATTACTTGGTCTCATAAACAAGACATTTCAAGATAAAGAATACACGACATGCTCTACTAGGTTTAAAATACACTGAATCCAAAATGATTTTTTTTACATATGCTCCATATTTTTTTTATAAAGGTTTGTTAAGAGAAGTCAAAACCTTTGTTAAACTGTTTTTTTTTTACAAACATATCTGCGTTAAAAGGCAGAACAGGGTGTATATGAGTAAAGCAAACATAGCTTCAATCATTAACCATTTCTGCATGAAAATTTCATTATATAAAGAAACGAACCATGCTCCAACACAGAATGTGGAGTACAAGCACAGGATCTTCCAAGTGAGATCTGGAGTACTCTACATTGCCCAGATATTGCTGAAAGTATGTAACCCTCATCACAAAAAAAGCAAATCCATTAAACTACCTACATATAAATGCAGATAAGTCACTCTGAAAAAGCTTGGTCCATGTTCAATTATTTATTTTAATACACACAGCAAACTTTGGCTCATAGAATAACACACATGCATAAATAAGACAAAAGTCCGAACACACAGAATGCAAAATACCTTCTTCTTTGCTTTTAGTCTTCAACGAGCCTCTTGATACATCTGGATTTATAAAGGTATGCATTCAATACAATGTGGCCTCAGGTATCACTATTTCATTGTAGTGAAGTTCTAACCCCAAGCTACACATAATCACAGTGACAAGTTTGTAAAGAGAACAGAAGCCAACACGGATAACTTGTTCCAATCCAAGTACAAGGACTGAGTGGAGGACAGTACACTACTACTTTTTAGGGAGTATAGACCTAGCAAATTAGATCAGACACCTACAAACGGCTAAAAACTATTTGGCCCCATTCCCATACGAGTGTCCCCACTCTGATTGGAAAAGGAAGGTCTGTCCCACTATAAAGCAGCTGCCTGTCCAGTACTGTTATGCGCACCAAAAATGTGTAATAATAAATTAATCACAAGTTGCTAAAATATGTTGCGGTGCTTCCCAGGCATGCAGATAGCAGACTGAAGAAGTTGGAGGAAAAAAAAACCTAAAAGTGAGATCTAGATAAAAGTCACCCAAGGCAATCGCAGATTTAGTGATTAGGATAGCTAAGCCAACATGCACACTGCTCGCTGGATCCTACAGTAAGCGAGATGCTGCTTGCGCGTTCTCCTTCTCGACACTTTCCAAGCAACAGTATGTAAGTTGTGTTTGTTTTCCGATCACTAGGAATGATCATTACCAGCAACAAAAGTTCAACCTTTAATAGGTAAGCATTTATTTCATTCATGTTTTTTTACTCAGAACACTTGTGCTTTAACCAACAACCAAAAAACACCTTTGTAACGCAGTGTGTTAACCCAACTTGCAACACAACTTAGTTCATTGCAACTTTTTCAGCATGCATGCAAGTACACCACAACACACAAAATAGGCAAAATACTGCCCCCAATCTCCCCCACAATCATTATCTCTGCATCACACTATTTATCAATTAAACTAGAGTGGTCCATAGATAACATGTAATGAGAAAGGATGAATAGTCTAGGGTTGCAATATAAAGTAAAAATTTTATCTAAAACCAAAACCAACACTCTTAAAAAGACTAAAAGACTGAGGAGCTTTAATTGTTAAAATTTTGTTCATACGTTTAGACATACTTTTAAGCAGCCTAATAATCGGGGGCATTATCTGAAAAGCGCCTGATCAAGTGTGCTAGCACGGCTAGCAAGGCTACGGCTCCACATGAGCTAAAATTCTGGCGTTGAACGCAGGGATTTTAGTGCAGTGCACAAGCCGCCCATTGACGGAAATGTGGCTACGACAGGGCGATCTTCACAGTCCGTCAGAGCTCCCGATCTGTTGGTCTGAACCTCTGTTAATGTTGATGGTGAGGCATCAACGGAGGCTTGCGGATCCCAGTGCATAGTGGAAATATAGTCTTACCTGCACGTTTTTTTTTGTTTTTTAAAAACACCCTGCTACCCATCACTAAATTACAAACCCAGGGAATAGTTTATATTAAAATAATAATTAAAAAGACACACACAGTTCAGTTTACTAGAACATTCAGTAAACCTGGGCCAATATGGTAAACTATTAATTGAACATTGAAAGCTTGGTTGGTTAAAACCAAAAGTTAGGATTGGGGTATAGCAGGCAGAATATTTTTCATTTTCAATATTTAGTCAACTCAAGTCTGTAAGGAAGTCCACAAACCGGTAAAGTTACTTTTCACAAAGCATGCCAACATTTTCTAGTATTTGTTAATCAAAAGCAGTTTCACATTTCTGCCAAGCACCACCCTAAATGCAAACAAAGTACCTGGGGCCTTGGCCGCTTTTTCCACCGGTAATGATGACAATCCTGATATTTACAAAACAAACAATGGTTACCAACTAAAGTTACAAGAACAGGTAGTACAATAAACTAATAAAAAGGATGAAGCCATCACCATAAGAAACCTGTTAATGGAAGACAACCAGAAAATGTACGATTAGACAATGAAAACAAACTTCTACACAATTTCTAAAACTATACAGCGATTCCTCACGTTACAATACCATATCACATGACCAATCCCGGAGGCACATCATATTCGTGTCCTGTCTAGGGATACTTCTCATGCACAAAACAGTCTGGTCAATTATTGGTGTGTGAGCACTGACATGCCAGGTGCAATAAATGTCAGTCAGTCATTGACTTTGGAATTGAAGTTGCCCACACGCATGCAGTTAGGCTGAACAAAGTAGGAATATTTTGTTAACAGGATCAACCGGAAACAAATGTAAAGTCAAAACCTAAATATTGTTAAATTCTACAAAGAACTATTTTTAAAAGGATCAAAAGAAACTTGTTAAAACTTTTTATAAAAATGATGAGCTCTGCTAATCTTCTATTAAGTATACAGAGGTAAAAAATAAATAAATAAATACATCCACCTTGATGGCCCCAAAAAACGCTCACACTCCTGACAATATCAACAACTTTACATGCTATGTGTTAATTATGTCATCTGCAATCTATCAGCAGATAACTGGACGTGTGACTGGTGTCCATGCGGTCTCTGTCCAATACTATCCGTACTGTAACTATATTGTAAGCCAACTAAATGACCAATAAAGTCAATGAAAACAAACAATAGTGGAGCTGTCGGAATGCAAATTGCCTGGGAAAACTCTTGGTAAAACTTTGCACAGTTTTCATGGATAGATAGAAGACGTGGACACTTCCTTTTCTACTTACTGTGCTCTCAAAATGGCACGCCCACGCTACTTTGTTTACAACGCAGTGTGTAAATCTATTTTCAATGGCTGTGTCTGTGGAATAGCCACACCTGAACAGCATCAGGTGCGGCTTATCCTCATTGTTGTAAAGCTAATAGAGCGCTTTCCACAAATATGGCGGCAACATGTGCTGAACCACGGGCAATCTGCTCTGCATTTTCTTCCCTGCACTGGCCGTGGAAACATTGCCTTACAGTGTACAAACATGTAAACTCAAATACTAGAAGTAAAATAAAGTGTAAAGGGAAGTACCTTCTCTGCTGGAGAAAACCATATACATTGTATGTACAATACAACAAGGCGTAAAAAACAAATCTACTCACAACATACTGCGAACATTGGTTTTATTTGAATAAAAAAACAAGGCAGATTGTTAGGTTTTACTTACATAATTTAACAAAACTGATATATAAGAGTATTTTTTACTTTATTAATACAGCTTGGAGAAATCACAACATGTACCAACTCAGTGTTAAGACATACCAACATACCGAATTTAACAGCCAAGCAAGTTATGACTTAGTCCACGCCATAATTTTGCTACAGCCAGCAAGTGCAAAGTTAGGCCAGTGTTCCATTAATAGTCATTGTTGGGAACAAGGAAGCACCACTTTATACTCTGACCGTTGTCAGGAGGTTGTCTAGGGGTGTCAACAATTAATCCAATCAATAATTGAAGATTAAATCTTCTTGCCACAGTAGCTCTAGGATAAGAAAAACCTGGGGTGGATAATACAAGTAAAATATATCTATGCTTAACACACCCCAATATTAATCAAACTAGGTTCCTAGATCAGCCTTACCATTGGGGCATACAACTAGGTGGTGCTGCTAAAGTTGCTTCTTTGCTATGAGAGCTTTCAGGCATTTGTTCCAATCAAAAAGTTATTATGGACTGTAGCCTGGAATGGTTCTGATTTCAGATATTCCCATGTGAGATTCAGCATTACATTTGTTTTAGTGCTGCATGTTCCGACACAAAACATGAAATGTTTGGTTTGCTCCTGAGCCAAGGTAAAAAGACAACATTGGATTGGAAGAAGGAAAATAGAAAATAATTAAAATCATAGAAGGCCTGAATTCTGGAATTCTTCGTGTAAATTTAGACCAACTCGTATGTGTATTTGATCTATCTGCCAAACAACAGTTTCAGCTATATCATAGCATATGGCTCCATCACTCCAGACTGTCCACTGTGAACAAAGAGATCCCACAGCCTGTGGCTTTGCTTGAAAGAAAAAAAACAAAACCACATATATTTTAAAGCTGCTCTCCGGACATAGAGGTTATTGGTTCTGCAAATCCAAGATGACACAGGTCTTTTTTCCCTGAACCCCTTCGTTCTGTGAGGTACCATCACCTTCGTCTGCAGAATCACCCTCCTCTTCTTCTACAACTTCAAAAGGAGTTATTACATCATAGAGAAACGAGAGGAAGCCATAAAACCAATCAGAGCTTTCCTCTGCTAAAATATTAAGCACTTCCTCTAAAGAATCAATATTCACACTAGTGCCATCTTTGGACAGGCCTATATATAGGGGAAGAAAAAAGGAGAGACAAAGAGAAAAAGAAAAAAGGAGTCGTTAGGCAAGACACAATGGCATGCGGAGCAGGGAGTGGTAACCTACTTCACCAAGTAACGTATATAGAAGGATGATGGAACTGCGGAGAGCAAAACAAAGGATGAGATCTAGATGGGAATGAGCAGCCTATAAAAAAATATAATGCCAAAATACAAAATCCAGGCAGGTGAGATATTGATCTACAACCACACAAAGAAGCAGCATGCCAATGGACATTCCAACCATGCATATCCAAATTCTACATGTCCCTATAAACACATATCTGGTTGCAATAAACACTAATGAATCAGAGATTTTGTGAAGCCCCACAAATCAGGTTAAAGGGAATGCAGAATAAGCTCATGACTGATGAGGACAGTCAGCTAGAACAGTCAAGGGAAACTGGACTGACGGCCATACCCAACCTGTTCTAATCCATGCCATGCTGCCATCCCTTGTCTACCATTCACTGCACAACGCACACATTATTTACATGCAATGCAAACAATAACCATGTGCGTCTGCAGGCGTGTGCGCTGTGTATGGCACACCGCACAGTGTATATAATGTATAAAAACACCCTAATTGTGAGTTTCTGGAGCGCAGTGCTTATAGTGTAGAAGCAAACTTTCCATTCGTGTCAAATTCTTGCAGCAAGCACTGATAAATTGAAGGACATATTGAACCTTCAGCATCTCTTTTGCCCAATATTGGCACATCTACCTGCTCTTTGTCTGGCCCCCCTGTCAACCCATTGTGGCCCCAGATTTAAAAAGTTTGCCCACTTGAGCAATAACATGGTAGTTATTGTATTTAGCATATTGCGGGGGGCAATGGTACAGGCAACCCTCTTGCAGCATATACAGGGTTACATTGGTTTGGGATTCTTTACATAAACCCTGAACTATCACACATACTGGGTTGCACAGTAACTTAGCACTCACCATACAGTTAAGTATGACCAGGAGATGATGTACAGCAGGGGCAGGCAACATTTAAAAATCGCACAACATAGCATAAGACGGTATCCAGGGCTGGTCTAAGGGGGCAAAAGCTCTAATCGTTCCTGTAGTAGTGTGCCCTATCCACACTTATGCAAGGCGTTAGTAGCCAGCAATTTGTGATATGCCAATAAATATGTATAGGTGGCAGGTAAAAGTGGGCATACTGTCAGAGAACATTCCAGACTGCAGGTCTGTGCTCTATAAACATTACATTGGTAGAGGCAACATGTGACATGGATTTTTTGGATACTACATACATGCTGATATTTCATGATGAACACAAACAAGAGGATAAAAAGGAGCTTCTTTTCAAAGAAACACAATTCACAGCATGTGGTGGAAATGTAAATCACTCTGATAAAGTTAAGTGAGTGAAACATCTAACTGCCTCTAATGTTTAATAAAGGACGCAAAGAGAGAATAAAATCTCTAGGGCTATGTTACACAGTTAACTTTAAATGAATGAGCTGCATATTTGAAGCGTCTCTTATGGACAGTTTTAGGAACAGTGGTAATGTGCAACTAGCAGTTGTAAAACTTGAAACATCTGACATCTAAATAAAATCAACATCAACTCAAAGACAAGCTACCAGCCCATTATTATTGTGGAGGATTGGAGCCATGCCATGCAGAGGGGCACTGGGTGTTCCAGTATGGGCACAGGCGGAGTAGATGGCAAAAAACAGAATAACATTTTAGGAATATACAAGTACGTTGCCTAATTTATAATGTATAAGTAGCAATAGCATTGAGTAAAAAGTGGAGCGGTTTTCATATACACATTCTCACACATAGCACAGAACACGGATGAAGTTACCACTCATTACTTTCAGTTGAGGAGAGGAATTATTCTATATAACAATAATGAACCCTGCCTTCCATTGTCTGAGCCACACACAAGTATGGTTACAGGTCAAACAGCAAAAGTAAATATTTCTTCAGATTTACACAATGGAAACTAAAATTGTTGTAGAGATGACAAACTGGCGTCTGACATTATTTAAGTAAATAGAAAAGCACAGGGCAGATCCTTCTTAATACCTGAGCTAGGCACCGGATATTTGACTTTCAGTTAAATGTAATGAGTGCTTAACTAAGTTCTCTCTACACAGAAGATTCATGACTTAAGCTAGCCATACACGGGTAGACTTTTGCACGACCAATATTAGATTTGATCGTGATGTGCGATTTATATTTAATAGGCAGTCTAACATTGATCAATGAGACCACCACAGTGTGATCAATTTAAACATGATCGATTCCATGATCATACCATGTGATATGCCAATAAATATGTATAGGTGGCAGGTAAAAGTGGGCATACTGTCAGAGAACATTCCAGACTGCAGGTCTGTGCTCTATAAACATTACATTGGTAGAGGCAACATGTGACAAGGATTTTTTGGATACTACATAGATGCATGATCATACCATGGAGTTCATGCTTAACCTCCCTAGGGTTTGAGACCAAGCCAGTTCGTTCTGTGTTTGGGTTTGTCCAAACACTAGGTGACCGGGGATCGGCTAAACCTGATCTATACCTGGACAGCTGAAACGAGTCTCTAAAATCGCTGAAGCATTTCTGGGGTTGTAGCACCGCCCTGATCGAGTCACTGTGACACAGAAGGGGGGGTGCACCATAGACCTCCATGTTAATGAAGGGGCATCGGTCTCCCAGCCCACGTTGCTGGCAGCATGTGAAGGGGTTGGAGGGGTGGCAGGAATTTTAAGCAGTGTACAATGAACACTGCTGTGATCGCAGAACGCTAGGGAGGTTGATACAATTGCTAAGGGTCCCCATACATCTTTAGGTTTCTTTGTCATATTTCCTTTAGATCTTATATTGTTTTACCAAAACTATGTAGGGCTGGACAATAATTCAATATTAATATATATCGTGATATAATTTTATATCGAAATGACAGAAATGTATATCAAAATATCGGAAATGTGTTTTCAAATTGTATCATTTGTCACTGAATGATGATCAGTCAGGGGCAGTCCTAGGGAGATCACACTGGGCAAGCACTCCCTCTGCCGCCACCCCCTTTCCCCCCCGAGAGAGGTCACACTGCCATTCCATTGGTCCCCATAGAGATGTGCGGGCGCAGTGATCTAGTAACTTCTCATCTAGGGTCCCCTAGTGTCACTGAAAGTTCATTCTGCTATGGACAGAGAACACAGAGGGAGGAAGCTGATCCTGACATGTCTCCTGTCTATAGAATAAACTCTCAGTAATACAGGGATATCAGTTGAGGGGAGGTTGGTGCATTGACCTGTTGCTATAGTGCTGCCACTGAGCTGTGCTGGGGGTTGCTGGCAGCCGACACAAACCTAGGGGGCGAGGCTGCAATGCACTAGAACAAATCAGGCATAAATCAGAAGACAGAAGATCGGCTGTCACACAGCCCATCACTAACAGTCTTCTACTCCTGTTAGCCCATGGAGGAGGGGACCCGTCAAGATCAGCCTCCCCTGTGTCACTGCTCATATCCTCCCAGCATATGGAGATCAGCCTCACGATAATTTTAATAGGAAGAGCCTGGAGGTATTATAGACTATGCAAATTCAGTTTGCAGACATCTATTGTGTGTGCCCTCTGCAGTTTTTTTCCTGAGGCTTTTTAATCCATATCAATATCGGAATTATATCGTACCGACCTAAATAAGCAGAAGTGTTCTCCAAAATAATCAAAATATAATATAATTAAGACAACCACATCAAACTTAGCATTGCACGTATGTTTCTTTATATAAATGTTTTGGATTCTGCCTAAACCTGCTTGGGGGTGGTTTTAACACAGGAATATGTTTTTTAGCAGCTGTGAGCGGCATCATATTGGGGACACCAGAATTAGCAATGACAGCTGCTTGGCCCATAGTGCCAAGATTCTCTGGCCAGACAGCAGCCAAATCTCACAGCATTCATACAGTCCAGGTATGTGGCATGTTAATGGACAATATAAGTATGGGGAAGGAATCGTACCCAAATACATTCAAATTGTGTCAATAAATGGAGATTTTTCTTACATCCTAAAGAATAATTGTCTTGAAATGTTTTATGTTTCTAGAAAAGCTTATTCAACATAAATTATTTAGAATTGCTTTTTATTCATACAAGGCTTTTAAAAAAAAAAAAAGTTCTTAGAGCAATCCACAATAAATATCACAGACTCTATTTAATTATTGAAAAAATTATACACAGCCCACCGACCTTCAAACATTCCAAAAATACAATGCTTGGAGCATTGTGCATCTAAAACTAAAATGTGTAATAAGTTACAAGCTTATCAGATTTGAGGTCTATTTTGTCAGGCACTTTATTTATACTTGGTGACTGACCGTAATGCTTTCTTACATGGGTGACTTTGTAAAGTAAGCACCATAGTCATCACAGACAGAGTGTTGGGAAGTTTATCTTACAGGGCACTCAATGAACAGATATAATAGAATGCCTCCAATTGTACATATCAGGAAAGAAGCACAAGAGAAGTCGTTTATGCTCATACACATTGTAAAATCATTCCAACTATATACTGTACATAATAGGCAGTAAGTGTCATAATCTTCTGTTCCATCAATGGTCACATGGCCGATTACAGGAAAAACTGTGTCATAGCCGAAACTCCATAAACTGCCTTTTTAGGTCAAAGTTATAAAAGTGATGCAGTAAAGAAAAAAAAAAAAGAAACTCATCCTTCTTATCACATGAAGTCAAATATAATGATTCATGATGAGAATACATTCTAACTGGTTTAATATATGCTTTTGTAGATCAGATTATAGAGGGATTATTCCCTCTGTTATCACCATCAGTTTATTTGGGGTGTGGCACTGGAGTATTGACAACCAATCACTAAACAAGAAAATTGAAATAGAAAGATACAAAAACATCAAATGCACATCTTAACAACCGTATACAGTGAAATATTACATCTCTTAAGAAGCAATTGTATGTAACTTATTATATTGCCTTTTTACACAAGTGTCAATGCATGATTGGCTATAGATAAGGGATGGCAATAGTCCCCTTACAAGAATTAGGACGTTTCTCCACTAAATAATTTTGCTGATGATGGCGAACCTATGGTATGCATGCCAGAGGTGGCACTTGGAGTCCTCACTGTGGGCATGCGAGTTATCAGCCAGCACAGAGAAAAGAACTGCAGCCTATCGGTTTTCAATGCGGTCAGTTCTCATACCCTCTCCTATTTTATAAGAAAGAGTGTGTGTTTTCATGTTTCGTGTGTGTATGTGATGTATGTGTGTAATTCAGGTTATATTGCCATGCCGGAACTTTGCGATAAATAAGTGGGGCTTGGTTTTCAGTTTGGGCACTTGATCTCTAAAAGGTTCGCCATCTCTGTTGTAGAATGTTTCCTTTTCATAAGCTTTTTGCTTCAGAACTAAACAGCCCACTTCCACCTAGCATGACATAGTCCTCTCTTCTCTAATTACGGTCGGTGGTGAACCAATTCCCCTACTCCTCCCTATGTAACCTGTAGAACTGGGAAGGAGGGCAAATACTACCGAAGGGCAGTTTCTGGATCTCCAGACATCACTTACAAGGTGGTAGGGTCCAGAACACTGGCAAATGGCTTTTAGAGGTCTACACAATGAGGATTTTCTACATGTAAAGGACATGCCTAAAATTTCTTAAAAATGCACATATAATTTTGGGCAAAGTTGTTATTGACATGAATGGTCTAAAGGCTGACATACACGGTTTGATATTATCGTTTGACCAGCCAAAAATCTATTTGTTTACGTCAATGAATGGGAATTGATTTTCTTGGTATTTTGATTCAATTTGTATTCGATGGCATTATGGAACATGCAACTCAGAAAAGGAATTGCTTAGTTGTGAATCAATCACACTGTTCAGCTGACAATCAAAGTGACGATTGAATCGCTAAACTAATGTAATGAAGCTGATACAATGACGAAATGGTCATGCATGAATGTCCACATTCAAATGAACCACAACATGCACATTTACTTAAATTTCATTTTAAAGAAACTAGGAAAACCAAAAAAACACAAGTCACATACTTCTGACAGATTGGTACAACAAGAAAGGCTTACTTTTAGTGTGGACCCACAACGACTAGCATAATCATGCACTCTAAAAAACATGGATTTACATGCATTCTGGGGCAAATTCATTTAGCAATAAACACATACACTGCAGCATATCTAGTCATTATCAGTCACAGTCAGGGGATTTTTTTAAATCAATGAATAAAAATAAACAAACTGAAGATAAGCTGTTTAATTAAATGACATGAGCAAACATAGTTTAGTTGTCGATCTAGACAATAATTATTTGCAGGATTATGTCTTTGCAAATCAATCTGCACAAATGAAAATAAAAAAATAAAAAAGAAAAGAAAAGAAATAATTTTACTTGCCCAGTAAAATTTTGGCATCTTCAATGTCAAAATCTCCATCTCCATCAGAATCGTAAGCGTCAAGTTTTCCTAGAGAGAAAAATCAATACATTTATTAACAGAAAATATGAAGAAAATTGCTTTGTGGCACAAAGGTTTATTTCTGCTCAGCTAAATAGCTCCTTTACCAAAGTGAGAACTTAGAATCTACATATACACTGACTTTTTGTGCCTCTCAACAACATATGCACATTACATGTCTCTATAAAAACAATTACTACAATAACTTTTTACTGCTACAACTGAAAGCACAACAGAGGTTATCAGCTCTACACAAACTTTTTCCATGGCATGTCTGGCTCGCCAATATATTATAGAACTGTCCTCAGCATCTCTACTCTGGATTTTGGCTTATCAGACAGAGTTGTCTAAGGGCTTGTCCCCACTGTGGCGATTGTCCGTGTTCACTAACGATTTTAATCACGACCATGCATTAGAATGAGATCTTTCCCACAGCTGCGATCTAAAACCTGACTCACCACTTTTTTGATCGCGGGCTGTCGCACCCGATCGCGCCCCATAGACATGAATGGACTGGTTTAAAAAATTTGGATTTTTGAACAAGCCCCCATTCATTCACGGGAGATCGCTAAAATACATGGGCATACTGCCACAATTCCAATCGCGGCGAGGAGACAGCGGGATCTCCTGCTGGGTGCTAGCGATCTCCCGCGATTTGAATCACTGCATGGCATCTGCAGGCAGGGAGTGCCCCACCCCACCTGATTGTGCCCATTGAGAATGAATAGGCGCAGTTAGAAATCAATGGATGGAGATTTTTAACCAAGTCCATTCGTCTCTATGGCCGCGGTCAGGGGCGATCGGCCACAACCAGCCATTCATTCTCCATGGGCGTGATCATGGGTGATTGAGCAGGGTGGAGCAAAATTTCTAGTCTCACTCATCCATTTCCTGCCTAACTTCTCTGTCTATGTCTATGGTCTCTGCGCCATGATTATAATTACAAGCAATCGTTTAAGTGGGGACATAGACTAACTGTCTGGGACTGATACAGACCAAGTTGAATAAATGAGCCATTGGTTTTTAGTTAAAGAAACCTTTATCACGTTTCTTGGAAAGTTTCCCATTTTAGGTTTCTAAAAGCAATATTTAATATAATAAATATATTATGTTTCATGAGGTGGAAGAGTAATCTAATGTGTTCAAGAAGAATTTCCTTCATGTTTTAAGAATGGCAGAAAATGTATGGCCAGAGTACATCAAGATTCCAGGTCTAGTTCTTACTTATCTAGTGACATAGAAAAAAAACATCTCTGCTTTTATTGATAATGAAAAAAATAACAAAAACAATACTAATAAGAGAATAACCAGAATGAAAAAAAGAGCAATAGAAATAACGAGCGAGAAAGAAAGAACATCACAGAAAGCAAGGAAAAAACTATTGGTTAGGTGAATGCAAAACAATATATCAGCATGGAGTAGACATAGAAATAGAAACTTCGTTCATTAACATCAATTTAACAAATATCACACATGACATACCCTAGATGAAAGGGAAAAAGAAGAGGAAATAAAAAGTAAATAAATAAATAAAAAAGGAAGGAGTATGCAGCAACAACCTATTTCTCATAACTACACATTTCCATGTAAAATAATGGAAATGGGATAAAGATGGCATTTTGGAATCCAATATTTGCCACATCTGCTTAAAGAGAATCTAATAACTTAGTTGTTAAATATTCCATCATGCGAACGTCATGTACACAGGTAACCCAACACCCAGTATCCTGTGTAATAGAAGCCAATTAAAAGTAATTTGATAAAAGAGGAGAACAAAATTTTATTCACATATAAGTGTCAATGCTCGAACACA
Source organism: Ptychadena robeensis (assembly GCA_036250615.1). NCBI lineage: Eukaryota > Metazoa > Chordata > Amphibia > Anura > Ptychadenidae > Ptychadena > Ptychadena robeensis. Next base: position 34,154,028 of record CM070036.1, on the reverse strand, counting down.
ACCATAGTTTATGTTAGGCACAGATGACCACAGAGGTGCGTCAAAATATATTCAGATGTATTCATGGGTGGCCGTTGCTGAGGTTGGGCAGGTGACAGCTTCAATACTGAGCTACAGATCCACAATGAACTTACAGGGAATTAAAACCCGTAAGAGGGCTCTGCAATGAGTTCACATAATGCCTAAAGGTGTCCAAATTGTGTGCATCCTCATGGTCCTTTTTTTTCCGTTTTTAAGTGCAGGAACTGTAAAAAAGATAACGTCTCCGTCACACATCTCCAATTGCACAACATAAGTGGTGCCGGTGATGCATGGAATTGGCACACCCACAGCCATTACAGGCTCTTGGTCCATCCTCTTTATCAAATTTGAGAAGGCCCGAAAGTCAAAAGGTTTGCCCACCACTGGTCTAAGATCTACCCTGCAGCTGAATTTGTTGTTTTGTGTGGCGACCGCCATCTTTCGTTGCTTCCTTATGTCATAACAAGAAGCATTCATAACAATAAGCAACACATCTTACTCCAAATCTACCAGTTAGGGGTAACTATGGCGCAGGGTGCACTGCTATTTTTATAGAAAGAAACAAAAGCGGATTTGTTTACTGCATTAAAGCATGCTATGTGAACTGGCAAGCTGTGATACCATTCAATGTGAATACATCTGCTTTATAGCTCTTTGGAGCGAACTACGATGGAGGCGGGATAGAAAATAAAGCTTCAACTTAAAGTCAAAAAAGTGTGTTAGGAAGCCTGTTCACATGTGAGAAACATACAAAACATAAAAAAATAAATAAAAAAAAAGAAGAACAAAAAGGAAAACCAAGTGATGTCAGATGAAATGTGAGATAGGAATTATTTGGTGAAAAATAATAAGTAGACGAATAGGAATGTTTACATGAAAGAGAAGGAAATTACTAGGATTTTTACTCTGAAATCCTACCTTGAAGAACCTCTGACAAGTTATAACGGAAATCCTTTGCTTTGGCTGCATGTGTGATAAAAATACAGAAACATTTAGATACAGACTGCAAACGCTTTAGTTACAAAAATGCTTCAAAATTACAGGAAAGTAAGAGGGTAGCTGAACCCAAACAGTGAGATTTCTGGGGGATCTCTGTGTGGTCGCTATGCGGCATCTTATTCTAAGTTCTTTCATCAGTTAAGCTGGCCATAGACATCTCAATTTTTTTCTTAACGATCGTGGGATGCAATTGAATCTTTGATCATAAGTCATACATCGTTTGAAAGGTGCGGCATTTTCGAGATCTAATTATATCGGTGACTTTTTACTGATTGGTGACGTAATTAAAGATTGGCTACACAAAAAAAACGCTATTGGAAATTATGGTAGTGGGATATGGCGTCCATGGGTCAAATCGATAGAAACAATCGCAAGTCTCCAACAACGTCCTTCGATTCACGATCGATTGACTACAATTTTCAGACATGTCTGACCCTTGCACGATCGATTTTTCTTGCTATTTCGATCGATCGCAGATTTTATGCATGTATCGATTTGTGAACGAGTGATCACATCGGTCGATCTTTCAGAAACCGGACGAGAAATCAAGACGTCTATGGCCAGCTTTAGAGATTTCAATACCAGGACTTCCTCTTCATAGCCCAAAAGTGCAACTGCAGCCAAGTTATTTTTTTTTTAGCTTAGAACGGTTTTTTTATATCACAAAAAGCAAGTTGTGATCATCAAAAGCGACAAACACTTAGGCTGGGTCTACACTACATGTTTTTGTGTGGTTTACCCGCGGACGACCGCGTGGCAAACTGCATAGTGCAGTGGCATTTATGGTGGATTCACAACATCTAGCCGCCCGTTGTGGATGCGGTGGCGATCCGCAGACACACTGGAAACACATACTGCGTCCATTGCTAAACAATGGGCGCAGTGTGTGATGTGTGCAAACCGCATCGGCCTTTATTATTATTATTATCATCCTTTATTTATATAGCGCCAACATATTACGCAGCGGCCTTCATTTGCCAATAGTAAATATAGGACGAGGTATTGGCTACATGGTAAATACTGCACCCAATATTCCCTGAAACAGCGCCTACGTGTCCATAACGCCACCCGCGCTTTCTAAGGCTGCCTAGTGTAGACCCAGCCGAAGTGAGTTGTTAGATTTGGCCTAAAAATATGGAGACTCAAACCTCAAAGACCCAAAGAAAGGTTTATGAGTTAAAGAGTCACCTGAAAACTAAAGAGCGATGTATGTATATGCAGCCATGCTAACGTATTGAAAGTGCTGAACTCTAAGGAAGGGGATTGAGAATGAGCTAAAGTAACGCATTTGGTAATTTTTAGGTAAGAAAATCACCAGTTTATATTGTACAAACACAAAGAACATAGGACATTGTTCAACAAAAGATCAACATTTTTAGATAAGATTTTATATTAAGGAATACTAATGAAAAAAAAAACTTATTGACAAAAAATATATACATACACTTTACATTACAGCATACTTCCAACAGCTAAAATTCTTGAACCTATTACAATTGTTCACCATCCCATAAGCCCCCCTTACACCTTTAGATCACTCCATACAACTTCCTTTAGATCTACCAACAACATGTAGTGCCGGGTCCTCCCTGATAGAATACATAGTGATTGGAAGGATTAGAAAGATCCTCATATTACATGGTTTTGGTAGAAGAAAAGTTGATTGTACAGAAATTGTATGAAACGATTGTAAAGTGTATGGGGGCCTATACCCATCAATTAACAGAAGCTCATAAAAAGGATAGCACCCAGCATAAAATCAGCAACTTTCATGTGCGTCTTCTTGGAAATTTCCAGATACAAGTTTTGCTATAAAGGATGCGTATATTACATAGCAGGCCAGTTATATAGATTATCTTACCTAGCACATCTTCATAGTCAACAAGATCAAACCACACCACAGCTACTGACGTCCATACTCCCAGGAGGGCAATAACCATGAACCAGGTAAAGAACGAGCTACCGGACAGACCTTCTTTCTTCCCATTGCTTCCACCGTGCTTTGCTTCTGAAAAAAATGTAAAGATTAACTTCTGTATTTATAGCAAAAAGGGAATCATAACAATTGAGTTTTGAAACTTATACAAGAACTTTAGATTACAATGAGAAAGAAAGAAACCTTGATCTACACAATATGTTGAAAGGATATGTCCCTAGTTTTCAGTCCCTGTCTGCAGTTAAAGTGTAAGTTATATACCGTATTTTTCGCCTTATAAGACGCACCGGCACATAAGATGCACCCAGTTTTTAGGGCAGAAAATCCAGAAAAAAAAAGATTTGATAAGTTTTCACATCAATTGGAATAATGCAATGAATTTTAATGGATGCAATATCCAATTCAGCCACAGGTGTCACTAGCAGCAGGACACGTCACACACACGTGTCAGCTGAACACATCACACTACACTCATCTGTTCAGTGTTCAGCGCAGCCTAGCAGTTCAGCACCCCCACCAAGGAGGGGGTGCCGACCGCCCCAAAAGCGCCGGTTTTCCAGGCGCCATCGGGACGAGCGGCACCCCCTCCCCGGCTGGGACACTGACTCGCTGAGCCATCCACAGCCGAACCAAACACAGCCCACAAGCTCTCCTCTGTTCTCCTTGGTGGGGATGCAGGGGATGCGGCATTTAGATGGAAGAGCCGAGTGGCCGCGGGGGTCGCGCGTTCGGGCGTATAAGACGCAGGCACTTTTTTGCCCCCAATTTGGGGGGTGAAAAAGTGCGTCTTATATGCCGAAAAATACGGTACATGCTTTGTGTAAACAGAGAAATGTCTGTATGAGGCTGGAGGCATAATGACAACTCTCAGATCACAAAGAAAGAAAAAAAAAACAAAAAACACCACATGAGCTGAAACGTGTATATATACATACACACAGCAGCTCTGTATTCCTGGACATACATTATTGTATAGCTAAAGTGTTCTAGTGTTTCAGTTCTGGAAGTCAATAAGAAATGGTTTTGTTTGTTTGTAAAATCTCACTTCTGCTGTTCTGTTCATCATTCCAAAAAAGAGAATTCAACATTGACAAAACACTAAATGTTGCTTTAAACAGTATTGCATGCTCCATTTTGTATCTACCATTTCAGGAAAAAAAAGACCCATGTGAAATAAAGTATACCCAAACACACATTTGCCAATATGTACCGTTTCCACAAAAGTAACACCTACCCAGAAAGTAAGACCTAGCTGCTATACCCTCCCCCCTTCTAACAAAAGCCCTTCCCCAAAATTAAGACCTACCATGTCCCAGAGACCGCTTCCATATTCAGTGAAGACATGACAGGAGGCGTTTTGTCACCTCTTACAAACCCAGAAATACACTCTAGTGCATTTTTTGCACCTAAATTATTTTCGGGGAAACAGGGTATGTATTTCTCCAGCATTAAAGCAATGTATTTCTCCAGCATTAAATTTCACTTCCAGGATGACAGATCTCAGAGACAAAACCCAACTGTACTCATTTCCTAACAGAATAAAGACAATGTATCCTGAAAACAATAGTCTTTTCATCACCAACAACTGTAGCCAACAGCACTGTATCCTTTACCACAAGCCTGTCAAGGACGTGGAATACAACATGCCCGGACTGATTAAAATATTTAGAAACCAAAAAAAGTTGTGAATAACGCATTCTAACTTTATGCTCTCAGGAAGTACAATTCAAATAAAGGTTTAATGTTCTATCAAAGCGAAGCTTCTTTTGGCAGCAGTAAAAACCTTACTACCTTTACATTATTATACACAGGCCAATTTTTATGAAAGGCTACAAATATAGCATGGCTGCGTATATCCCCCTATAGTGCGGCCTCGGGTCACTATCTGCTGGAAGTGAATCACACAAAGACATCGGAGCCTCCATGACTTTTCCAACCCAAGGCTGACAAAGTCTCTTACCATCATATCTCATATTACAAGACCAACCTGAGCTACAGCACTGACCATTCCTTATAGGTCTTTTATAATATGTTGTGTTTCTTATTTCTTAAATACATAAGGCAATTTTTATTTGTACTTTTCCATGTAAAAAGGTGCTTATTTCTGGAAATAGGAGCTCCACGGATTTATTAAGTTATCATAAATAAACTTAAAGCGGACCTACCACCTGGGAGGTCAGTCAGCATTATCAGCTGCAGCTCAGCCGATATTGCTGACATCCTAAATTATAAAAAAACAACAAAATCTTATTATGACAGCTGGAGGGGGCTTGTTCCGAGAGCTCCCCTCCCACTGCATAACGTCGCGCCTAGGCATCCGAAGTGGTGCCTGGGACATCTCTCCCAGGCAGGAAATCATCAGCAGCTGATACGCCTCTTCACCCCCCCCCCCCAAGTCTCCACAGTTTGGACAGAGAAGAGACAGGAGGAAGAGGTGGAGTGAAGGGGGGGGGGGGGTGGAAGATGCTGCAGGTCTCCAGGATCTAAGATACACTTCTGAATCTGATCAGTTTTCCAATCAATAAATAGATCATAGGTCAGCAACCTGTGAATATAGTGGTCTTTAAAGTTCAGATTTCTCTGCCTATACCTATGTCATATACTGAACCCCTGACCCTTGCAAAACATGCACTATCCATGGAAATCCCTCACAGGTGTTCTTCATCATCAGCCAGTGATCCCATCATCACCACCTTCCTCCCTAAAATGATTCCCAAGATGTCTCAGTGCTGAGGATTCCGCTGACTGCTTATATAACTTTCACGGATGCTATTTTCATAGAAGCCAATGTGCCAGCAAAAGTGACACCAGTACACCATTCTAATTTTATTTCTCTGTTCACCCCCACCTAAGCCAAGTAGCATGCCAAAATGTTGTGCAAACAAGTACAGATATGTATCCCTGCAAATTAAAGGGGGTTAGTAGGCGGTAAAAATAAAATACAACACATATTATGCATTGGTAGACAAATTGGAGCATTCAGAGTGTTGGTGAACTGAAGCAAACTGTAGTAATGAAGTTACATGCAGATAACTTAAGAGAGAAAAAAAAATAATAATCATTAAAGCTGTTTACTCAAAATGCTAAGGCTAAATTTACATGGTCGCTCTGGCAGCAGCTGGGGAAACGACCCGTCACGAGCGCCTGCAAACTTGTGCATGACAAGTGTATCAGGAGAAAGTCCAAAAGACCAACTGACCGATGCCTAATGTTGTGTCTGCAGATCGATTGCGGTAAACGAGTTGTTTTTTGAACGACCGTGCAAGTTTAGCCTGAAGGCATTGCCTGACACCTGTTATCTTACATGTACTGCAGACCCTCCAACAAAGTAAGGGCATGTTTCCACAGACTTGTGTGATCCGTCGGGACCCCTACGTTAAGCGCAGTGCTTGGCGGGGATCCCGGCAGATCCTGGGGAGACATAGCCTAACTGTTGAAATGCTTAACTTTACATGTTGAGTGAAAAAAACAAAAAACTATGTTTCACACACAACCTCATACCCACCCACCCTACAAGTCCACTTTAATAACCAAATAGTGATGGCATTAATTGGTCAGCAACCAAATGGAGACTAAATATAGAAACAATGTTCACAATGACTGCTACATGGAACCATATGTTGGACAGACTGTATTAAAAAGGACAGAAGGTCATCTGGTAACCATGAATATCCATACACAATAGTTTGCTATAATGCAAGCAGCAGGGAAATAAAAATGAGAAATTCCTGGAGCTGGTCCAGTGTAAGAACCAGAAGGCAGATCTGGACCTTGGCTTCCCTCTGAAAAATAAAAAGCCAAAATGAAAGGCCTCAGCTGTAACTTTGAGGATGAATCGGCAAGACTGCTCTTCAGATTTGCCCTAAGGTCAGAGGAGACCGAAGCCGAAGAAGCTATACATATACAAATTTATCTGACAAAACACCCATGTGACACATAAAAAAAATATATATTCCAGAAGTTGCATAATACAAAATCGCAAATAAAAAAAAAACAAAAAAAAGGATTTGAGTGCATAGAATAACAGTATCAGCCCCTGGAAGGCACAGAGCCTACACTACTCCGTATACATTTATTCATGGATCTGCTGCCTTGCAAACACAGAACCTTCACTAGACTGTAAAAGCCATCGGCGTGCACATTGATTATCCAGACGAAATGCCGTACCTGAGTCTTCAGCCATGCCGCAGGCACGCTGTGCCCATAGATATCCCACAAATGATCACCTACGGAAGTCTTTCACTCCTGAAGTAAAGCCTAAGAAGGGAACCAGCATCCCCCATCCAGCGGGGCGAAATGGCTGCGCACAGTCAAGTCAGCTAGATTGGGAAACTAGACCTGCCCCGCCAGGCTGCTGGATGTCTATTTATAGGAGTCCTGCCTTCTGGAGCCAAACTCTTGCAGGCACTCATATGGAAATCCTGCACTATATAACAAGGAGGATACAAAGGTTTTAACTCCTTCCCAGCCAAAGCACAATGACTTCATACAGGCGGCTTGAGGCAAAGCGTGCCAGTGTTCTTGACATAGCACACGGCGGATGATGAAAAGCGTGTTCAATCAGCTCTGCGCCATATAATCCAGGACTATTTGAAGAGTGAATTAGAGCAGACTGCTGTACAGCTGGCTCAGGACACATATATCCAATCCGTCCATTTACTTTAGTGCTTCGCTTCAACAGCAGCTGCACAACCTGCCCAGAAATAAAAGCTCCGCTGGCATTCTCCTCCGCTAGTCTAAACAATCTTTCATCAATGAAGTATATCAAGGGAACATACACCAAACACAGGATGGACATCCTGCTACCGTTTCAGTAATAAAATGGATTGTATAATATACAATATTCAAACCCAAGCAGAGAAGACTCAAAAAGATGAAATATCTGGGGGGCCCTATGCAAATTCATGCTTAGGATTCCCTTGTTGACGGGGGGGGGGGGCTATTGATGTAACTGCTGTAGGTGGGGGGTTGGATGCGGGTGAAGACTCCAGTAGTATCCCCCCGGTCGGTAGCACATGCTGTTCAGATCTCCACAGTAAGGGAGGACACCCATGTAGGCCGCTGGATATGCATGCGGGACCGGGGGCCCTATGTGCACACATATTCCGCATAGCAACAGAAACAGAACTGTCTGAGTCAAAAAGTTAATGGTAAATCCATTAGTTCACAGGGGTTAAACAATCTTTTGGGGTAACTGTAAAACTCCACTCCATGGTGTGAGGATAAGGTGGCTAGTGGCAAGTTCATGTCCCCTATGGTTGCACCCAGCAAAAGCTTCTTTGCCTACCAGCTAGACTTGTCCATCAGGGCCCTTTAAATTGTAAACAGGACCTACACATGTGCATTTCCCCACCTCAAGCTCTGTTAAAGACCCAATTATTACATCCACCTCAAATTCCATCTTAGGCTACATTTGCACATCAGCAGCCCAGAAAGTGACCAGGGGAGGCTTGTGTCTGAGAGCCATTGCACACTTGGGCAGGTGCTTGAAGGGCATTTTGATAACACCCCATGACAGGTATATCAGGCAAAAGTCCAAAAAACCAGGACCAGGAGGTTGAAAACCCCCCGTATAAATGAGCTCTTACAGAAAATAACTGTTTGCACCAGATGTATTGACATTCTTCAATAACGGTATCAATTTGGAGTACACCTATTTTTGAATTTTTTCACCTCAAACACTGTTGGAGAACCAGTGAAATGCACTAATTAAAATAGAGTACTAATAGGAAGAAATCACAACTGTATATTGTAATATTTAAAGTTTAGACATTCAGAAATGTTGACTAATAAAAAAAGAAAAAAGGCTACATGCCTATTATGTAAATACACTTCCTCTCACCATAGAAAACGATCAGTGCTCACAAACATCATACAAAACAGGTGTATATAAAAACTTAGAAAAAAACATATATAAATGCTCAGCAAAAATCTCACAAGTTCACACTAAATACATCACATATCCATATATTCCACAGTAAAGAGAATGGCAAAAGACAACTAAATTGTAAAAAATATATTGTATTTATCTAAGACTTGAGATAAGTTAGAGAAAACAACAGAATAAAAATGGATCGCACTTCATTCAAAGACTAGAAAACAGGAACATTTTTGTGTTTGGACATACTTGAGTAATTTTCAAGGCCTGGAACTCAATATTTGGGAGTGTGAAAAGGCCTCCCATATTCTACTGAAATAGATGGAGAGGATTGTACTATAAGAAGCTGGATCGGAACCTTAAAGCAGGTTGCGTTTAATACAGCGCGCATGGAGAAAAGCACAGAACAGTAATGCAATTCCCAGCTACCTCCTCTGTGTATTTGTGTCATTGATTTACGATATGCATATGTTTCACAGCCAAAGCTGGATCAGAATAAACACACCAATCAACTTTGACCTCCTGTACTCTTTCCAAACAAACAGTGATCCAATAGGGGATTCTGCTGTTTACCTGAGTAGCAGATGGTATCATGTATTTTGTGGTATACTTGCTAAATACAGAGACAAAAAAAAAATCAGACACCCAAAAACTGCAACACAAATGTGTGCATGCGTTGGTCAACCTCCCCAGTGAAGAACCTTAATTTAATGCCAATTGAGGTACCTAAAAGAGGGGTGCCATTTAGAACCCCCTGAGCCCATTGTGCTAGCCAAACCACCCCTCTAAAAGGGAATACCTACCTTGCATACAATTACCAACACATATGTACATAAGAATGCTTGGCTATAGCTCCATGTAGCCAACAAGTTTTTTTATGCAGGTGACATAGACTGCCCCCCCCCCCCACCCCAATGTAGCAAGGACATAACCAGAAGGAATTACAATAATCACAATTGTAATGGTAGCTCAGTTCATCTCTTTATGGTATATTTTGCTTCTCTAATTCACACTATTTATCTTCTATATAATCCTTAGGGCAGTTCTCATTTTCAAGAAATTTGTTAAACTATAAATGTAAAGCACAGTTAAATACAATAAGGAATCATTGCTGAAACAGGAGCAGCAAGGCCGACTATCAGACATTACTACAAGAGTCTGGTTATATACACACACACGTACTGCTCCCTCTACTGCTCCGAAGTATCACCGACATTTGGGGAAGGACTCCGCAAGTACACAGGTTCCCTATAACGCAGTTCATACTCAGACTTGTTTTTAAATGCATTTTGCTTGCACTTACATTTTCCAATTAATTGAATAAGAAACACAAGCACAGGCAAAATGCATATCGGTACTGCATGGTCCCCAAACCATATTGTATTATGCAGCCAGAAATGCCTACAATGAAAGTGAATGCAATCTGTATTTGGCATAGTATTCAGCAATTGGACAGATCTATGGTGATACGTAAATATACCCTTTGCATTTGAGATATCAAAACATCTAATAAACTGTGTGGCTCTCACATGTGTGCAATGTTATCCCTTTTCGGCAAAGTACATGGTGTGTAAACTGCATGGTACATCAAGGCCATGCTTTTGTAAATCTTTTTAAAAAGACACAACTTTATATATTTGCCAGCGTTTCCAACAACATTTGTTCTACCAAAACCATGTAATATGGAGGAGCTTTCTAGACCTTCCAATCACTATGTATTCGATCAGGAAGGACCCGGCACTACATAGTTGTTGGAAGATCTAAAGGAAATTGTATGGAGTGAACTAAAGGTGTATGGGGGGCTTTAAGCTGTACTTAGAATCTGACAAGTCACCAGACTCCAATGTTATCATATGGAGGGAGAAAAAATACTAAAGCTGCCCATACACATTTAGATCTCTCTGTCAGATATCCTTTAGATCTATTAACAACTTTGTAGTGCCGGGTCCTTTGCAATTGAACACAGGTAGACTTGATGGTTTAGAAAGTCCCTCATATTACATGGTTTTGGTAAAACAAAAGGAGATCTAAAGGAAATCTGACAGAAAAAATGTAAAGGTGTATGGGCCCTACCACCATTAGATATGGTGCATGCACAGGTAAGGAATCATTGAGCAGCAGGAATGCAAGATGAGTAGCTAAAGGGTGAATTTCCAAAAAATTCTGCTCTTTCCGGTGAATAGAGAATACATCTAAAACACTAGGATAAAAGAAAAAAACTAACAAAAAATACTTGCTCTAAAGCAGGGTACAGACATGTAGATATGGGCCAGATTGATGGCAGCTTCAAGTGCACGCTCATGGCCATCTATCTGACCCATATAATATGCAACCATCACTGTTTTCGAGCGGGACCAATCAATCCCGCTCAAAAATGGCCATATCGGACATGACTGCTAAATACGTCCGATGCTTTACCTAGAGACCACGGGTTTCCAGGCAAACCATCAGCTGAGGAGAGCAGAGCCTTCTCTCCCCAGCCAGCCGATATCGGACAGCAGCGTGATGAAGTGAACATCAGACGGCTCGAATATTGAGCCGTCTGTACCCTGCATTAGGCTTTGGCTTTTATGTACAATCTGGTTTTGTTTTGTTGTAGCTTGTACTTCCATACTGAGCTTTCCACAATATTTAATGTTTTAAAGAGCAGAATGTCTTCAATGTGTAAACCTAACCCAGCGTGAATAGAGCTGCAGTTGATTTGTACAGCACATACTGACCTTTTCTACTGCTGCGGGTCACAGTGTGTAGAGGAAACACAAGACTTGCTAAGTAATGTGCATTGTTTGTGTTACTTGTTTGTATGGAGCCCATACTGAGCATTCATCTGCTTAGAAGTTTACAAATACAAACATGAGGGCAAGTGGAAAACTTACTGGAAGCTGAAACCCAAAATAAACAAACAAGATAAGTTAGGGTTGGTTTCCTCTAGAGTGGTAGGCCGTGGATGGATGCAGTTTTAACCAATTCGCCGTGTCAGCGGCCGACCGATATCCATCAGGATCCCCGCCAAGCACTCCGCTTAGCGTAGGGGGTCCCGACGGATGTGGAAACTCCATTTTACCAAAACACTGTAATATGAGGGGCTTTTTACACTACACAATCATACTGTGCACATGCAATGAGGTGCCTATACTACATAGCTGTTGATAGATCTAAAGAAAATTGTACAGAGAGTTTGAAAGGTGTAACTTATTACAGGTGAGTTTTTTTGCAGCACCTGACCTATTATCACCACTTACTGTACAAAAACAGGTGATGGGTCCACTTTCATGTTTCTTAACATGTACCTTTCTCTGAGATACTGCAATTGCTAGAAAGTTTTGGGTCATACTTGGTAGAGCTAGTGCATACAAAAATACTTCTTAGCAAGGCAAATGCAATTACTGATGTGTTAACACTAGCTCAAAGCAGCCTATATAGTACCAATAGTTAAACACTCATTGTCAGGCAGGACACACGAGCAGCTGGTTATCACTGTGCATTCTCCTCACTCCATGCTCTGTTAAACTGCACTTTACCACCCGTTACAGGAGAACTCTTCTACAACAAGATTGCATGCAAACAGTGCTATCTATACAGGAAGCACAGCACCAGGTACACACAATTACCGGGGTGATGCTCAATCCGCAGTCCTCCGACTTGCCAAAAAGTTCTGAATATATGGAATAAGTCAAAAGAAAAAAGGAAAATATTACATATTCCATAAAATAATAGAACACAAATAAGACAGCTTTTCATTAATAACAGATGGAGACATGGTTGTGTCTTAAGGTTCTGCATGTGAAAGAGGTACAAAGTATAAACTTATATCCAAGGGTGCACATAAGTGGTACTCTGGTAATACATGCGTACCTGTATTATTGTTACAAAGCTCATATGCTTACTAACAACTTGGAGGCACTCCTTGTCTGGGCGGCAGCAGCCAAATGTTAAATGTATACAATTTATGTCACATGGATAGCTGCAGCGAAATATGAATAACTGAAAAGTTGCAGTTAGGGTGTGAAATTGGAAATGAAGATTAATAATCCAAAAAAAAAAAAAAAAAAAAAAAAAAGAAGAAGAAGGATTGGACTTCTAAGGGTGTTGGAGATCTTGGGGATGAAGGTCAGAGTAGGCATATGTAAGGGTAAAATCTGACTAGAGAAAAGCGCTGTGTGACAGCTGGAATCTGACCATAAAAGGTTGACATTTGGACTGCAGGTAGTCTCAGGGGTTAGTTAGTAACCCAGAAAATGTCAGGGTTGTACTACTGAGAGTGAGAGTTACATGTGACCCAAAGCCAGCTGGTGACCTGTGGATGGAGACAGCTAATCGGAGGCTCAATCAGGAACAGGGAGGTACATCTGCAGCAGAATCTACCATGCAGGAAGCTGATGCAGAGGACAGTGAGGAAGACCACCCTATCATATGGGGGGAGTACCAAACACCCTCTCCTGGTACTCATCTGAGGAGCTCACTTAAAAGGTTATGTGCACCCCTGCTTATATACAAATGCTATAATGTGCTTTAGATTTTCAGCACCAGCTAAGAGCCCACACACTGTGGGAAGAGAACAAAAGTTGAACAAATCATTTCCAAAGTTATATAAAGTCTGAACGTGACAATTTGTGATCAGAATGACTTTATCTGGTGCATTCATCTGAGAACTGACACACCCTAAACTAGGTGAACTCATCAAGCCGTCACCTTTACACCCGAGCACACAGTGACGACAATGACATCCACAAATCCTATGGCTGGGGGCCTCAAGTCTCCCTAACATCATTTCTTCGTTTTCAGTGGATCAATCCTTTTATATGTTTATTATGTCTAACTGGAGAGTAACAGTAAGAAAACAATGGTCACACATTCTTATTCCTAACATTCTTATTCCTAACATATTCCTAACATATGGAACCAAACATGGGCAAGGCTGCTCTAGTCGTGAGATAGAAACCAAGTGCTATTGTCAGTAGAAATCAATAATCTCCGACATTTATTTACTTTTAGCTGCTTGGCATAGATTTTCATAAACCAGCAAAGTCAGACTTTAATATCTGCACAGAAGGTGATCTGGGTGATCAGCAACAGGAAACCAGAATAACACGACACAGAGGTCACCCATGGTGCTATGGAAGCTGTTGTCTATGACATACAGATGTCCGGTAGAGGGAGAAGCTACAAACCTTTATATAAAATACTAGAATATTTATAAAATGAAAACTAAACTCTAGAAGATTGTAAGACACTATGGGCAAGATTAACTACACTTTATTTTTTATACAAAGCATTTCCACTGTATACGAGGATTGTCACAGTTGTACAGCATGTGCCAAGCCTGAAGAAATGTAAACTGACTACACAACACAATCTAGCTCAGTGGTGGGCAACTGAGTTGATATGGAGGGCCACAAGTGTGACCTTCAGCATCATCAAAGGGCCGCACATAACTTTTTCAATCTTTACTGACTAAACATTTTTTAATGATTTAATTACAGCAGGCATACCTAGAAGACATTAATTAAAATTTTCTAAATAACAAAATTTGTTTCATATGATACTTCAAGCATTAGGGAACACTGTAGTGTGATAAAGCACATTGTGTGTAATATATTTAATCAACGGTTATGTGCTTCATAGATCTCATTTGATCTCATTAGGTCTTTGATGATATCTATGGGGCACATATCTATGGGTGGTCAGTTCCTTTTCCCTATGCATTACACTACAGTAAGGTTTTGGGGGCCGCAAGTGGAGGACTGAGGAGGGCCACTGAAGAACACCCAAAGGATGCATGTTGGGCACCAGGGATCTAGCTCATATTTTTTCCCATCTAAAACTCAATATAGTATGAAAAACAAATAAATGTCAGATATGTTGTATTGTGGAAAGCCTAGCGGGACTCTTTCCACTAGATCAGTGGTACGGGCCACCCTGTTGGGGAAGGGGGGGCACGGAGGTATTCCAGGGCGGGTGCAGCTAGGAGGCCCGCTTGACTATGCAGCGCCTAGGTTTAAATCCTGGCCTAGGCGCTATCTGCAAGGAGTTTTTTATGTTCTCCCCGTGTCTGTGTGGGTTTCCTCCGGGTACTCTTGTTTCCTCCCACACTCCAAAGACATGCAGCAGGTTAATTGGCTTCCCCAAATAAAGATTCTTCTATGTTACATGTGACCTATGACTGTTAGATATTAGATTGAGAGCTCCTTTGAGAGACAGCTAGAGATATGACTATATATGCTCTGTAAAGCGCTGCGTAATGTCGGTGCTATATAAGTACAAGATAATAATAATAAAAATAATAACAATAACAGTTTACCCACCCTCGTCTACCACAGTCAGCCAATGAAGACAACAATGGGGAAACTAGCTGCAGACAGTAGGTTGAGTGCATGTTTTGTGTGCATTTGTCTATGTAAATGATGTTTCTGTATGATTGGTGTGTATATATGATACATGTCTTTGCATGATTGGTGTGTGTGAAAAAGGGAGCTGTATTTGAATAATGTTTAAGGGCCATTTCATACTAGCCACGCTGCGGCAGTGGTGCTACTGTGTCAGTTACTGTAAAAAAAATAAAAAAAACCTGTTTGCATTGTGCTGGACCTCATTTTTAACCTGTGTAGTTTGAATGGGGGGACGGGGGGGG
>CM070036.1:34119430-34134601 GCA_036250615.1 Ptychadena robeensis | reverse complement strand
ACATACAGCAACTGTGTATGGTCACCTTAATACATACAGCAACTGTGTGTGGTCACCTTACTACATACCCCTGCAGCAGTTTTATTATATTGTGGTTTAGTGTAGAACTAGGGTCATTATAATTCTATATACCGTATGATTATTATTTTATTCAGGAAGACTTGGCCCATAAAAGGTCAGACGTACAATCCCAGCTGAGTTCGGAAGATGAAGAGGACGACATTACGATCGCAGCCAGATAACATGTGGATCAAAGTTGAGTGGAATTGCCCAATCGTAGACAAACATCTCTGTAGTCATTGTGCTGTGAACTGCCGCCACCTCTCCTAGTTGAAGTATAACTAGAAGGAATGTCTGGAGGATGACCCGACTATGACTCTGCATCTATCCTGCATGGCCGCACACCCCACCTCCAATGACCAGCGGCAACATCTGGATCACAGCTCAGGGAGAGGAGGTGCACATTTCACACATCTGCTTCTCCCAGAACTCCTCCTCTGGTCTCCTCAGCCCCTCCATAGTGACACGTGAGCAGGGGATGGAGAGCCACATGGGAAGGATTTCCTCTATACCTGAGGACACAGCAGTCCCATTCATTCTCTGGATACCTTGTACATGGGCACAATGCCTGCCACATGACCAGGGCCACACTATACAAGAGAACCGGTCATTATATATAACCACTGGAACACTTGTGAAAATTATCTGAGAGCAATATATAACATGACTGGATGGAAGTACACATTGCAGGTCTTATTTCAAGTCTATTTAAGGCTGCATGTGCCTATTCATTCATTAGGGCACCATGGCATGGGCATGTGCCTACTACAGGGAAGACGTGAACCTGGCAGCGCTCCCTGCATTGAAAAGACTATAAATGACAATATATGTGTTATATGAGCACTACCACCCAACCCCATAGGATGCAATGCTGCAGGGTGAGAGAATGAGGTTTGCCTTGGCTGACCCTAGCTTCTGAAAATGCTAGTTGCCTGGCCATCAATCAGAGATCATGTCTCTGATCAGAGGTCGTGATGCCTTCATGCTTGCTCCTGGCCAATTATGCAATAGACGGTCAACTCTTAAATAGAGGTCATTAGCCAGCCCCCCCTCTTCCATTTCTTTCAACAAGAGGTTTTGCTTTAAATGTGCAATACAGGACTATACATTATATAAGTGTGAGGTCACAACCCGGTGTTCGCGTTCTATTAACCCTTTACGGAGAATCTCAGACCAGCATGTGATAGAAGGGTCTCTGCCCCTACAATGCCCAGCAGTCAGGAATCCAAAGTTTCGGGCACCCAACTTTCCTGCAGACTTGGGGGTAGTCAGGGTGGTACCCTCCAGATCATAGTGTGAATGTATGCAGACATGGAACCCCCATGAATCTGTCTATGCTGGGTCAGTGTATGTCAGCCAATCAGAATCTGTCATTCATACAGCCCTGATATATAAAGAAATCAGAGGGCAGCATGCCATAACTATGCCCACTCGGCAGATCCCGTATAGGAATGTCCTGGTCCTCTGCCCACTGACAGGTCAGCATGTGCACTGATCCCCATCCTTCAGTCCATTCATTCATTCACTCACTCAGGGGTGCAGAACTACAAGTCCCGTGATGCCAAGCTATGCATGCTGGGATTTATAGCCCCGTGTCTATAGAGGGGGATGCTGGGGTGACAGGCTTATACCGACCTCTCTTTCCTCCAGGGTTGGCTTGTCTCTTGGCGTTGGCGCGAGCCATGTCTGCTGTGTGAGGTGCAGGGCGGCGCTGGCTGCGTCCAGGGAATACACACGAGGATCTCCGGTACGGGAAGTGATGACAGGACCGGCCGCGGCTGCTTATCCCCGAATTACTGGATACACAGAGGCACACTAGGATACGTGACCACCTTCCGCCCCTCCACAGCTCAACCCAGACACGCCTCTCTTTACTAATGACAGCCACAGTCATCCAATAGTAGCAGACCCCGGGCCGGCTTAACCCTACGACCACGCCCCCGATCGCCGCGCATTCCTTCGCTTCTGATCACAGGCAAGCACAATAGTGGGCGTGGCCTAAGTCGGCTCTTGGATTTGTCATCTGAATCCCCGCTACGTTCGGGAATCTTTGAACGTGGCAACATGGAAGCGGGACAAGTCTCGCGAGATTTGCTGGCTTGAGCTGTGCTGATAGGCGAGCTGTGTGCCCGGCTGAGCTGGGCGATGGAGATACGTGTGTGTTATATAATGTTCGCGCCTAGTAGACGCCCAGATTTATGGCGGTATCTACCTCACACTGTCCCACTGAGGATTATGGAGAGGTCAGCGCCTCAGTAATGTGGGTCACTGTCTGGGGAGTCCTATAACACCTGAGCCCTGCACCTGAATGTATATAAAAATATATAAATTGTATTGTCCCAGACCCCGACATTACCATTGCATCAGTAATATAGGTCACTGTGTGAAGGAGTATAAACACCTGAATAATATATAATTTATTGTCTGTAGGGCTTTGTTGGGGCGTCCATTGATTGTAGGCAATGATTAGGGTAAAATGGCGTATGAAGTGATTGTATTACAACAGGCCCTGCGTTAGGGCCGTGTCACACTAGTCGCGTTGCGGCTGTGGTGTTTTTTGTTTACCGTAATGGATGTGATAGCGGCAATGCTAACGTGTCTGTTACCTTTTAATAAAAACCTGTGTTTCTGCATTGTGCTGCCCTTCATTCTAAACCTGTGTTTGAATGGGAGGGGGGGCTTGATACAATTCGTAAATACAAAAGGGGGGTCCTGCACAGAAAGTTTAGGAATCACTGTCCTATGGAAACCTGTGTACTTCTAAGTAACTTGTTACAACGCAAACATGGCTAGAGTGAGGGGGGTTTCCACATGCGTCGGGACCCCCTCTGCTTAGCATATTGCTTGGCTGCTCAGGGGATGCTGTGTTCTCACAGCGCTGAGCTGTTCTGCCGATGCAGGGCTGAACGTAGTCGAGTACGTTGAGCCTCTGCATAGGCGGATATCTAAATACAGCATCCACTGAGCAGGTAAAGTCTATGTGCTCCCTCGGGAGCCCCGCCAAGCAATACACTAAGCGGAGGAGGTACGGACAGATGTGGAAACCCCCCCCTGAAATAGGTCTTAATGTGAACCTGTGTGTAAGTTGAGGGGCTCGATAATGTTCCTATTTAGAAAAAGGGGGCCCCTGCAGAGAAAGTTTGGGAACCAGTGCAATAGCCAAGGTTAGGGCTGTTACCCTTCCAGGGTGTGGGCTGGGGGTTTTGGGGACAAGAAGAAGGCAGTGAGGATCCATTGAACGGGTCAGGGTGGGGCAAAGAATGAGAGAGGGACTAGAGCCCGGAGCCACACAGGATCTCAGCTGCTCTCTCATCCTACCAGTGAGTGGGATGGGGCAGGGAGATGTAAGGGAGGAGAGCAGTCGAGATCTCTGATGTGGCTCCGTGTTTTGATGCGGCCCCTCCATCAGCAACTCTTTAAGGTTGCTGACTGGTAACTAAAATTATATTGAGAAGTAACCCCCCTGGCGGTTCAGCTGTACTCTGCCGTGATTCCCCTCTTCAGGTCGCGGGCCAGGAAAGTGACGCCTCTTCATTAAAATACAGGTCTAGGGCAAAGTTTTTTTTTGTAAAAGAACTCTTCCCACCACTAAGACATTTAAGTAACAAGCACAACTTAACATCCAACTTTATTCGTTTATGAAGATGATCTACCAACACTAAAGCAGGGAACAGACGGATCGATATTTGAGCCATCCGATGTACCCATCAGCACGCTGCTGATGACGGCTCTGCTTTCCCCAGCTCAGCCGAAGCTTTGCCTGGAGACCAGCGGTCTCTATGCAAAGCATTGGACGTGTATACGGTCATGTCCGATATGGCTGTTTTCGAGCGGGATTAATTTGTCCCGCTCGAAAACAGCAATGGCCGCATATTATATTGGCCAGATCGACGGCCGTGAGCGCGCACGGCACTCGAAGCAACCATCGATCTGCCCCATATTTGCAGGTCTGAACCCTGCATAACAGCTTGGGCTACTAATCTAGCATTCCTATATCACTTTATATTACTATATTCTTCCATAAATCTTATAGCAAATGTTTTCCACTAAGAACGAAGAGCAATGTAACACATCATACTAGCAGCGATAAGCTGAGCGGAGACTTGTTTGGACTCGCCGTTAAGAAAATTTGTGAATATCTAATTAGAAAAGGTGTGTTACCTCAGTCAGGTACGTGTACGCTTTGCTTGATGATATACAGCTAATTAGACTGCATACTCCCACCCCATTGTGTGGTCACCAAACTGCATTTTAACATTAGTTTTTATCTTATTTTTTTACAGTATGGTTGCTCAAATATTTCTCTGTTTTATTATAGGGCAATTCAGCCATATTGATTAAAATATTTGTGGCTTGGAAAGTACTTAATGGGAGAAAATTCTGGTGGTTTTTCCTGGTGTGAGTATTTTATCTTTTCCTTTATCATTTACAGAACTCAACTTTGTTGCACTAGGTTGTCAGCCTTGTTCCTGTTTGTCTTTCACAGGAGGGCCACACTTTTCTTTCAAAACAGGAACTGCACACCTCCATGCAACCGAATAACCAGGCGCCAGAGCGTAAGGAGCGGGCGAGCATGGGCGGCCAATTAGGGGGGCACGCCTACATCTCACAGACCATGGGCACACACGAGCGGGCACACAGACCTGACTGGGCGGGCCCGGCCCCCCATGGCCCTCCCATAGCGCTGGCGCTGCTAATCACCCACCCCTTATACCAACCCATTTTTACAGTTGTACATAACTATTTATTACCTTTTTTCAGGAGCCAAATGCACTAAAATGGATCCAGGTGACTACGTACAGCGAGGAACATCAGTATTTGAATGCCCTGGGATGTTGTACTCCCACTTAGAAATAATGTAATGGTCTGAAATTCATATTGTAGGTGCATTACCACTGTGAGAGACAGCATAAAAGAAACAGGAAATCACATTCTGATTTATAATTTGTAAAGAATTTATTTGTATTGCATTGCTGCACATAAGTATTTGAGCACATAAGCACCTCTCTTTAAAGCCACCTGTCCACCCCACAGTCAGTCAGACTCCAACTGGGCAAGAAAATATTGCTGTCAAAAGACACCAGAGACAAAATTGTGGACCTCTACAAGGCAGGAAATGGCTAAGGGGCAATTGCCAGGTGGCTTGGTGAAAAACTGTTGGAGCAATTGTTAGAAAATGTATTGGGTCTCCATGCAAGATCTCACCTTGTGGGGTATCACTGCTGATAAGAAAGGTGAGGAATCAGCCCAGAACTACACGGGAGGTGCTGGTCAATGACATGTAGAGAGCTGTGACCAAAGGTCACTGTCAGTAGAACACTACACCGTCATGGTTTCAAATCATGCATTGCACAGAAGGTTCCCCTGCTCATCACATGTCCTGGCCCATCTGAACCTTGCCAATGATCCAGAGGAGGTATGGGAGAAAGTCATGTGGCCAGATGAGACCAAAGTAGAACTTTGTTGTGTTTGGAGGAAAAAAACACCATCCCTACTGTGAAGCATGGCAGTGGTAACAGCATGCTTTGGGTGCTTTTCTGTAAATGAGACAGGATGACTGCACTGTATTAATGAGAGGATGATTGGGGCAATGTATTGTGAGATTTTGTGCAACAGCCAGAGCATTAAAGATGGGTCGTGGCTTGCTCTTCCAATATGATAATGCCTAAAGCACACAGCCAGGAAAACCAAGGAGAGGCTCCGTAAGAAGCATATCAAGGTTCTGGAGTGCTCTAGCCAGTCTCCAGCCCTAAATCCAATAGAAAATATTTGGAGGGAGCGAAAACTGTATGTTGCTTAATGACAGCCCAGAAACCTGGCAGATCTAGAGGAGATCTGTGTGGAGGAGTGGGACGAAATCCCTATTGCAGTGTGTGCAAACCTGGTCAAGAACTACAAGAAATGTTTGACCTCTGTAACTGCAAACAAAGCCTTCTGGGCCAAATATTAACCCAGCTTTTCTCAGGGGTTTAAATACTTATGTGCAGCAGGACAATACAAATAAATTCTTTACAAATCATACAATGCAATTTCCTAAATTTTATTTTTAAATGTCTCTCACAGTGAGAATGCACCTACAATGGGAATTTCAGACCCCTCCATAATTTCTAAGTGGGAGCACTTTAGAGTGTTCAAATACTTATGTTGCTCACTTTATAGATTATCATACTCACTCTACAACTTGTGTATAGCAGTGGTGAGGGGATCATTAAGACATAGTAGGGCTCCTATCAAATTCAAAAGGCATTACAAGGGTCTTCCTAAAATATTAGGCAGACCAAAGAAGCAGGAAACCTTGGTAATGGAGAGAGGGTGGTTGTTTTGAAAACAGAGGCTATACTTGAATTTGGTTAGTTTAACACAATGGTTGTGTAAGGAACTCAGCTGTCCCTTGTACCACCTGCTGGTGGCGCTGTGCTAGCGCTTCCCATGGCTAGGATCCCTAGTCTCCAGTAGGTGGCTCCCTGCAAGCGTGGGCTGGGTTGGGAACACCTGCCTCGTTAGCCTATAGGGCTATATTGGTGTGCTTCACCCACACATGCTTGCTGAGCATTGTTTCTGTCACTACAACCTGAATCTGTTTCTGACCTGGATATGTGAGCATTTTTACTCCACTCTGCCTCTGATCCTTGGACATTGGAACATCTGGACTATTTTTGCACCTGTTTGGTTTGTTCCTGTTTATTGTAAGTGCACAATAAACCCATATTCCTGTCTGGTTGTTAGTGTGTGCTGCTTGTCTGCTTGCCCCCTTGTCTGAATCCTGACAGGTTGCTTGCCACCCCAGCACCCCTTGGACTTCTTATTAGAGATAGGGCCTAAAGAGCATTTACACTGTACACTGATATATCCTACTCTTCCTTCTTTGGCTAGTTCTCCCCATCAGGGGGTATAAATAGTTGGATGTTACAGCACGTCTTCATCCCTTAGGGGTTGTTTCCATTATACGTCAGGACCCCTCCGCTAAGAATATGCGCTTAGTGGGGATCCCGACGTATCACACAGACATTGCTGTTTACACATCCGCCGGTGCAGAGGCTAAACGTACTCGACTATGTTCAGCCTTACATCGGCGGAGCGGCTCGTCTCAGTAAAGACAGATCCTTCGCTGAGCAAGTAAGTCTATCTGCTACGCCGGGACCTCCCGCTAAGCATATATGCTAAGCGGAGGGGTCCCAACATAATGGAAGCATAGCCTAACTCTCCTTGTTTTGAGTCCTCCTTCAGCAACCCTATGATAAAATTCGTGATTTATTAACCTCCCTAGCGATCATCACGAACCCAGTTCGTCAGGAGTTTGTTTGATAACAAATGACCGCCCCACATCCATTGAAAGCTGTAGCATTTCCGGGTTGCCGGCACCGCCCCAATGGCATGTGGGCCGTTGATGATGCTGGAGACGTGGACAGGCAGGGGGAGGGTGGGAGTTTAACCAAATTTCTAGTGCCCTTTCAAACTAGGAGCAATGTGTCTGTCGTGCCGTTTTTTGCCGGCAATGGACAAAGTAGTGGTAATGCTTCTACATCCCTTAACTGTGTCCATAACCAGTTCGCACTGGGCTTGTGTCTCCTGTATGGCAAACACTTGTGCTGCACCCGCAAAACTGCATGCAGCATGGGATGTATGGTAACATGAGGCATTGTGTGTTGCTTTTAATGTAGGGGCTAGTGTGAAAGTGCGTTATTACAATTCCTATTTCACAGATGTGCAAACTGATGCTGGAACTATATCAGCACACCCACAAATGTACTTTGTTTGAAGGAGGGAAGTAACAATAGTGACAAACATTTGTTTTCACAGCTAGTGGCCTATCGAAGACTCCCCATGTGCAACTGTACACATTTTGGTAACTGCAAAAATGAGCACAAAATCTAGAAAAGCAAAGTTGCGCCCAGTCGTCAATGGTAATACCAACTTGATGACTGAAGGGGACTGTAGCTGGCAATTAATTCCACAGTAACGCTGTGTTCGTAAAACAGTTCATCTTCCAGTTTTTTGGAAAAATCAATACAATCCAATTCTCAGTCCTGTGTTTAATCTCAGTGTGTTTCGTGATCTCGGTCATTTCATCAGGAGAACACTGGACAGTAATGCTAAATTCAGATAGAGAGATGTGTCTCAGAGTCCATGTGTTGTAAAAACAATACAACCAACTGTGTACTATGTATGAGATACATACCTCTATAACATTGTCAGATGAGACGTACTAGGTAGGGGCGACATCACTCAAGGGCAAGGAGTGTGGCGGAACACGAGCGATGAAAACCCAACACAGTTCTATCACCCGGGAACAGGGAGAAAGCATGGAACAGCCCTTTTCAAATTTTGTCCTTTGCAAAAATGAGCATATGCAATGTATTAAGATTTAAGAAAAGGAGTTCCACAAATGAAATTTTCTTTACAGCATTGTCACCTTTATCAAATTATACTATAGCTGCTCATCTATAGCTGATCTAGCAGGGAGAGGGTGTAACTCTTCCTGCTAATGTCTCACCTGCTTGTGCTGATAATGTGCTAGGTGGGACATTAGCAGGCAGAGTAACACCCTCTCCCTGCTAGATCAGCATTGTCACCTTTATCAAATAAAGCTGGCCATACACATGCCGATAAGCGGCCGATTTTTAACCTGGCCGACGGGCATGTGCGCTCACGCCGTCGGACAGGTAAAAAATCGGCCGCTTATTGGCATGTGCCCACATGGGGCGACAGATCCCTGTCGCCCCACTTCTCGGCCGGCCAGAGATCCGACATGTCGGAAAATCTCTGGCCGGCGCGAGCCGATGGGAGCCGATGCCACAAGCTACAATGAAGCGGCCGCTTCATTGTAGCTTATGGCCGGCACACAAAGGGTGCCCAGCCGACTGAAGCGCCCCAGAATGCAATGGGATTGTAAACGTGATGACATCATCACGTTTACAATCCCGGAAGAAATCGGCGGCAGATGTCGGCGATGGTCGCCGTGTGTATGCCCAGCTTTAGACTATAGCTGCTCACCTCCTGTTAATCAAGGAACAGACGGCTTGATATTTGAGCCGCCCAATGTTCCCTGTAGCAGCGTGATGGCGTGATGCTGTCAGATATCGGTGGAGCTGGGAAGACGGCTCTGCTCTCTCCCCAGCTCCGATGCTTTTCCTGGAGACCCACGTACCGGAAGTGACGTCACTTCCGGCGTTCGCTGGCCTTTTAGCTGATCTAGCAGGGAGAGGGTGTAACTCTTCCTGCTAATGTCCCACCTGCTTGTGCTGATAATGTGTTAGGTGGGACATTAGCAGGCAGAGTAACACCCTCTCCCTGCTAGATCAGCTCGATTTCAAGAATCCAGGGAAAAAAGCATGATTTCTTGACATCGGGATTTGCCCGGGAAAGCCAAAAAACTTGACTTTCCCGGCCAAAACGGGAGGCTTGACAGGTCTGGCGATAGAAGTGTCACTTATTTAAAAATATAACTTTTTCTATCAAATGAGGACTGTACATCAGCAATGAGTCAACATTGGTAGGAGAATTTCCTTTCATAGCACATCGAAAACAACCGTAGCAGCATTGTTATCTGCAAAAATAGGCAAACATGAGGTATATAACTAATTTAAGGGGGTTTGGAAATGACAGAAAAAATATAAAACTCCCAGAATACAACTGAACAAGATTTGCTAAATGAAAAAAATAAGCATGTGCATGTTGTATTGCAGTTGATTAAAGTCACCTATATAACACCCATGCACAACTGTACAGACTTTGTTACGGTGAAAATAAGCATATGTGATGTGTATTGGAGTTCAGTGACAGAAATAGCTTTTTACAACACAGCAACCAAATCAGCAAATGAGCTCCCTGTTGGGGGTCTGCAAACTGTGAAATGACAAAGGGATGTGGACTAAGTTACAATGTGCACATAGTTGTGAATTTGTGAGTGTGAACAGTGAGCAAATTATAAAAGATTTGTGACAGTCCTAAAGCTAGCCATACACGTGTAGGATTCCATGGCCAATTGATCACTCACCCGATCGATTCGGGCGATTCTGCCGGGAATCGCAGGTGTGATCAATCGGCCAATTAAGAGTATCCATCGCTGCATACCACCTTAATCCAACGGATTCCGGGACGATTCCGTGTCCGATTGTCCACCTCACAAATGGCAACTCCCCCTGATCTGGGCAGAATCGGATCAGAAAGACCAACATGTTGGAATCGGATCCGATTCTGGGCCCCTGAACGATCGGACCTGATCGATTGGACAAGGTTGGCTGCATGCGATTCCGGCACGATCGTTTCGCGTGCACGTGCCCGGAATCGATCGTGCCGGAATCCGGTGGGAATCCGACACGTGCATGGGGGCCTTTACACAGATTGTTCTTTACAGATGATGTCTCTGCAGTTAGGGCCATTTTACACTACACACGCTGTGGCTGCAGTATTTGTTTTCGTCTGGCAATGGACATGATAGTGGTAACGCTGCGGCATCGGTTACCGGTGGAATCGGCGAAAACCCCACGTTTTGTGCTGTGCTTGCATCTCCTATACATGTGTATGGGAGATGCTTGAGCTACGTCTACAAAAATGCATGCAGCAGGGCGTTTATGGTAATTCACAATCTTGCTATGCTCTTGGATATACAATTAACACAAAGATTACACATAAGGCCCCCATTCACCTTACAATCTTACTTTACAATTTCTGTACAATCACCTTTACTTCTACCAAAACAATGTAATATGAGGAACTTTCTAACCTTCCATCACTGTGTATTCTATCAGGAAGGTCAATATACTACAGAGTTGTTGGTAGATCTAATGGAAATTGTATAGAGGGATCTAAAGGTGTATGGGGGGCTTACCTCAGCAGCCACATAGTTTGATGTTGCTGTTTCAAGTCATTGCAATCTGTATGTTAAGCCAGCCATAGACATCTCCATCCATGGTCGGCTTGTGGCAGACTCATTACAGCATGGTGACGTCACCACGCTGTGAGGAGTCGGCTACAGAACTGACGGAATCCTGTGTGCTTCACTAACACAGGGATTACCGGCAGATTTTAGCCAATTAATATTATAACATTAACTGCTGTGCGATCCGACCTGCAGGCTTTTCGAAACTGCAAAGGGTTCGAAACTGCAAGGTGGGCACCCCTGTAGTTGCGGGCCACCGACCACCCTGTGTTTGGCATGAGCGCGCATGCCGGTCGGTTGCCTGCAACTACTGCCGGGAATCCGTGTGTCTATGGCCGGATTAACTTCCTTGCTAATGTAGAATGTTATTTATCTCATTAAGAAACAATGTATATATACTTTCCATCATATTGCTTTGTTACCTAGTTATGTTATTACTTTGATAACTTAGGACAATCCTTATCGTGCTAAACGTAGTTTATCCAAAAAAGGAGCTCTGAAGCTAGCCATACACACACAATTTTTTCTCAATCGATCTTAGATGCGGTCAGCCTATGTGATTGAAATGTTGACTTGTCAGTCTAAAGCCGGCCATACATGGCTCGATTCCCCAGCGATCGTTGTGTGATCTATTGCAACATGCTGACTGAAGAATGGCCGAATGATTGCACAACCATCGTCCTGGGGGGAATCGATCTCTGGCTGAAACTTTTTATGGGGACCCTAGGTCCCAAGCCATAGAAATGGCGATTGAATAGGGATTTACCAACATGTCGGATGCCTGTTTGATCGACATTTTGTTTGAATGGATTTGAACGCTCAAGGTGAGCAAACATGCAAGCCGATCAATTGTGCAGGAATCAAACGCAAAATTGGGACCTTGACAAAGATCGATCATACCATGCATAGTGTGATGGATTTAAAATCGATTGACCCTGTGTGCATGCTCCATAGTACCATCCGATACAAATTAAAAAGAGGTCGAACAAAATGTATCCATCGAACAAATCGATTCTAGATTTTTGGACAATCAACCAAAAAATCGTTCATTCTTTGTTGATTTAATGAAAAAATCTACACGTGTAAACCCAGATTTCCTTTAGATCTCCTTTTGTTTTACCAAAACAATGTAATAGTTTTGGTATAATACTTTTGGTATAATAAATAATACTTTCTAAACCATCAAGTCTACCTGTGTTCCATCACAGAGGACCCGGCACTACATAGTTGTTGGTAGATCTAAAGGATAACTGAGAGATCTAAAGGTGTATGGCCAGCTTTAGAGGGACCCATCAAGTCCACCCAATGCAAGTTGTCTGTAGAAAACCGAGATAAATCACACAGCACAAAGAGACAGATCAGCTGTGACCCCAAGATTCAAGTGAGAATACACATGCTTCCTGTATTTAGACAATATTTTCCCAGAGTTCAGCATTAAAGCAGGGAACACACGTGTAGATATGGGCCAGATCAATGGCCGCTTCGAGCACCGTGCACGCTCACACCTATCTATCTGGCTCATATCATATGCGGCCATTACTGTTTTCGAGTGGGATATGGAGTCCACGGGGTCTCCATGCAAAGCAGCGACTGAGCTGGAGACACAGCAGTGCTGTGCCTCCAGCTCCTCCGAAATTTCAGCCCACTCCTCGGTAGAGAACAGCTTCAGCTCTTGGATTATTTCAGTTGGAATAGGATCAGAATTTTGCCTCATACTTCTTTCATTCTTATTTAACAATTCTTTGGAAGAACTACTCACCAATGTTAGGATCGTAGTCTTACATGTCTGGCAGTTTGCCTGCGGTTTAGGGCACGCTCCTGCCGCATTGAAGGTAGTGTGCCCTATATATTAAGCATAGCAAAGACGTGGAAAACAGCCACGAGGGTGCACCCACAGTGTCATCACTTGATAACATCACTGCATTGTCTCCAAGGCAACGTTTAGACACCCCTAGGCATTATGTGCACTCATTGTAGAGAACAAGTCGAGGGGAGCATCTTTTCAGCATGGTGAGAAAGGGACGAAAAAAAATCTAAAAGGGCCAGATCTTGCCCTCGGGCCTTAGTTTGCCCACACCTGGGCTTAATTAAGTAATTGAAAAAGCATGCTTTGGGAATGTCTTCTTCAGACTTAGGGCTTGTTTCCGTACGGGCTTGTTTCCACTTGAAGCGGAAGCCAGCGGTTGTGCACGGCGCGGATACATCCGCGCCCATTCTTTTCAATGGGCTAGTCCCCTGTCCGCGGAATCGCGCGGACGGCCGCCTAAAAACTCGGTCGACCGAGGTTTTAGGCGGCGGTCCGCGCGATTCCACGGCGGCCCAGCACTGACCGCGGCTGTAGGGGTGAATGCCCGCCGCTAAAAAACGCATTAGATGCGGTTCTTAGCGGCGGCGGTTCTTAGCGGCGGCAACCGCGCCGCCGGCTTCCACACAAATGGAAACTAAGCCTTATACGTCGGGACCCCTACGCTAAGCGTATAGGCTTAGCAGGGGTCCCGACGTATCCCACAGACTTTGCCTGCCGGCTGATGGTCTGTTTACACATCCGCCGGTGTAAAGGCTCGACTACGTTCAGCCTCACACCGGCGGATCGGCTCAGCGCAATGAAGACAGACCCTCCGCCGAGCAGGCAAGTCTATCTGTTACGTTGGGACCTCCCGCTAAGCGTGCACGCTTAGCGGAGGGGTCCCAACGCAATGGAAACAAAGCCTTAACCGTCTTTGGTGAACAAATTTTGCTTAGGGTAACAACAGGATTAAATGTTCTCTATGTTTTTGTAGTATTGAGGATATTTCCCTTTACAAAAAAGAAATACAAATATTTGTGATTTGCTAACTTGTTTATATATACGAAGTAATTGTGTTAGTGGTATAACATTTCTTTCTGCAAACACTAGATGTCACACTAACAATATTTCATGAAATCATTACTTGATTCTTCAGTTTAAATTCATTCTTGAATACATTTATGTAAATATTCTCCTGCTTCTAAGTGGTTTATGTGACAGACAATGTAACATTGATGTTTGGTTTTATTAACAATGGGTAGGCACAGAGTCCCATCCTTATTTCAGATTACTACATCAGCTTTTCATTGGTTTGTCACTTCTCAATTGTTTTGATTTCTCATTTTACCTTTTTATTTTCACAGATTTAATACCTTCAACACAGTCCAGGAATGGATATCTTTCTAAAGCCCCCCATACACCACATACAATTACCATGCAACTTCTGTACAATCAACTTTTCTTCTACCAAAACCATGTAATATGAGGACCTTTCTACACCTTCCAATGACTATGTATTCTATCAGGGAGGACCCGGCACTACATAGTTGTTGGTAGATCTGATGGAAATTGTATGGAGGAATCTGAAGGTGTATGGGGGGCTTTAAACCTGATAGGGCAGAGGAACGTTGATTTTGTATGACAAAGCTTACATATAGGTATCATTTCCTTGTCAGTCAATGGCTGTTATTCGAATGGAGTCTTCCAGCCCTACAACCATTGCTGTTCCCTAGACAATCCATACCACCAGTACCATAGGAAGCAAAGTGATTTCCACTGTTATATTTATGCCCCTATGTATCACCAACCACCACTCAGCCACTTACCTTCCTAGAGGGGGAACCTATATCGCATATCTGACGTCATATGTCCATACTGTGAACATACAGTGGCTTGCAAAATTATTCATGAACTTTTCCACATTTTGTCACATTACAGCCACAAACATGAATCAATTTTATTGGAATTCCATGTAAAAAAGACCAATACAATGTGGTGTACACGTGAGAAGTGGAACGAAAATCATACATGATTCCAAAAATGTTTTACAAATAAAGAACTGCAAAGTGGGGTGTGTGTAATTGGTCTGAGTGCAGTCAGTTGCCCATAGACATTGCCTGATGAGTGCTAACTAAATAGAGTGCACCTGTGTGTAATCTAATGTCAGTACAAATACAGCTGCTCTGTGACGGCCTAAGAGGTTGTTATTGGGAGAGAATATTGGGAGCAACAACACCATGAAGTCCAAAGAACACACCAGACAGATCAGGGATAAAGTTATTGAGAAATGTAAAGAAGGCTTAGGCTACAAAAAGATTTCCAAAGCCTTGAACATCCCACGAAGCACTGTTTAAGCCATCATTCAGAAATGGAAGGAGTATGACACAACTATAAACCTACCAAGACAAGGCCGTCCACCTAAACTCACAGGCCGAACAAGGAG
>CM070036.1:34065702-34086826 GCA_036250615.1 Ptychadena robeensis | reverse complement strand
GTGGTTGGCAGGGCATACATCAGCAGCACAGCAGATGGCAGCAGAAAGCCTTCATCCGGCTTCTAGGAATGGAAAGTCAGACGCTGGAGAAGAGAAGAAAGGAAGGAGAGGTCTGATCGGGGATTTCTCTGGCAGATCTTGGTCCTTGCTTGGGATATTTGGTGAGGATTTGGCACCAGTGCTCCCTCTCTGGGATTTGGCAGCAGGATTGGGGCTCTTCTGGTTCTGTTGGGAGACTCTCCATTGGGATCTATAGGATTTGTCATCTGCTGAATCTGAGAAAAGTGCAGCTACGCCTAAGGAGCTGTCCAGCGGCACCTGAGACCCGCCTGGCCGACTGTACGGGGCACTCCAGAGGTGGCACTCCGGGGGTGGCACACCATGGGCTGCTGTACTGGGCGCTGCACATTGATTTTTATCTGCACTTTACAGATGGTAAGTACAACCCATTCAGACACTTTTATTTAACCCCTTATGTGTGATGAGCACTGAACTTGCTCCTTCTATCTCAGTTGTGGCTTTGTCTGGTTAAATGTCTATTAGTGTTAACATATCTGTCTCTGTATTTCATGAATCTGTCCAGTTTACACATTTTCTATAGGTTGCTATTCATTACTTATAGGTATGTGTTTTTATTCCTTATGCATTAATGTCTTAATCTCGGCACTGGAGTGGGTTTAGGTGGTTTGGCACTTCAGTCATGTGACTAGAGACCAGTGATCCCAGTGTCTAGGTGCTATCTTCATCATGGGCTATGTTGGTGTCCTGTATATCTGGACAATGATCAGTAGTATATATGTTTTAGGCTGCTGGAGATTTCCTAATAAGCAGGCTGCATTCAAGTTTCTTCCTCTTTATTGGGGATATGTTAAGAGCTGTGTCTCCCTTTGTGGTTTTACACTTCCCAATGTACATCTTCCTTTGTCTGAGCTGAAAGATGCAGTTGCCTGGGAAGGAGCTGTCACTTTGGGGATACTATTGTATCATTTTCTCTCTGTCAACCAACTAGTTTGCATAAACCTGACAAAAGAGAGATGTCATTTTTCCTGCTGCTGTTACAGCTACATTGTTCCCAGGCTGCGCTGGAATGGTCCTGAAATTGCTTTACAATTGTGGCATTGTTCATTTAACTAAAAAAAGGGGGGTGAGACGTTCAGATGTTTTAGCTGCTGTCATTTTGGCGGTTCTGGGTTGTAAATCTGAACATGGTGTAGTAAGCTGAGTACAACTTCTCAAATCTAGTTCATGTTTTTCTCAGTAAGGCATTAATAATGGTGCAGCAAATGTTACAACTAAATGTTAAGAAAGTACATTTTTCCTCTGGGGTGCCTTTATCACTAGCATTTTTGGGGAGTCTCCCTCATAAGTCATATCTCCCCTAATACCAGCTTGTAGATGACCACAGCACAGCATTGTCACAGCATTGGGACATATATGTTCCCCATGGCTCCCCATTTCTAAGTTGCTGAACCCTACTTTATGGAGGATCCATTATGTAAATACCAAATTCCCAACATACTATTCTCAAATGTAAGTTCATTTCCATTTATTGTATGGCCTTCATCTTCGTGTAAGGTGCTACTGAACATAAATGATATACTGGTATTTCATTTTATTAAAGTTCATTCATAGTAATACTTCAATGTACTCACACTAAGTGAATAAGAAATAAAAGAGCCACTGAACACTAACTAAAATGATGCTGTGATAGAGTTGGAAGCACATTGCTCAAATATTGATGAAGATGGAATTAGGAGAGGACACATCTGACTTCCTGTTCACTCATCCAAATGGAAGTATAAGTTCTTTGGGATGACTTTATGCCTCTTTGTACCTAAGATAGTTTTGTAGTGAGTACACATGGATGCTAATAATCTCTTTTTTTTTTAAACATTGCTTTTTGCCTAGCTGTCATGGTGATACAGCAGCTTCAGTACTTTCTTAGGGTCCCCATACACCTTTAGATTTCTCTGTCAGATTTTCTGTAGATCTCCTTTTGTTTTACCAAAACCATGTAATATGAGAGACTTTCTAAACCCTCAAGTCTACCTGTGTTTAATCGCAGAGGACCCTATACTACATAGTTGTTGGTAGATCTAAAGGCTATCTGACAGAGAGATCTAAAGGTGTATGGCCAGCTTAAAGCTGTGTACAGACATCAAATCATTGTTGCTGGAAATGCAACAGCAGAAAACCTGAGCACTTGTTCTGCTCTATTGTGGGTGGTGTGAGCATGAGGGTGATCAGTCTCATGTCTCTTCCTCCACAAGGAGAGCATTGCAGTAGTACAGACGCTAGACTTCCACCCAAGGAAACTCAATTTCTATCATTTTGAGTATCTTTAATCTAGTATCAATATATCATTAAAGTCACAGAGCTAGAACATGTAATCAGATTTGGTGTTTGACTCAGTGGCTCAGTTACTCTGAAATAATTAAACTGAGAGGTCAGGCAACCAGCATCTTTACAAGGTGGCCAGCATTGGCAGCCCCCTATATTTGTGTCAGTGCTGGTTTCCTGTAGACAATAAAAACTCATACTTTTTATCATGTGAGCTTACCTCTACATACAAATTTGCAATGTGTTAGTAGCGGTAAAATAAAGCTTGTGCTACAGGTTTACTGGTCCTGCGGGGAAGATATTTTCCAACACACAGTAGACATTATATCACCATTGCTGGTGTAGAACATTGTGTCTTATTTTATCCTGAAATATCTAGCCATTCAAGGAGGAAAGGTAAATAACATTTGAAATGTGTCAGTATCTATATAGGGAAAACTATTTCATTTTACTTGACATTTTCTGACTTTGAGAAAGTCTGAGCACTGCTTCTTCCCCATCTGTGGTTGATAACATGAATAGGCTGCTTCACATTTTGCATTTTTGGCACAGTAGAAGCTTCGGAAACTGCATCCAAAATTCATGATGAAATCTGTGCCATTAAGGCCAATGTAATGATCTCTTTGTGTAAGATTCTCATGCAGTCACAGTGCAGTTGTCTTTAATGTCATACACGTCTTTCTGTGATTAACATGCCATCAATCGTACTAAAATCCACACGTATGATCTATATGTGTCACCTTAGAGTTTCCATTCTTCTGATCAGTGTTACTAAGAGCAGGACCTACTTATTGTTTATTGGTCTGATAATTTTATGGATAATACATCCTCATGCATATATAAACTACACATATACACATGTACACTTACATATAAACTCATACATATTTATATACAACTTATACAACAGTAGAATACTGTTCTCATGTATTCTACCATCCTTGGTTACCGTTATACCTGTAGCCTTATTACAGCAAAAATATTTCCTACTTTTACAGACTAAATATCCCCTCATCCTGAAGAAGTGGCAAGTTGTGCCACGAAACACTCGTTTTTAGCATTGATGCATTTCTTGTTAAACTATTATCAAAAGAAAAATACCTTTATGGGTGCCTCTTCCCAGTCTATTTTTTTAAGTGGATACCACTTTACCCACCAAAACTAAAGCCCCCCATACACCACATACAATTACCATGCAATTTCTGTACAATCAACTTTTCTTCTACCAAATCCATATAATATGAGGACCTTTCTACACCTTCCAATCACTATGCATTCTATCAGGGAGGTCACTATACTACATAGTTGTTGGTAGATCTGATGGAAATTGTATGGAGGAATCTAAAGGTGTATGGGGGGCTTAAGAGCAGGACACTCATCATAGCCTAATGATTTCGTCCCATAGGATAAAAACTAGAACATACCTTTGTGACATTCTTCTAATGATATTTTATAGTCTTCTACATAACATTTATAATTCTAAAGCTTGGCATACACGTCTAGATTTTTTGTTAAATTTTAGTGCGATCGTTTAAAAAAAGCGATCGATTGAATAAAAATTGAAGCATGCTAAAAAGAGTCCGAGCGATCGATTTAGTCAAAAATCGGACAGAAAAACGATTGTTCACGGATCCGTTCCAATGTATAATTTTAATAAAAAGCACGTGAATCGAGTGCTGTTAGTTGTCTCATGCGATCGTTTTAAGCGATCCATCTCTGATTCTTGTGGGAATTACCTTTGTTTGTGTGCTGTTGGTCACTGGCCAGTTCTTCAGCTAACACCACTCCAAACCCATAAATGTGTGCGTGCCAGACATGTGGAGACTTTCAGGATAGAATCGCCCAGAAATTGAATGCATGGTATGTTGCAGTTTGCGATCATTTTCACAAATTAGAATCGATTCCGGAATCAGATGGGCGATCAGATTAAAAAACGATCGCTGGATAATCGAGGCGTGTATGCCCAGCTTTAAGCACTGCAGTGTTTCCGCACAAGGCCTTTCAAAAAGACTTTGAAATTAAAAAACATGCTTTGGTATCCAGGAACTCTATTAGTACTTAAATTTTAACATAGACTTGCTAATGTTTTTCCTTATCTCATTTAACTAACAAACCCTTTGATTGGCTTGTGCAAATTAATTCCTAGTGGTGCCCCAAGCTCACCTGCTCCATGCTAGCTTGCGCTGTCCTCCAACATTGGTGTCCTTGGCTCTTCTTCGGGGTTCACCCTCCCTGACTTCAGTGATGACATGGAGGTGGAGCCTGCCCTCATCATATGTCTATATTGCAATGCTTCCCAAACTTTCCTTGTAGGTCCCCCCTTTTCTATTTAGGAACATTATCAAGCCCCCTCCCTATTCAAACACAGGTTAAGAATGAGGGCCAGTGCCCCCCTGGAATACCTTCACCCCCCCCCCCCCCAGTTTGGGAACCACTGCTACTTTGTAATATAGGCATATGGGGTCATTACATCCCTGGCTTCATTGATGTTGGCGAGAATGTGCAGGGAGGCACAGAACGGGCGGGAAATATGAACATATTACCAGCGTACTGCTAGAAAGGTTTCATATGGACTGCCAGTCTAACATCATTCGAACTCTACCTCCACACTCAATCAATAGTGATGAGTGACTAGGCAATATTGAATTTGTGTAATTTCGTGAATATCCACCATAATATTCGATTCCATATTCGTAATCTTGAATATCCGCACTTGTAGACATGAATTGCAATCTAAAAATCGCAATTGCGATCAAATAAGCGCAATGCATGCAAGTCAATGGAGCTCGGATATTCGACTGGGGGAATATCCATCATTTCCGTTTAAAAATATCTCATTGCAATGAATGGGATCGCGAAAATCGCAATAAATCGTGAAAAATCGCGATTGCGTCAGATATCCGATTATATATTCGTGAATATTCGTGAAACTGCGAAATGGCAATATTCAAGATAACTATTCAAAAATCTAATATTCGAGTTCAACACTAGTGATCAATGCAAAACTGAGCAATTCCATTTCCAAAACCCTGTTCACATATCCACAGTACTATCATATACAAAAACATTGTAATACCTAGAAAACCCTTAAGATAATTGAACAACGGACTCCCTCAATTTTAATGCTCAATTTCCATTAATTGTAGTTGATCGATTCAGGTAAAAAGGAATCCATTATTAAACCATCAACTTCAGCTACATCACACATGAATTATTTTTAAGGTTGATTGAATGGAAAAATTTAACTGTGTATGACCAGCTTTTTCAGCTGGAATTGTTTAGCATAGTTAAAGACAGTTCTTCTAAAGCCACTTCTTTTGTTCAAACTGAAGAAGTGGCTTGAAATGAGACATCATCAACATATTAAACAAGTCCATCTGTACATGACTAAAGCTGGGTATAGATTTGTGGCAGATCAACCCAGGGCTGCCGTCAGAAATCATGGGGCCCGGTACAGCAAAAATGTGTGTGTGTGTGGGGGGGGGGGGGGGGGGGGGGGGGGGGGGGGGGTGTGCTACCAGAAAAAAACACCATCCTGATCGGCAGTCCTCTGACCCGACCCGACGTGCTTCCCCATGACAATCGGCAGTCCTCTGCGCACAGCACCCTCTGCTCACTCTCACTCGGGACCCCAACGTGCACACCGTCAGGCCCCCCTAGCTGCCCGGGCCAGGAGTCCCCTCTGTCCCCCCCTGACGGCGGCCCTGGATCAACCACCATGCACACTTGCGGCGATCATTCTTTCAATCAGCCACAAATCTAAAATGCCAGACATGAATTGGCCCATAAATCGATCAGCCAAAGAACTGACATGTCCCTATTATTTTGGCCGATCTCATTACTTTGGATTGGGACCCATCCAAAGTATATGGCGGCACACACAGGTGTGGCCAATTCTCAGAACAATCTGCTGCGAAATTGCACCCATATTGCCCAGCTT
Organism: Ptychadena robeensis; assembly: GCA_036250615.1. NCBI lineage: Eukaryota > Metazoa > Chordata > Amphibia > Anura > Ptychadenidae > Ptychadena > Ptychadena robeensis. The sequence goes on along the minus strand of CM070036.1, from coordinate 34,080,546 downwards.
TACTACAACTAATTCATGAACTGAATTAATGAGAACCTTCGATCACATCTAAACATGCTGGTAAACTTACTTCCTATTGACACCCCAACCCTTCATCCATTGCAGTTTGTAATGCTCTGTCTCCCATTCTTTCCATCCTCATCACTGGAACTACAAATATCCTCCATATACAGGGAGTGCAGAATTATTAGGCAAGTGGTATTTTTGAGGAATAATTTTATTATTGAACAACAACCATGTTCTCAATGAACCCAAAAAACTCATTCATATCAAAGCTGAATATTTTTGGAAGTAGTTTTTAGTTTTAGCTATTTTAGGGGGATATCTGTGTATGCAGGTGACTATTACTGTGCATAATTTTTAGGCAACTTAACAAAAAACTCATTTATACCCATTTCAATTATTTATTTTTCAATCTCAACATCCACAAATATAAGTTTCTGACATTCAAAAACAAAACAAAAACAAATCAGTGACCAATATAGTCTTTGCACAGGACACCAAAGCCTGCCATCCCATGACTTTCTGTCGTGTTCCTTGAGCTGTTCCTCAACACATCAATCATTCGTGCACAGAACTCACAAGCAGCCTCCCAGTACACTGTTCAGAAGAGGTGCACTGTTCTTCCCCCTCCTTTTAAATCACACATGTGAAATGATGGGACCGACAGTTATCTCAATATGTCAGGGTTCAGATCAGGTGAACAAGGATGCTCATGTCATGAGTTTTCTTCTTTTAACAACTTTCTTGCCAGCCACGCTTTGGATGTACTTGGACGTGTGTGATGGAGCATTGTCCTGCATGAAAATCAGGTTTTTCTGAAGGATGCAGCTTCTTTTCCGTACCCTGCTTAGAGGTGTCTTCCCAGAAACCTGCGCAGTAGGACCCTGGGAGTTGAGCTTGACTCCATCCTCAACCCGAAACGGCCCCACAAGCTTCTCTTTGATGAACCCAGCCCAACCGGACTGCCACCCCATCCCTTGCTGGCACTGAGGTCGCTGACTGGACGCGTGTCTCTTCCACTCTTACTCACATTCACACCACCGTGCCCATACCATCTGGGCCCCTCAGACCGCACTCTCATGTCATCAGCTCCCACTAAAACCTTAGAAAAATCACTTGAGATTTTCTTGGCCCAGTCTTGACCCGTTTCAGCGTGTTTTGTCTTGGTCATCCCTTGTGTGGTCGTCTTCCCTCGCTTTCTGTCCTCTGATATTGCACACCTTGTGCTTTTGGATTTGCCACTCCCGTGATTTTGGCAGCTCTGAAATATGCCAAACTGGCTGGCAAGAGAGCCCACCGATCCTCCACCGCCCTGCTAACTGCGACATGCCAACTGAGGAAACGACTCCGTAGCCACACCACCATTCGACCACAGTAACGAGCCGCGGCTGCTTCGCTACGACGAATACGCGATTGTGAGAGACGTGGGAGACGCCGGGTTTCCTTCCCACTGAGAGTATCGCTATCCGCTGTCTACACTGCTAAGAGAACAGCAACCATGCGGAAGCTTTTCGCGGCGGGTCGTTTGTCCAAGTAAGTTTGTTCCGTGTGGCTGATCGCGCCGACACAGTCGGCCGGATGTTGCTTTTAGACCAATCTGAATAGGAGGGGAAGTTTTGTCTCTTTCTGGGAGCTGCCACGACGGGAGGACGCGTCAGGTTCAAGGAGAAAGTAGCGGGCGCTCTTGGTGCCGGGCAATCATTGGGGAATCAAGAACCGATTTTCAAATCTTGGCAGCTCCAGCCAAAACGCTGACTTCTCTCAGTTCATGGGCAGTTATTTTTGCGCCTTTATTGCGTATCCTTCCAGCCAACGGCGCTTCTTTCGCCCCTGTTACTATTTGAATGAAACGCTTTATTGTTCTATGATTCACGGCTTCCATAAGCTTTGCAATTATTAGAGTGCATGTCATCCCTCCTCAAGAATCTCCACTATGTTTTGGGACTTTTTCTAACCTGTCAACGTACCGCTTTTGACCCCCTTTTTGCCGAAGGAAAAGGAAGTTGCCTACTAAATTATGCACACCTCAATCTAGGGTATTGCTGTCCATTAGACCACACCCCTTCTCATTACAGCGACTCACATCACTAATATGCTTAATCGGTAGTAACTTCTCGAGACCTATACCACAGCTCTCGGTGAGTAAGACAATCTGCATTAAGAGATATTTGGTCAAAAATACTCATTTGCCTATACTCTGCACTCCCTGGCAAGGTGCCATGAGCTAACATCCCTACAAGGCAACTCATTGAGTATTTTCTTGTTCAAATATTTCTTAACAGTGGAAACTGATGGCAGAAGCAGAGCTACTTATAAGCGTCCAGGAGGAATGAGCATGGACCTATAAAGGATGCCAAAGTTAAAAAGTCACTCTGGCCACCCTGATATTCAATTGTAACAGTGTCTGCCATCGTAGAAAGGTTTTCCTTTAATCAAATATTGAACAATAACGCCTCTCATATGCGAAACCATATGTAAGATTTGCATTGGATTCGCCTAACATCACTACCGTGACTATCGTGGAGTGGTTGGTGCACTGGCGCTGAAATGCCCTGTTTTTGAGTTCATTTGGAGGCCAATCAGAGAGATCAATCTGAAACCGCAAGCCTAATCTATACACACTGTTAAATCAATGTGTGACACCCCCACGCCATATACTGGGGCTCCAGGTATTCCTGAAAGATACAATCCAAGCCAATGTATAGAGGAAAGACATGTGGCACATGAGTGTTCTTGGCACCGATGAGAGTGGCAGTATACGGAGATCAGGGGCTCATTTTATCAGATTACCTGCCAAGCGTTTTCGGTGCACCCTGCAAGTTTTGACAGTAGTTTAATGGGCCGTGTGCCCTTAGATATCTTTAAAAAACAAAGGTGGATTGAGCGTTTTTGTTGTTATTGGACGGCTGAGCCACATGAAACGTAGTACTCTTATACTGGCTTTGGCACAGGTAGGCCTGTTCTTACCATTACCATCCTTATAACACTTATATGTTACAAACCAGTTGGGACAACTAAACAAATTGATGAAATCATAAAACCTGAATGCAATGATTGTGGAGATTGGACAACTGTCAAATATTGTATTTGCTAACATAAGAACGTAGATGACAGGTCAGTTGTACAACATTTAGGAAAAGGAACAAATATGTTGATTCAGTCAAATGTCACGGTGTCTAAACCAAATCCCCAAAAAGTTGGGAAAGTAGCAAATAAGAGGCTGGAAAAGTAAATTTGGTATCAACGATAGAGCTGGAAGACAAACTAACACCTAAATTAGGTACCAATGTGGCACACATGATTGGGTATATAAAGAAAGATGCTTCTCAGAGTGGCAGTGATCTCTCAAATCGCCACGTAAGGCCGCAAATGGGATGTAGAGGAATCAACCCAATTGTCCACAATGTTGTGGCATGAAAGTATAGCGGAAGCGCATATATCACGAAAGGTTGTTACCCACCACTAGAAGTTGGTTGTGTAAGGCTGTAAGTTGAAAAACCATACTGGTCGGATGCCCGTGAATTCCGTGGTGCCCTTAAACGGAACACTGAGGCCACAAAACACGCGAATGCCTACTGTAAAGGAAATCACAGAATGGGCTAAGGAATACTTCCAGAAACAATTGTCAGTGAACACAAATCCCACGCGTGCCACTCCGCCATTGACAGCTTGAAATATCTCTACAGTGCAAAGAAGCACAGCCAGAAGAAGCCATTTGTCTGAAGCAAAAATCCACATAGCTCAGGTGTTTTTCAGCACTGGGACCAGGATGGATCATTTATACAATGGGGAGTTAAGTGTGGCAAAATGGCTATGGAAAGACGTGTTGCTGTAGGTCAGGACGAGCTTGGCACGAGTATCAAAGTTTATTTTGTTGGAAATCTGGGCACGCCACTGTATCCGGACTCAAAGAGCGGCACCACCGGAGGACAGGACACAACCAAGTTCAACACTCAGATTCAGAAGCCTGCATCCTTCTGATGGGTATGGGGTTTGCATGTAGTGAGCTGTGGCCATGGGCAGATCTTGCATGTCTGTTGAAAGGTACAAACCCATCTCATGACAGAAAAATATGTTCCGGTTCTAGAACAACTCATATGCTACCCATCCTATTTTCAGAGGGAAGACCCAGTCGTATTTTCCATCAACACCAGATAAATGCCAGGACACGAGGGCACATTCTGCAGCAACTCAGCAACGCACCTCATGGGCTGCGTTAGGAGAAGGATTCAGGGTAACTGGAAATGGCCAGTCTGGCAGTCCAGATCTTTGGTCACCATAATAGAGAATAAATTTGGCAGCATCATAAAGAGGAGAGGTGTCGACAAGATGAATGACCAAGGCGATTGTAACAGGTTAGGAGGCCTGTATTGAGACAAAGAGACTCTGTGGGAGACAGTTGCCTGATGTTCTAAACGGAAAAATATCTATTACCCCACACAGTGTTAAGTTAAGTCATAGTAAAGCCAAGATCATCTGAATACAAATGGAATATCTAAGCATAAAGAACCCAACTGTCTATAGTCGTACATGATATAACAGACGAAACTAAGACAGTTATATGTGGGACTATGTCTGGCGATAAGCTAGAAAGTGTGTACGGGATTAACAACGTTAATAAAGTATCAGTAAGAAAAATATTCATAATCATAGAGGGACATCTGTGCCAGGAGATTTAATACACGGGGATAATATACATAGTTTCACAGCAGCTATACAGCCATGAAAAAAACAGTAAGAGTTGGTAAAGGTCCTATTGCAACTCGAACGGCGTTTGTACGTGGAATTGAGACCACTTTCTTCAGGAGTCTACAGTGAATAGGATAGTTGTTGACTAATATTGAAGACAAAAACAACTACTGTTTCCTATAGTGGGATACTCAGTAGTACAGTATTGTACAACGTACAGCCATCCAAAATATGTATAAAAATTCTAGAGGTAATGTTATGACCTCTGTAGTTACTGGGAAACTTGATTGGGCCATGTTGATCCAACTCCACACCCAGGGAGGCACGTCGGTCAGCAGCAGCGGGGGTGCAGGGGGGGGGTGAGCGAGGGACACTCTCCACATGGCAGGGAGCACGGGAATAATGCAACGGTGAGCACATGTCATCAACACTTAAGTATAAAGATCCTATAATGGAAACTAGTTTACGGTTTAGGAAACTTAGTAGTGGTATATGTGCAACAGTATTGGGGAGGGGAGCCAGACAAATATATTCATTCCAGGGGAATTTTGACAAATACAAGTACCGAATGGGTTGTTTGTGGTGTATGTGTGAAAATTCTATTTCTAATTAGCGAGAACTGGTTCGTCTCGGTAGTTGATGGACCATCTGTTCGCCGGCGAAACTTCGCGGCGAACTTCGCATGTTCGCCACGTGTTTTCGCGAACATATGGCTGTTCGACCGCCCCCCTATCTTTTACAATTGCACAACTTTGACCCTGTGAGTCCAGTCATCCAGACACATATCCCAGCCAATCAGCACCCCCCACCTCAACGACCATACCCATCCCCTATAACATAGCAGTAGAGGACCCATTTTACATGCTGGCTGCACATTCACATGCTGAGAAGGAGAGACTGTTAGACACTAGAGCTGTCTGCGCTGCATAGGCACCCATTAGCTAGGCATGTTCTCTTCTCCAGTGACTCTTCTTCATTGCTCTTAGTCTGCTAGTCAGAACAGAGTTCCTGAAGACCCCCAAAAGCCCTTTTTTATTAGGCTATTTTTTGCTACCCTCACTTTCCGCTGCTGCTGGCATGCCAGGCGCTGCCCAGTGATCCATCATGCCACATTTGCACATTGCCTACTGCCGATGCTCAGTGCTCATGTGGGCACTTGTTACCCCAGCGATGTTTTACCCCTATTGTGGGTATTTAAACATATTGCACATCTTTCGTCTATACGCCTTGTGCCAACTGTGTGCCCGTGCTCAGCCACATTATCTGTGGTGCAGGGTAATACCCCAGCAATTTTTTTCACCCTATAATAAGGGTATTACTACATGGTGCACGGCTTTCCATCCATTACAGCCTTGGTGCCAACTGTCCATCCTCCCCAGTGTCTGCACAACTGACCATCTCCCCCATGTGTTCCTGCACACTGACCATCTCCCCCAGTTGCCTCCACACTGACCATCTCCCCCAGTGTCCTCCAAACTGACCACCCCTCACCCCCAGTGTCCTCCCACTGAGCCTCTCCCGCCAGTGCCTGCACACTGACCATACTCATCCAGTGTCCCTCCACACTGTCCATCTCCACAAGTGTCCTCCACACTGACCATCTCCCAGTGTCTGCCACACTGACCACTCCACCAGTGTCTGCCACACTGACCATCTCCCCCAGTGTCCTACCTCCGCACTGACCATCTCCCCCAGTGTCCTCCAACTGACCATCTCCCCCATTTCCTCCACACTGACTCTCTCCCCCAGTGTCTGGCCACACTGACCATCTCATCCAGTGTCCTCCCACTGTCCATTCTCACACCATGTCCTCCCACACGAACCATCTCCTCCAGTGTCTGCCACACGCTCATCTCCCCCAGTGTCTGCCACACTGACCATCTCCCCAGTTTCTCCACACTGACCATCTCCCCAGTGTCCTCGCACACCTGTCCAGTTCTGCCACACGTGTCCTCCACACTGACCATCTCCTCCAGTGTCGCCCACTGACATTCCCCCGTTCTCCCACTGACCATCTCCCAGTGTCGCCCACTGACCTTCCACCAGTGTCCGCCCACAACGACCATCACCACAGTGTCTGCCAACTGACCATCACCACCGTGTCCTCCATACTGCATCACCACCATGTCACTCCACACATCGCCATCACCCAGTTCCTCAAACTGGCCATAACCACCGTGTCCTCCAAACTGACCATCACCCCGTGTCCTCCACACTGACCTCCCACACTGCGCCATACTGACCATCACCACCAGTGCCGCTCCCACTGACCGTCACCGACCAGTGTCCTCCAACGACCATCACGGCACCCACCGTTCCTCCTCACACTGACCATCACCACCAGTGTCTGCCATACTGACGCATCACCACCCACAGTGTCCTCCATTACTACCATACCACCAGTGTCCTCCACACTGACCATCACCACCAGTGTCCTCCACACGCACCTCACCACCAGTGTCCCTCCAAACGACCATCAACCACCAGTGTCCCTCCATACTGACCTCACCCAGTGTCCTCCACTGACCATCTCCCCCAGTGTCCACACCATGTTTGTTTTTAGTGCTCTGCACTCACCCCATTGACTATCATTGTAGAAATCCCTTGGTGCGGATTTATTGTGTGAAAAATTCTTGGGAGTTTTGCCATGGATTCCCCTCTGTCATGTCATTGACCAGGTGTTAGACCCCCTTGAAACACTTTTCCAACACTATTGTGGCCAGAAGGGTCCTTTGTTTTTTAAACTTCTTCATCCCCTATTGGAAGTCAAAGCGGCGTTCGCCGGGTTCGCGAACTTTTGCGGAAGTTCACGTTCGCCGTTCGCGAACATCGAATTCCGGGTTTGCACCATCACTACTCCTCGGTCCCCAGACGTCTGTTGAGTTTTGTAAGGAGAAGGGGAGATGCCACACAGTGGTGAAAATGGCCTTGTCCCAACTTTTTGGGGATTTGTTGACACCATGAAATTCTGAATCAACATATTTTTCTCAGTACATTTTCTCAGTTTAAACTTTTGTTCCATGATTTATGTTCTATTCCAAATAAAATATTAAAAGTTGGCACCTCCACTTTTTTGGAATCCGGTTAGTATATATATATAAAATGTAAATACCAATGCAGCACATCCAATAACACTTCAGTGTGTACTATGCTACACCAGCGTTAGGATCAAGGTTGATGTGTAAGTTGCTGATACCCAGCTGACATATGGTAAAAGGGCCCTGAAACCCATTTGTAAGGTGAATAATGGTAAGGTTTTGTAGCAAGAGTAGCTGAGAGCAGAATAGTTTAATGCAAAGCCTCATTTGAAAGTGTCTGCTTTCATATTCCTTCATAGTACAATGCTTATTATACTTTGTATCTCTCTTATTCCACCTTTCAGGAGATGCGGGAAGTACTTCTATCACTAACATTGCTGTAATCTTTATCAATGATTTCCCACCATCTATCTGAACGTATCTATGGCCGTAGTGCCCACTTTACCTTGCATTCTTTTAGGTCCAGCACTTATAAATCCCACAAACCTTTTCATGTTCCACCATGGAATTCAATGATTAATACCTTGTGCGGAAACTCTGACTTTCTGTGTTGAACTATAAAACAAGGTCATGGTATTTTAGAAGCAAACTGGAGATTTATATTCCTTTTACTTAAGGTCATTTGAGTTCTAGCTGGAAAGTACTTATTGCTAAATCGCATCCGCTCTTTTTAGTGTCGTTAGGAAAGATTTATTCTACTTTCCATCCATAGCAGGGCCCATCTTCCTTTAAGTAGTGCAGAGAAAAGAGCAGAAATGTTCATACTCATCTACAGCAATTCAGTTGAGTATCAATCGTCCTATGTGCTGAACTATTGTTGCCATATATTAAATCTGTACAGCAGGGAGATATACAAATTCATTCAGCTCTGTATACATAAATATTCCATTGAGTTCACACCTTGGTGTTGGGGTAAAGCACATAACACCATACAGCTAAGTGCAAGACTCCCTCCAGGCCTGCACTACTATATTGCCACAACACACTAAAGCTGGCCATACACGTGTAGGATTCCATGGCCATTTGATCACTCACCCAATTGATTCCGGCGATCTCAACATGTTGGTTCTCTGTCGGATCCAATTCTGAGCTCCCGATCAATTGGACGCGATCACTCGAACAAGGTGGTATGCAGTGATCGGATCCTCTTAATTGGCTGATGGATTGCAGCTCCCATTCCCGCTGAGATCGCCGGAATCAATTGGGTGAGTGATCAATTGCCCATGGAATCCGACACGTGTATGGCCAGCTTAACCCTTCACACTAACCCACACTAAACAGCTGGTTTCTTGGCAGCCACCCTACTATGCAGCTTATCGGGAGGCCAATCACTGGCTAACCATTAACCCGTTGGCGAACCGGCTACCTATAATTTTAACTAACCTATAAAGGGTCTCTTGCCCTGCCCAACAGAACTGTCCTGTATGGCAAAGCTACGTAGAGTCCATTTCTGGATAGATGGAAATAAATATGAAATGTTTTAGTGGAAAATAAATGCCAGAAGATATTTGTTTAGTATTCTCATACATGTGATTTGCTAAAAATAGTTTTTTATATTTGTTATAATTTTGATGATTATGGTATACAGCCCCAAAATCAAAAGCTCAGAAAATTAGAATATAACATGAAATCAACAAAACAAAGATTTTAATTTGAAAAATGGCAGACCTTTGAAAAACATTATCATGCATATGTACTCAGTACTTGGTGTGTTTATCAATTACTGCCTCAATGGGCCGTGCATGGATGCTCTCAGTCTGTGGCACTGTTAAGATGGAAGACCAGGATGCTTTAATAGCGGCCTTCAGCTCTTGTGCAACGCTCATTCTCTTGTCTCTTATCTTTCTCTTGGCAATGCCTCAGAGATTCTCTATGGGATTCAGGTCAGATGAGTTTGCTGGCCGATCAAGCACAGTTATACCATGGCCATTGAACCAGGTTTTGGTACTTTTGGCAGTGTGGGCAGGTACCAAGTCCTGCTGTTAAATTAAGTCAGCATCTCCATATAGCTCTGTGTCTGGGGAAGAAAGCATGAAGTGCTCCACAATCTCCTGGTAGATGGCTGCGTTGACTGGATTTGATGAAGCACAATGGAACAACCCCAGCAGATGACATGGCTCCCCAAATCAAAAGATAAGAGCAAATTTTGCATTTCCAAACCAAGGATCTAGAATTTGGAGGAACAAGGGAGAGGCCACAATTCATGATGCTTGAAGTCCAGTGTGAAGTTTCCACAGTCTATGTTGATTTGGGGAGCCATGTCATCTGCTGGTATTGTGACAATTAAATGCTTAATATGTCTCTTTGCATGTAATCAGTCTATTTCATTCAAATACAGGAACTTTTGGACGATATTCCAATTTTTTTTTTGCAAATTACCTGTATTTGGTAACATTGGAGTTGTCATGAACATTGCATTCAAGTAGATCATTGACTCTGCCAGAACATTACCTTCTAATGTTAAATTAACTTAAATTTGTTTGTATTTGGCTCTGGGGGAATAAACTTTGACATCTGTGCGGCATGGGAAGATTGAGGACACACCACTGACTGCCCTGCACAGTAATTTTCAATGAAACTCATTTCAAATGAAGGTTCAAATTGTGGTTCCCAAGAATTTGCATGACAGCAGGGGTATGGTGTATTATTTTAAATATTTTTGCCTGGTTCCCTATTAAGGGTTATTAAACCACCATGTAAAAATATAAAACCCTGTACTTGTGTTGCTTTTATGTGTGTTTTTTTTACTTACTGGCTTTGTTCTTGCTCATAAGGCAGCCTTAAACACAAAATAAATAATACTCACCTGTCAGCAGGTATACACAAAAAAAACATACTTACCTTCCTCGTGGTCATTCCTGATGCCAGCATCTTAAATCCTGGAATGGAAGCCATTTTCACCATTGACGTTATCGATGTGATTGATCGGGGATCAATTGAACGGAAATCAATGTGCACCACATGGGCACATCAATTCCCTTTCAGTGGGGACACCGCGGACCTGTTCTCCGCAGCTTGCCGCGTGTGATTTACAACACGCTACAAATCCCAGTGAGGAGTGAGGAGTGCTGGCTCCGCCCCCTTCACACTGACAGCGGACAGCTGTGGAGGAAGTAGGCAGGAGCCGGTGACATCCAATACTTTGCATCAAGATTCATGTCTTCATGCAAAGTAATGGAGATTGAACGGGGTTTTCCAACATGTTCAATTGAGTTTCTTCAAACAGGATCAATAGAGGAAGGAAGGCACACACCAGTAGCTTTGTAAACAGATTTGAGTACAATCACCCTGAGCGCGCATGTTGATTGATTGTTCTCAAATCTTTTTACAGATCTACTCGTGTGTGCCTAGCTTACATCTCTCAGATGTGAATCTCGCGAGACTGGGCAGACTTCATACAGCGACAAGGGGAACATGGGACAGATGTCTCAAATACCATTGCAGCTGTAAGACGTGACACCGAGGCAATAAGTCAGATAGAAGGGTGAAAACATGTTTTGTCTACTAATTATTTCTTGTTTGTTGGAATAGGTAATTTTTCATGAGAGTTAAAAACCCCTTTAGGGCCATTTCAGACTAGCCGCGCTGCACCTGCGGTACAGTACTGCAACACATCATGGCTAGTATTTCACACTGGCCCCACATTTGTGTTTCACACTGGCCCCATGTTTGCATCTCCCATACACTTGTATGGGAGACGCAAGTGCAGCACAGTGCAAGACATGGGGCTTTCGCTGGTAATGGACTCTAACAGCACCACAGGTGCAGCACATTTAGTGTGAAAAGTACCTAGCTGCATTTTAATGTGAGAACCATAACTATATATGAAGTATTGGATTCATAACAGAATATTGTATTTGCTCTCTCCCTACCATTTGGGGGTTTGTAAACATAACAGTTTATGTGAATTTCTAAAAGGTTTGTGTGTTTGCATAATAAATGTAAATGAATGCAATGTTACGGTTGGTTGGAGTTGTCTTAGGAACCATTGTTAGATCTCATTATTGAGGGGTCAGGATATATTCTATACAATGTCACAGACCAGTGATGGCAGATTTTATAAACAGACATCATCCTTTGTTGTATGTCCTGAATCCTATTCATCCAGTTATCATTTCCCCCCATTTCAGAATGATGTCAAATAGAGTAGACCATGGAAATAACACGTTCTGTCTTTATGTTTTTGCCTATGTACCCTAGTTTAATATCCGATTGCTAAAACATTTTGTATTGTCAGTAACAATTTGATGTTTTGCAGTGATTATACATTTGCTTTATAATTCCTGGGATACATACACATATAACATATAAAGTCACAATTGTTATGCAATGCAATGAACCATTGAAATACAATAAGATAAAATAGATAATAGCTTTTATGTTGTTGTTGCTCGTGCCTGCCTGTTCGCTGTATTCTTCATTTTGTGTTCTTGTTTTTGTGGTTTTGTTGTTTTTCTGTTATATTGCTTTATTCATATTGAGTTGTAAAAAAACAGGTAATATTCTTAAAAAAATTGATAATAGCTCTCAATAAATAACCAAAGCACTGGCTTGGCTGTTTTCCTAAAAGAACACTTGTCTTTACCTTTTTTCATTCTGCTCTGCTACTCTGATCTGCAGCCCCCTCCAGCCATTATCTGACTGTATACTTTTTACTGCAATGGTGACTACATGGCATTGCTCAGGGGACACTGTCTGTATTGGGTTTGCTTAAACATACACTTGTATTTGTTAAGGTCCCCATACACAGGTCGATACCTATTCAATTGATGACCCGCTCGAGCGCAGTATGGCGACGTCACCATGTTTCTTGGATTGAATGGAAATCTATGCACACCACTTTGTGCAATAGATTCCCATTTGATGCTGTGGATGGGCCATCCAAAGCAATGGAGATCAAACAGGGATTTACAAACATGTTTGTTCCCTATTGATCAAGCCGTCTTCATCGGGATCGATTGATTCCGCTCGAAGACAAGGAGGCGCAATCAATGACCCGTGCGATCGATGGCTGCTCACAGTGTGATGTCATTGCTTGTGCAGGCCATCGATTGAGCGGGTATAGACCCGTGTATAAGGGGCCTTAAGCAAAGGCCATGTGACAGGGTGACAACACAGGAGCACAACTGGAAGAGGGGACAAAGTGGTGTCACACTCAAGCAATCCACAAAATAGAATTGTCCTCTAAAGGTGATCTCCACTTCTATTCACTGCCATTTATTTAAGTAACAATAGTTTGGGCACACTTGTTATTTTTCCATGACTGTGAGTAACGACACGACTTAATTAATGTGCTGAAAACTTTATATCTCAGTTGCTTAATATTTGATCACAGCAAAAAAATAAAATGAATTGTAGTTTACATTACTCATTTTTTCAGTATTTACATAATAGTAAAAAGGGAAATATTAAGATACAATACAAAAATGTTATTTACTAAATCTAAATATTCTATATCAGAGCAGAAAACATAAATATTGCCCTGTTATTCCTTTTATAATACAATTATCATTCACCATGATGTGTAATTATGTAAACATGATAGAGAATAAATGTTTGTCCGTAAACAAATGAAAGTTCGTTGCTGATCAGGACATATTACAACCCAGCGGGTTCCTAACGATGTCCCCTCATTCACTGCATTGTCACCATCTGCTTCTCTGGACTGTGCTATCACATCAGTTATACAAAGAGGAGGGGAGAGGGACTCTAGGAGTGGAAAACCTGGGATCAGCGTTCCCACGGAAAAACACTCGTCCGAGTTCGTCTCACAGAGAATTTTCCTTGGGCACCAGGGACTGGGGGGACTTTAGAGGTCGAGGTCTCACAAGGTAACAATAGATGGGTATCTAAGTATGCATGTCCAAATTAGTAAACATAACAATAGTAATCATGTCCATCAAATGCAAAAAATGTGAGTCAAACCAATATTCACTTTAGTCAACAATCCCTCTCCCCTCCTCTTTGCAGTTCTATTTGGGATGTTGGTCGAATCAGTGCAGTTTTAACCGTGTACTCTGGGATCGCCCCATTTTTGATCAGTTATACAAAAACATTGCTAGATGCAATGCTGGGACACAATGTCCAAGTGTAGCTAACACATACGCACAGTGCATTGGCATGATCATCCGTGTGTGGTTCAGGACATAGACCAATATACTAGAGATACATGGTAACATATTCATGACATGGCTGCGTTTTTTATGTTTATTTATCTGCTTATTCTCGTTAAATCAGTTAAATATTAAAGTATTATGTAATTAATTGTACATATGCCAAATAAGACCATTAAATTTGAGATTTACTAATCAATCAGCTGATCAAAATTACCATTTCCATGCATTTTCCTACAGCAAAACATCTCTACTTTACAACTTAAAACACCCTACTTACCTCTAAACAGTGTATTCAGCCACATTTTAAGTATGTTTTAGATTGATTAAAGGCAAGATTGTTTATTTAAGGCACCTGGATGTTATCAGCAGAAGGGATTTTCTTTGTTTAAGGTGTAAAGCTAACCATACATGTATTGATTCCTCATCAATTATTGAACAATCGATCATAACATGATTACATCTAGAGATGGACGATTTCGAATTAATTGCAAAAACCCTGAACATGGTATCATGACCAAACTTGCTAGAGATGTAGAAAATGGATGGGGGTATACTACGGAACAAAAAGTATGTCTCTAATACAAGTAGTTTTTGCAAAAATTAAGTTCAAAGTCAAGTCACAATTTCGAAAATCCGAATTTTGAGTTTGTTTTTGAACTTAATTTATACAAAAACTCCATGTGCTAGAGCAAAACTTTTTTTTTGGCAAATGTTCTCACAACCCCTTTCTACATTTAACAGCAATTTTGGCGATGATACCATTTTCAGAGGCTTTGCAAACAGCTCACAAAGTCAGATAGTCGAAAGATTCAACCATCTGTAGTTACGTCACCACGCCTAATGATGATTAGATGATCATTCAGGGAATCGATGAGCACCACTTTACTCCTACTCTCTGGAACTCTCTCCCTCGCCCCATTAGACTTGCCCCTACCTTTGACAATTTTAAAAAAGCCCTGAAAACTCACATGTTCATTCCTAACATTACCACCATGCCA
>CM070036.1:34007136-34056300 GCA_036250615.1 Ptychadena robeensis | reverse complement strand
GTATCACTTTTGGTACAGAAATCTGCACCTCAGTGAACCGCCAGGGAGGTTAATATATAATTGATGGTCCTGCACACCCATTCAGGTGGCATTGTGATATCTGCAGTCTTCTTTTCTGAAGAGAGCAGCAACCCATGACTGATTGGTTATCCATCCAGCAATCTTTTGTCTGTATTATTCTGTAAGCTGCCTTCTCACACCTCATCGTTGTTGTACTATTTGTCTATAGCAAAGAAAATCAATTGACAGAAAAGCCTACAGGTGTCGGAGGAAGACCGCTGCCATGGAAACCAGGTAGCAGACAGTTTTGCATCTTGCCTGCACCCAGTGTCTGCAGAAGTAGCATCTTTCTAGTAATCACAAATTGCTGATGGATAACTAGGAAGAAAGCAGCCTCGGGGACCACATACCTAGAGGGCACAATTACCATACCAGTAGATTTGGGGAAAACACGCCATTGTAGATTTTTATAGTTAAAATTATCTTTGTGTTTCCTTTACTTTAGAAGATGTTTAGTATACCATTTTACTTGAAGCGCAATACTATGGAAACAAACTTCAGAGGAATGCAGGGCTCCATTCATCCCTACTGTAGATGTGCATTGATTTGAAGCAGGATTACCGCCTAAGCTCAGATCACTAATTTTTACCACGAGATGATGAAGCAGCCGTTTTATCAAAGATGAAAGCCACAGTTACATGATATATTTTCTTAGAAACGTTCTTGCCACATCCTCTGCTCAATGTGATTTAAAAGGATTTTGTTACCATCAACATTTTTTTGATATTGTAAGATGTTAGACAAGCAAGAATAGATGTTCTGACAGTCAGTGTACAGTGACTGACATATATTGAGTGAGCTGGGGGGTACGATGACTTTCAGGAACCTAGACAAGCTGAAATAAAAGGTGTAGAGAGCCCATTATTCCGCCTACTAAGACAACTGACAAGGTTCTACTAATTTAAATCCCAAAGTGGTTGTCTACATAACAACAAATAGAATGTTTGTCGATCAGCCACAATAATAAATATACAGATAGGTAAAGTCAATGCAGCCTTCAGAGGCTGGGATAAATCAGATTTTTCGGACCATAAGACGCACTCCCCCCCCCCCCCAAAATTGGGGCCTAAAAGTGTCTGCCTCTTATGGTCCGAATGCGTGACCCCCATGGCCACTCAGTCGATGGTGGTCGCACCTTGGCTTCCCACCAGCTCTCCCGGCACGGAGATTACCCGGGGAGCTGGAGGAGCTGTCAGATGAGAGATGCCAACCAGTGTCCGGCTCTCCTATCTGAACTGTATAATTGCCTATGCCAGCAGAGCTCAATAGGCAATGAAGAGAGAGATAGATGAACTGGCATCTATAATCACTCTGCAGTTCCCACGGACACAGTAACAGCCAGCCGGAGAGGTGAGCAAAGGAGAGAATCTGCAGATGTCTGCCCTCCTTCTCCTGACGATCAGTGTGGAGAATGACGTTGTGTTGTGAGTCTACTGCTGCTAGTGACACCTACTGGCTAAATTAAATATTGCATTCACTGAATTCATTGCATTAGTATTTTTAATAGAAGTTCAAAGAAGGACAATCTTTGAAGGAGCAATAGGGGCACAAGGCATCATTCATGTGCAAGCATGTTTAGGGATGCTAACCCATTTGCTCAAGTTCTACCGAAGTGCTAATGTGGGATAAATTGCTAAAATACTTGATATTGGTCATTCTGAGAACACTCAGAATTACTGTCTGCTGTCTTAGTGTAACGGCGGCTGCTGTTTGCCCTCTGTTCCCCTACTTATTGCTGCAGGCCTGGACACTGTGTTAAAGGATGATTACTGTTGTGCTGGAATCTGGTTGCAGCATGCTGTTTGTTTCTGCTGCTCTTCCTAAAGATCAGCGCGTGCCATTTCCTGGTATTTTAAGGATTGGTCATGTGTCCTAGCTGACGTGGTCCTCCTGTATGTATATAAATGATCCAGCCCTTCCTATGGCTCGGTGTCAAGGTTGCTTGTTCCTGCTATCTGTGTTCCTGATTCATGCCTGTGTTCTGAGACTCTGAAACCTGTTTAACCCTTGTCTGTCTGCCTTAACTTTCTGGTTGCCAAGCTTGACTGCCTGCCCTGATCCATTGCCTGACTGGCCATTGCCTCATCCCTTGTTCTTGCACGGTTGCTTCTGGTTATGACCCAACATGCTGATGACACCTGTGTCTCTGGTACCTTTCCTTGGTGTCCTCTGGACCAGCTGCCTCCTGTACCTACCCTTCCTCAAGAGGTAGCAACCTAGTGTCCCCCTCTGTAAAGTCTATCCCCACCTTCAGGGGTATTGTGAAGAACGAGTGGGTTCACTAAGGGTTCAACAAGGGTAGAAGTCGTGGCACTTAGGAGATCACATAGCCATAGACCAGTCAGAGTTCCCATTCTATCCTTTGCTTAAGGTCAGAGGCACTTACCATAGTCATCAGACCATCTTGGGGGGGTGAGGGTGCGTCTTATGGTCTAAAGGTGTGGTAAAAGGATATTTGTTTGCTGCCCCTGCTGTACGGACAGGCATCGTGTTTGAATCGCTGTCAGCCATAGAGGGGTAAGATCTGCAACACACAGGGCCCCCCTGACCCCCCCCCCCTTACCCATTGTGTAAGAAAGAAGCCTGTGATATAATCTGCAAATTGACAATTTTCACAAGGGACATCTTGTGGCTGAAGTTGGTGTTGCAAGGGAAGTTTTTGTCCACTTGATTTGAACACTTCAAATATTTTTTCCTTGTTTACCTGCCAGAGCATTGAAATAAAAAGCCTGGTCTAAGGAATCACTTTCTTTAGGGGCTTGTTCATGAAGGTTATCCTGTGGTCATTTTAAAAATAGAAAGTTTTTATTAACAACATACAAGTTTTGAAAATTTTCAAGATGTCCTTTAATTGTAGATAGCTCTCTGCAGTCACACAATAAACCTTCAGGGTTAAAAATAGGCTCAGTAATGCTAAAGACGAGGGCAGGATTTTGAAAACAAATTAATGTCCAATGTCTGTGTGCTAAACACGTATTTTGGTTACTTCGGAAATGTTATGCTTTTATTGAATTGCATGCATTAACATTAAACAAGTTTAGGTGGGAGCGCATAAGAGGTAAACAAGGGGTATATTTATAATAGTAGTGTTAATAGATCTGTAAAGAAACTTTAGCAAATGTTTTAGTTTTAACACAAAATAGAGAAGGAAAAAAACCTCTGTTATATTGTCTATTTGTGGTCAATATCTCATCATAGAGACTATGAGATGCTAATTTTTCCATGATTTATAGTGATGATCACGAATATTCAGATTCCGAATATTAATCGCGAATATCGGCAATTCGGAAATTCGCGAAGATGGTGAATATATTGCCGAATATTCGCAATTCTGGATATTCGGTATTTTTTTTCCATTACACATGCCTCTCAATGCAAGTGGACGAATGGGAAGGCTGCAACAAGAGCTTAGCAACACTTCCTGCGACCATCAACAGTTTTTAAATCCAATATTGGGGTGATGCGAATATTTAGAATATTGCGAAAATCTGCACTTTTGAAAATTCGCGAAAATCACTTAGATGGCGTCCAAAATTCGCAATTTTTTTTCAACACGCCCCTCAATGCAAGTTAAACATATGTTCGCGAATATATAAAATTCGCGAAATTCGCATCAAACTGCCGATATTCGCAATAAGAAGAATATTGCCGAATGCGAATATTTTCCGAATGTTTTCCCAAAAATTCGTGGCATGCCGTGAATACGAATGTTGCCTATGCCGCTCATCACTAATGATTTATAGAGAATTTTTGGGGTGAGAGAAATCGCACAATTCAGAACAAACATGTTATGTCAAATATTAAACACCTGGACTGGGGTATACTTACTTTCCTGATTCAAATTGTTGGGTTTTAAAAAAAATCACCTGAATCTATAAATACTTTGAATTTTTTTGCCTTTTTCAGTGTTTGAAAATTTCTGATGAATAGGCTACTAATACCAGGAAGGACAAATGAATCCTCTCTGAATTCATTCTTCTAGCAATTTATTACACATTAATCTGAAGTGCATTGGCCTGGTATGCCACACAAATAATTGGCAACACCGTAGTGGGCTAACAAATGTAAATGACAGCTGTGCGGTAAATGGACCCGTTGTGTGTTTTTTGTTTACTTAGAGGGGCAAAGCACCTGCATTTTCCAACCTGGAACTGGCAGGGTGGTCTAAAATTTAAATCCCTTTCACACATTTTGTTTTAACAGTCCAATAACAAACAGGAAAATGATCATAAATGTTCTAACTTTGACAAGACGAGGTAAACACGAGATACGTATATGATTTAAAGAGAAAGTAGACTCCCAACCTTGGACAATGCAGGGCATATTTCTATTAAATATTTTTTTATTATTTTATTTTGAATTAATTGTATAGTCTCACTGTCACAGCAGATAATGTGCATGCTTGATAAGCAGCTTATTTTGCAAACAGAATTGCTAGAGTAGGGAATATATTACCTGCTGTGACAGCCGGAAACTCAACCCATTGCCCCAGTAAACATGTAAATAGCATGTTTCAGGATGAGCTGCCAGTGTAAAGTAAGTGTCTATTAGTTAGTCTCTGGGCTTGGAGAAATGGCCCTATTCGTAGTAAATATCAATATACAGTAAGTTGCATCTATGCACATACTGCTGGAACACTGCTGGAACATGCGTTAGCCCTTCAGGAGCCTGCCACCCCAGAAAGTTTAGGGTAACATACAACAAACGCCCACTTTGCTTTTTTTTTATCAGGTGTTCATTGATGATGTGTGCATACACATGGCAAGCTTTAATGATTAAAAAAATAATTTACTGAAATTTTCTTCCTTTTTTTGGGGGGAGAAAAGTTCATCATATAGAGCAAAAAAAACATTGTGTGGACTATTACAGAACAGGGACCCTGCGCTAGCAAGCAACTACTTTGTAGCCACATCCCAAAAGCTGAACAAGCTGCCTTGGACGGGGCTAACAATAGAGGGTGTTTGGGGACACTAGGAGGCAGTTACTGATCATCTATGGTCTCCTTTTTAAAGCCATGTAAATGCCTTTTAATTTTGCAAGCATTATAGTGGAGGCTTCTGGGCTAGGTGGCTGCAGGCTGTCAACTGCTGATAAAGTCTCAGTGTGTGTAGCCATAAGAAAGTCCTCTTTGGGCATACATACTGTATACACCCCTTTGACCAACAACCCCAAGAAAACCCCTCGGCAAACAATACCTTCTACCTAAACAATTGTTTTACAATTATATCTAGTTGTTGGTATGCTCAAATTAAATTTTGAAATGAGATTTTTTGATGTACAGTCAGCTTTCTGCTTTGCTTTGCCAAGCACAATCTCAGCCAAATACATGTCCGTGTGTTGTATATATCCAGCCTTTCCTTTTTATTTTTAACATTTTTTTTCTACCACATTGGCGTGGGATTCCCCAAGCAAGCAGAGCACACAGAACCTGTAATAATACATCACTATTCTTTTTATTTTAATACAAGAAGCAGGATATTTTGTTGCCTTTTCAAACAAACCCCTTTGTTATAAACTACTGAATATATAGAAATGTCAAGTGTGGCATGGAGAGGCTAGACAGGGTCTTAAACCTCTAATTAAAGTATTATAGGGGCACAAGTAGAAGAAATGAATAAACATACGGTACCTGCTTTGGAAATAAAACCTTGAAATGTCTACAATTGTACTGTGATAACCTGACTCAGACGTGTAGGTGCTTCCATTGCTTTTCCTCATTTACCAATGCCAGATACTTTTATTTTTTTCCTTAATAACTTTTATTGAAAATATCAATAATACAAAGACAATGAACCTCATATTACAATGAATACAAAAGATTCATACAAATATTTAGAAGCCAAGCGGAATTAGTTGTAAGAATATTTAGAGATACTTTTGATCTGTATTTGAATTCAGCTTATATCAGTCATGGAACAAGAATGCTGTATATGACATTACACTGCCCAAATGATGGGTAACTAAGTATACAGCATGTTACAGGTTACTTTCAGACATGGGGCAAACCAAGGCCTGTGGGCTAGGTCTGGCCCCTTTTAGCTTTATATGCGGTCCATTGTCACCTTCGAAAAAAGACGCTCAGAGTCCCTTCTAGTCATTCAACGCATTGAGTGTATATAATGCCTAGAGGTCCACCTCCAAATGTCCTTCAGCATGTCCAAGCATCATCAATGATGCAGAGGATGCTAAGAATTGGGACAGCTATTGTTCCAATTTTAAGAACTGACTTGTGGCCCACGAGTCAAAACGTTTGCCTTTTCCTGGGCTAGTTGTTTCTTTTTGTGGGTTAATAATTTTCTAGTATACACTGGTACACCCAAATGTGTAGCACCTTGCTAATTTTTCATCTGATCATTTATTTCCATTATAGTAGCATTCTAATGGTTAAAATATATTGCTACTACATTACTGACAAGAGTATGCACCGTATTTTTAACACAATAAGACGCACCCCCCCCCCCCATTTGGTGGGAAAAACAGGTATGTCTTATAGTGTAAATTGCAAAGCCCCTGAAAATGGTATCATCACCCAACTTGCTGAAGATGTAGTAAATGGTTCAGGGTATACCACAAAAAAGCTCTCCTCCTGCCAGCTCAGTGAGTGGGTGGATCTTCCCTTTGCTACTGCTTTTTGTATAGCATTTGAAGCCCAGTTTACATACAAACAGTGGAGGCAGAGGTAAGAGCTGCCCGAGGGCAGTATGTATGTGAGCAGAGCTAAAGCATGCTCGGCCATGCAGAACCAGGCGGTGGCCTCAGACAGATTCCCCAACTCATTAAACTTCTGTTCTGCCATTCCGAGTACGGAACTCAGACTGGAAGGGTGGCAGTTCTCGGCAGGCAGGTGATGGTCTGAAAAATATGATGTTTGTATGAATGTATGAATTTCAATTTTGAAAAATGAAAAACTCTGAAGGCTTTTTTGCACTCTGTGCTGTGTTGTGTGCTGGGAACGCAGATGTTATGCATTGTGCTTTGCACTGTAAACGCTGCACGTATTATCTAATATTCTGTGTTAGCCTTTCCAATATAAGTGTATCAAAGATGCATGCAGCAGGGGTAATGGGTTAATGCACCACTCAACGCAGCACATACAAGTGTAAATGGTAACAATGGAAATCTGTGTACTATGTGTAGCACATAAGGCACTGTGTGTATACTGTGAAAGATGCAGATTTTCTACAAGTGAAAATATATGGTGTTTGGGCTCTGCTTTAGTGCTGTAACTTTGAAAAACAAATTTTTTCACTATCAGCAGTTGACCAATCAGATCTGCGTGTGTATAGATATATGAATTTCATTTTACAGTCTGTATGAGACACAGAGAGTAGTAAAACTATGTTATAGCTTTAATAGACAATGATATACAATGGTCATTGCAAGTCATTCTCCTGCTGCTGTCTTAATAAAACTCTGCTGGACTTAGTATGTCCACTGACCTTCAGAGGTGATCAGATCTTACGGACTGTATAAAAGAGTTACATTTAGCCTTAGGTCTGGAATTTCCGATAGTAGTTAGTACTAACAGTTACCGAATAGACTGTCTCACTCTCAATAATGATGGGATGGCATAGGATTTATTTTGGCATCATGCTGCCCCAGGATAATAGACTCCTTTCATAAAGCTCCACCTCTTGCATCATGTGATCATTTTAGAGGTAACTCATTGGCTGTCAAAGGCAGCATGTGAGCTTTAAACAAAAAAAAAAAAAAAAAGAACTACCTTTAGAGCTGGGAATAGACGGGGCAATTTCCCATCGATTCCCAACCTAGCGAGCGTGACGACGTCATCATGCACACCCGCTAGGGCCGAGAATCAGCCTGCACCCTTTGTGTGCCACTCATTACTTCAGTTGGGGGCAGCTGTCCCTAGCCGTACTAATGGGATCGGATCAAAATTATCCATCATGTTGGATCACTGTGCGATCCGACATGATAGCTGATTTTACTCCAATCCTGCAAGCTGGTTCACCCGATTCCTTGCCGACCCAATCCCGACCGGATGCGGGAACACGCACGGCATTCGATCATTGGGTCGTTCAGGAATCTGCACGTCTATGCCCAGCTTAAGTCATAAAGAACACTAACACAACAAGGAGGCATAGTTTCCTGAACCTGACCATTCCTCACACTGCCATAGCTTTAGGGGGAAAACCGAGCAGTGCAGCCGCCCCCTGTAATCCCCTATGGGGAATGTCGTGCCAGTCTATACTGGTGCGTCATGCCCGCAGTTGGGGGCAGCGCGGAAGCAGATTCACATCGCCCGCTCCCGGGCATTGGGGATCCAGGGGCGTCCCGTGGGCGAACCGGGGACACATGTAGTGTGAAACTCGCAATAGATATGTATATGTGCCGGCAATACCGTGCCCTAAACAGTGCCCAAACAGTGGCTGTGGTTGCTGGGGCGCTGTAGTATAGACCAAGCCTAAGGCCCCACTATGGAATACAGCTGTTTACTTATGGTTACAGACTGTTGATGGGCTGAAACCATGGCCGATCTGCGTCTATGGAATTCAACCAGCATAGGCACGCATTTGAGTCGCGGATTAGCCGTGGTGCAGTGCGGACACATTGGGGGTAATGGGAGCCGTTCGGCCACAGCTAAAAAAATGCAGTGCATCCGCTCCCAAACCAAGTGAAGCCTTACCTTTATGCCTCTCGTGCTGCATCTAAAACAGAAGAAAGCTGTAACCCAAATCATTGACACAGTGGTGTCACTAGGTTTGGTTTCACCCGGTGCCAGAGACCCATAATGTCACCCTGTATTGGGGTAAAACGCATCAGTAAGGAAACCCCAAGGGAGTCAGTGGTGAACTGTATTGTGCTGAATACAGACGTTTGGACTTTTTCTGTGTATATATATATATATATATATATATATATATATATATATATACACACACACACACACACAGCAGGGACACAGGGTAGTCACATACAATTAGGCTGATGTGATTAATGCTTATGCTCAGCCCTGCACACATTGCAACGATTAATTTTCCTAAAACTAAAGGAATGCAAAGGATGCACAGATATGTGTAGCATCTTCCCAGCGTTCCAGGGGAGGTGCTGCAGGAATAGGAAGAAGCGTTGGTACTTGTACCATTTACAAGGGGAGAAGGACAAGCCATAGACTCACATTGCAGCTGTGGTTTATGAAGATTGGAGTCCTCTTGCTGACTTGCATGTCCTTTAGCCCTTGTGTACGAAAAAATCTTTGGTTGAAAACTACAATGTCACCCCTCCTCGTTTGCGGAGTGCTCTCCCCACTGGGTTGGTGGCGCCACTGGATTGATACAATGCCATTCAGCGCAGTAGTACTCTGAGCCCCAGTCCGCACAATGACACCTCTCAGGGAGTCCATGACAGGCTGGACACAAAAATATTGGATGAACCTACTAGACAACCAGGCAGTGGAAGAGGGCTCAGAAGTTCTGTCCCAAAGTGGACATACTGAGCAAATAAAATATGGAAAATGTCACAACTTCTGATAATATCTGATATATTGGTCCTTCTAATTTGAACAGAGTATAAAGAACAGCACAACATTGGAAGACATTGAGACAATTTGAACAGAGTATAAAGAACAGCACAACATTGGAAGACATTGAGAATGATTGAAACCTGCCAGAGGCCACCAGGATTAGAGAATCAGATAAATTGTGTGTTCAGAAACCTCATGTTCACAGATATCCAAGAAAGCGATCTCTTCTTGGGTATAAATAGGTTTGCTCATCTCTAGCTGTAAGCTATCCAAGGATCTGCATCACTGATAAAATTTTCTCTTGATTCAGTGTTGCAGAAAGCGTCGTCATCTGTTCACAATGACCTCTCTGTGTATTTGAAACCATCTTGCTCAGTGTAAATAATATTATGTACTCCAGGCAATACAAATGCTACTGAGCTGTCTCCATTGACAGATAAAGGTGAGCAAAGAGCTTCCTGAGGCTGTAATGGAAGCAGAAGAAAATGGCTTGGGTTATGCGGGATGTTCTATACAGGTTACAAGTTCTGATGTATTCTGTAATGCAGTGCACACACATCAATTTCCAGAGTCCTGCAGGGTTTGCTTTTAAAGTACCGCTGCTGTTTAGAATTCTTTCCCCCGCTAGAACATAGGCTGCATGGATTCCAGCTTTTGACTCGGAGGCTCCTATTTATAAGGCGGTTAATCAGGACCTTCTGTTACCATTTACCCCCTTTCAGCCATCGGCTTCGCTTTCTCCCGGTGTGTTGTTTGCATTATCTATATACTTATAATACTGGTCACATTCCACATGCTGTCACAACGTTTTATTGTTATTGGACATCCATTTGTTGGAGATAATATTTATTATATCAGAAGATTAACTATTTATACATGTTGCCTTTTTATTATATAGTAATAAGGGCTCTTTAACATTATATTCTCTGCTAAACTGCATGGCAAAACACATGCAGATGCATTTTGCAGTATGCTTTCCTAAAGTAGCTGGAAGTACAAACACAAATCAGTCGCTGAAATACATAGGTTTCCTACAAAAAAAGTGCCAAGTATTGCCTCGGTCCATGATAGCAAACCTATGGCATCAGTGTCCATGATGGCACGCAGAGCTCTCCCTGTTGGCACATGAAGACAGACTGTGCATCAGCATGTCTGCAGTCTCTGATTGGTGGTGACAGTAGCATAGGGAAGGTAATTTTTTTAGCTCGGGTAACATCATATTCTAGAGCTAGACTCAGGCTAGTAAAATGTCAATAAACAGACAGCAGTTCCATCTTGTGGCCATACTGCTAATATTCCAGGACATTTTAAGTATTAGCCTACTTTTGTTTTATTGTTTTGTTGACTATTAATGTTAAGCTTCCTAGCGCTCAGTCCCTACTGCGCCGTTTTTAACCCTCTCCCCTGTCCACATGTGGGCTGGGAAACCTATGCCCCTCCATTATAATGGAGGTCTATGGCATGCCCCCTCAGGTGGCCCCGGGATCCTGGAATAGCTGCGGCTAGGATAGAGAATCGCTGCATCTTCCAAACCCACTGTCGGTTTTGATCATGGCAGTTCGGGCATTTGTCTCTGTACGAATTGGGTTTGTCTCAACCACTAGGGGGTTAATAAAAGTTCTTTATCCTTCCTAGCGGTTGAGATGAACTGGGTTCCTCCCCCACTGAGAGGTGCACTGCAGTGCTCACTTACCCGTACCCGGTCGGCATCAGCTTTGGTCCACTGTGGTAGGCACATCATTACGTCTGTGACACCAGGGAGAAGGAGGAATCAGCGGTGGGATTTTTAACTTCAAACCACTCTGAACACAGTTTTCTATTTAGAAACTGTTCAGAGCGGTTGAAGTTTGAAAACTTACTGTTTCTTACAGAGCGCTGTGCTCCCCATGCTGTGGGTCCCTCCTCCTCCTTCAGTGTCATGGGCATAATGACGTGACACCCAGGGGCGAATAGATCCGCAGTCTGCGGAGTGATAACTGTATCCAATACAATTCAAAGTTGAAATAAAACACAAAACACTGTCCAATTGAATAAAAAATTTATTTTTGTGTTCCTTAACTGTGTCTGGGATCTGTGATGACGACTAGTCGACTTCAACAGCATCATAAAATGTACAGCCATGGTCTCAAAACTGGGCATTTTTCCTTACTGTATAAATGTATGTATTTGAACCTAAAAAACTAATGTAAAGGTTTAACTACATGTTGGAGTCAGATGAAACCTAATAGACCACTAATGCTTTATGAGTGCTAGTATGGACGTGGAAGGCAGCTTTTCCCCACATCTGTGCCTACTGTGCTCTGCGCCTACTGTTATCACTAAGTATAGGTTAGTCTGCTTTTAGTCCTTAGTGCGCAACCCACTTGCCATGTTCATTAAGTAAATGTGGTATAAAAGAAATGGCTCATGTTATGGTACTTATTATGAGAAATCTATCTTTTTGTATATTTAGGTCTGTAATGTATGAAATACCTGAGAGATCGCTTCCAAACATCCACTGCTTCAAAAGTAAAATGAGAAGTTTTCTTTATGCCTTTAGGCTGACCATGCGCTAAGCAATATTTACAAGCAGCACACAGCGCTACAGATCATCAAAGAGATTTTACAACAATCTCTTCTGACTGATGTGGGTTAGTTCCTGCTTCCTCAACGAAAGAAAGACTGCTTTTGTTGTACAGGGAGCTCTGAGATTTGAACAGTTGTGGGGAAGAAGCTGTGATGGTTAGCAGATGCTATCTATATGTGACCAGCAGGAGGCAGTGACGCTGACGGGGTAAAAGCAAAAACTGCACCATTGAGTTACCTGGAATAGTTATATAGCTAGGCTTCAGGCAAATAGAAATAGAAATAGGTAGACTAGAAATAAATATCAATAAAACGAAATGCAGCACTGTAAAAAAAGGATTGTAGTTAAATCAATCTTTGTTGAAAATCTTAAAACCTGGAAGATTCACCTGCTGTAAATACCTAGTATGTAGTAACAGCTAGCAATCTGTATTCTGCAATAGAGAAACTCTACCCCTGTTTGACAAATGGAAGGAATCAACTGCCAATTAATTTTTTTGTTTCATGTCCTTGTTGAACATCGTTCGTTCATTTACCAAATGTAACATTAGATTTTTTTGTTCGTCCATCCCAATATCGAATGAAAATACTTTCACAATGACAACGACAGATAAAAATTTACCAACATGTTCGATGACCTTTTGAACGATTTTTTGTTCGAGGTCGAACAAAATGTATCCGTCTAACAAATTGGCCATTCTAGATTTTTGTCCAATCAACCAAAAAAATCATTCTTTCTTCATTGATTGAAAATGTAAACCCACCTTAAGATAATGACAGCCGGAGCTTAGAAGAAGTGGGTTGAAAGGGTGCCCAGAACCACACGGAGGGAGGTGGGAGGGCACCATGACGTAGGGTCATGTACGTGGGAGTGGCCTCACCCTCCCCCCGGAAGGGGCACGGTTTCCAGGCACTTTTAGCCTGGAACCGGAAGAGGGAGAGGCCTTTTCGTTCCGGGCAGCACCCACCCACCCTTCCCCTGTGTTCTGTTGTATGCTGGTTCTTTTGTCCAATTTCTTTGTATTTCTTTTGTAATGTTGTCACAGCATGGCGGAAGCTCGGCAATGCCGCTAGTTTAAATTGGAGTTGAGGCAGGTGATGTGTCAGTATTTTAAGGACAGTCACCATTGTCTATTGAGTGTTTTTGTAAATAAGGTACCCACAGTGCCAGTAGCTGAGGGCAGGTACAGTGATGGAAGGAGTTTTTGGAGAATGGGTGGCACTGTCGGTGGACCCTCACAAAGTGATATTTCAAGTGTTATGGTCATTAAATGACAAAAAGTTTACAGGCTGTGGCCGAGTTGTATTTTCCTTGCACTTTTTTCTATATAAATAAAACTCTCCGAAGAGTTCAGTGTCTTAGCGTTATTTAATAAGTTAAGTGGGATATGGGAACGGATCAGGAGTCCTGGGGTCATGATGTAGGCTGCCAGCTAGAGGACATCTAGTGGCATAAAAGGTGTACGGCAAGGGACAACTCTTTTTTTTTTTTAAACAATATGTCTTTATTAGCATTTTTTAATTAATCAAGAGTTGTCCCTTGCATTTTTTTTTTGTTAAAAAATGTAAGGGACAACTCTTTATTAATTAATAAAAGGGGAATATAGATGTGTTTTCTTTATTTGTACCTGGAAGCATTGCTATTTAAATTTTTTATAATACAACACAACATAGAAGTCCAGGCTATTTAGTGACAAAGTGAAATGCAAGCTATACAAGTATCACAATAGGCTGACCTTGTAATAAACGTAGCTGCAGTTCCAGGAATTGTCCTGTACGTACATTGCTCAGGAGTAGAGATGGTCGGAATTAGACGATTTTGATGATTTCGAGTTCATTGCAAAGCCCCTGAGCATGGTATCATTACTGAACTTGTTGGATATGTAGAGAAAGGTTGGGGGTATACTATATAAATAGTATGGATCTAACACTAATTTTTTTGCATAAATTAAGTTCAAAGTCAAGTCAAAATTTCAAATGTTGAAAATTCGAACTACATGTGCTAGAGCAAAACCTTTTTTCAATTTTTGAATTAGTGAATTCTTTTAGCAAATACCATTTCCAGATCATGAAGAACATTTTTGTACGGGATTCCTTGGCTTGTACCACAAAAAAATATGTCATAGAACAGAAGTTGGAGGAGTGGAGAGTGGAGGAGGGGAAGATAACCAGCTAGCCTTCTTTGCCCCCAACAAACATGTTCCCACCTTGTAAGATGCTCTCATATTATTCTCATTTTCATCATCAGATGAAGAGTGTAAAGGCTGGAATACACAGCTCGATTTTTGAGCCGACAGAGAGCTCAGCAGTAGCGTGATAACGTCATCACGCTGCTGCCTGGCTTCCCCGATATCGGGAGCCAGCTGTCAGTCGGTCTATACTATGAATGGGGAACTGCCGTTCCCTATTCAAAGTATAGGCTACCAAATAAGGTTTACCAACATGTTGGTAGCCTGTTTGGCAGCATATACGGGTCGATTTTTTCCCAGATTTCTGCGCAGCACAGTGCTGTGAGCGCGCTCGGCTGTGCAGAAATCTGGGAAAAATCTACCCGTGCATCCTAAGGTAGCCCGTGATGGTGTTGGCATAAGCCGTCACCTTCCCCCGAAAACAAGTTATTGTGGGGCATATCCAAAGCAGGTGTAGTAAATCGGGTAAATCCAGGCCACATTTGGCTTAGCTTAGCTTTCTAAACCTTCCAATCACTATGTGTTCTATCAGGGAGGACCCGACACTACAAAGCAGTGATATATACCTTCTAATCACTATGTATTCTATCAGGGAGGACCCGGCACTACATAGTTGTTGGTAGATCTAAAGGAAATTGTATGGAGTGATCGAAGCGTGTATGGGGGCTTTACTGAGCTTTAAAGTGCCATGGCATTAAATTTTAATCCTGGTATTGTACTCCCCGCTGCTGCAGAACTAGACATCTTAGAAATTAACATATTTTCCGGTAATTTGGTATTTTTCGGAGGTCGCAACTTGGCTTCCCGTCAGCTCTCCCAGGATGGAGATTAGCGATGTCCAGCTCTGCCGGCGATGTCCAGCTCTCCCATCTGAACTGTGTAATTGCCTATGCCAGCAGAGCCCAGAGCCCTGAACTGGCATAGGCAATGAAGAGAGAGTTATAGATGAACTTGCATCTATACCTCTCTCCTGTCCGTGGGAACAGCAATCAATCTGCAGCCCCCACGGACACAGAAACATCGGCAGGAAGAGGAGAGGAGAGCAGAAGACAGCCCAGCCCAGCCCCCCTTCCTCCTGCAGATCAGTGTGAAGTATGAGGTGTTCAGCTGAGAGTGTACTGCTGCTTGTGACACCTACTGGCTCAATTGAATATTGCATACGTTAAATTCATTGAATTAACCCAATTGATGTTAAATCTTTCCTGCCCTAATAACTGGGTGCGTCTTATTGTCCGAAAAATATGGTATGTGTACACTGTATTTATGCTAATACGCCACAGGAACCTCTTATAGTTTATGTACATTCAACAAAAATAAAATATCCAGGTTCCAGGTAACATCACACATTTTTATTCATATTTATTCATATTCATAGTGTCAACTATCTAGGAGGGATTGTAACATTGGATAGATATCTTCACACTTCCTGTTGACACTATAGAACAAGAAATAAAAGAAAGACATAAAACCCTGACCACAATTTAAGCCTTTCCATCCAACATGAAAAATTCTTTCTATATATTTTTAAATATGGTCATCTGAAACAGAAATATTTCTTTAAGCTATATTATAGTCCCTAGAGGCATTACATGTAGATAAACTAGTTTCATGACCACTATACAAGCACTGGGCTGTATGTTCAGGAGGATCCAGGTGGCAAAGCTTGAATATTCAATATAAGAGTTAATCAGAATATGTATGTGGGAGAGAGGGAAGCGAGGGTATAGATGAATGAAGATGTGCGTCTACAGTAGTCAAAGTCATTTATGTCATCAGCTGTAAATTGTTTCTCCTCTGAAAGGGGATGTATAGGGAAATATCATACATAGGTATGAGATCTTCACACCGATCTTCATGTACATTCCTGGATTTTCAGAACACAATGACTCGCTGTTTCAAGGACAGAGATCCCTTTATCATATATTCTTAGTAAATACTTTATAACTCACAGCTGAATTTGAGGTCTTTAAATGGCAGTTGTTTCATTTTATAATTATGGCAGAAAGATCATATGAATCACATCTATTGTGTAAATGACACCAATGACATCTGTTAAATCAAATCTAATCCATTTTCTATATTGTTTTGCATGTCTATGGAAGGGTAATGTACAACATAAACACAATAGAATAATAGAAGTTAATAATATAGTATGAAATACAATACAGTTTTAATTGGATGCCCATACTCTGATTATATCCAGTATCACAGAACAGACATTGTGCCCCCCTCTTTCAACATCAGTGCAAGTTCTGTAATTTTAGAGAGAAAGATTGCCCATACATAGTACAACTGAAAAACTACACATTCTCCAGGTGTCTTATTCTATAGCCTATATTCTATAAACTGTTTAATTTGTTATGGGGGCAGAGGGCAGGCCCATGCCACCCTGAATACTGGACTGTCAGTAAGTCTGTGAAACAGCATCTTGTGGGCAAAAGATAGTACTGCAGGTTTTTGTTCAACTTACTAAAGGCTTCTTGAATTTGTAAATAGTTTTACGTAGAATTTACCTTTAAACCTTCCATACCTGAACACTAGCATAGCCCCTTGAAGCTAGCACTTAACATGGACCTAACTTCAAAAATTTACCTAAGAATTCGATTTTATATAATTTTTCGACTTGCTAACTTTGTGAGCTTATTGCAGAGCCCCTAAACATGGTATCATCACCAAATTTTCTGGGGATGTAGAGAAGGGTTGTGAAAACATTTGGAAAAAAAAAAAAGTTTTGGTCTAGCACATGGAGTTTGTGCATAAATGAAGTTACAAAATAAAGTCGAAATTCCGATTTTCGAAATTTTGACTTGACTTTGAACTTCATTTGTGCCAAAACTTTTTGTCTTAGAGACATACTGTCTTTTTTGGAGTATACCCCCAACCCTTCTGTACATCTCCAGCAAGTTTGGTGTTGATACCATGTCCAGGGGCATTGCAATTAAGTCAAAATCGTCGAATTTTGGAAAAAAAATTCGACCATCCCTAGTATTGAAATGTCACTTGACAAACCTGTGTTGACTGTATCTGCATGCATTCACGAAAACTACATGACTAGTTGGTACTGATTGCCATGAAAAAAAAAAAGAACCAGCTCAACCTCCTTAGCAGTTACCCCTAGTATGGCTTGGAGCAAGGTTTTTTTACAAAAACAAACTCTTCTTGAGTCCCCATCCAAAGTAATGGGATCGGCCAGAAATTTACCAACATGTAAATCAGCCCAGGTGGGCGCACCGGATTTGCAGGCGGGCGATCAACGGGAACATGCACGACGGTTGATCAGCCAAAAACATTGGGTGGTAATTGGCCTGTGTATGCCTACCTTAAGGGTATGTCTTCACAGCGCTGTGTGACAGATCATATACACTACATTAACCCCTGCATCGGCGGGTAAAGTGTATGTGATCTGTCGGCCCCCTGCCAAGCACTGCGCTTAATGTAGGGGGTCCAGAAGGAGCACACAACACAGTGGAGACATAGCCTAAGGCTTATAGCCTGGCACAGACTTTTTGGCTTGGAGGAAGTATAGCTAAGATGTGTCTTCTAGCATTATCCTTAAGGCTTGGCTGGATGAATAAACAATGAATACTGCATGGACAATCCCTGCCGATTCAGCTGGAGCATTTTCTAAACTCACTGTATATATATAGATGGCCGTGTTTCTGGCTTTTTTTTATTTTTCCGTCAAAATTATGAAATGCATCTTATGGTCTGGTGCATCTTTTAGTCCAAAAATACGGTATACGGTATAAAATGTGGAATTTGGCTTGTACACTAAACCTAAATCCTGGCCCCTAATGCTAAACTAATACACCTAATCTTTCCTCTCAAAGCTTAACACTAAAAGTAAAACATTTGAGCTAAAATAAACCAGAATGCTAAAGCGGTTTTAACAAAAAAAAACCAAAAAAAAAAAAAAAAAAAAAAACATACAACATACATACATGAAATAAGCACATTACTTACCTGTCAGCAGTTCAGATCCTGGAAAACTGCTACACAAAAACAAATAAAATTACTTAGCTTACTATCTATTAATATATTACTTACTATCTGATGGTGGCAACATGTTGAATAATTGCAGAAAAGCCACTTCCTGATCTATCTTCTGAAGGCAGCAGCTGACAACAACCTACCCCCTCTTCTCCTACACAGACAGACTTCTCTGCAACTCTGTGTGGGGGGAGAAGGGGGTGGGGGCAGTCGGCTGGATCCATCTAGTTGTGGCTGGGTTAAGAGAGGTTTCTCTCTCCCCTCTTCACAAAGTCTCACAGACGCGACGCTGACATCACATCTGTGAGACTCAGACACAGGGGCTTATGGGAGAGAATTCCCAGTAACCCCTGCAGCTTGTTATGTCCTGCCTAGGCGAGACATAACACAGTGGGAGGGGCTGTCTCTAAGACACCCCTCCAGCTGTCAGAAACAGTTTTGTTTCTTTTTAGTCAGAGATCTCTGCAGTATCAGCTGAGCTGAAGCTGATACTGCAGAGAGACCTAAGTGGTAACTCCTTTAACTCCTATTTACTATCCTCAGCTTATCCTGTATGCCCCATAACTGCCCCCATATCATTATACCATAGCTTACATTTCAATTTACAGCAGGGATATTTTAATGGAATATGTAAACACATATGAACTAAATATTTTAAAATAAAAAAACATTTTGCATAATATTAAGAAGTTATTAAGTATTGCTGTGGGGTTGTGGGAAATTGCAGATACAATGGAGACTGAGATGTTATGCAGAATCCAGGATTATTGGATGTAAGATCTGAATATTGCACAATCCCACGCTGGCTGTCTTTATCATCTATTATTAACAGCTTGGCTTTATACTTGAACTAAATCTGGCTTCACTCTCTTTCCTTCTACATACATATCGCACCTCTAGACATATCCTCTAATGCGTATCTGGCAGAATGTTAAGCGGTTCGGTTAATATAAACCCATTTATTCTTAGCTTAAGCTGACACAATTTTTTTTAATAATCGCATCACATTTTGTATATTTTTCTTTTGTATTCTCTATGTATTGTTGTCAATGACAATAGTATTTTTTATTTCTTTTTCTCTAGATAAAAATGTAATTTTGCATAAAAAACACAATGTGTACTATTCACAGCTAGCAGGTAGGCAGGTTACACTGTTATAAATCACTAGGCTGATTTGATTTTGCACCATTTGTAAACCTAAATAGCAGGAGATCATAATACCCATATAGATTTTCAATTACCGTATGCAGAAATAGCCAGCAAGTAAACAGGTGGTGTCAGAATTTCCTTCAAACTACTGTACACACCTTGCTTTTTACTATAGACAATAGCTAAGCTGTACATATACCGTATATACTTATAAGCCAGCCCGAATATAAGACGAGGTATTGGAAAAACTGATTGACTCATAAGTATTAGCCTGGGGGGGGGGTGGGGGGGGGTGCAGCAGCTAAGGGCTCAGAAAAACACACAGCAAATGTGCTTTGTTAGGAGATATTATTTAATTCAGTGATTTGTAACTACAAAGCCCCTGAACATGGTATCATCACCAAAATTGCTTCTGCTTCAGATATAAAAAAGGGTTGTGGGAACATTGTAAAGAAAAAAGTATTGCTCCAGTAAATGAGGTTTTTGCACACAATAGGTTCAAATTAACCTCCATGGTGTTACAGGCTTTTCTGGCTCCCTACTCCTCTGTGATTCCCCGCTCTCCCCCCAGCTCTCTACACACCACCTGTGGCAATTAGACACTGGCGGTGTGTGCGGGGAAAATTGACGCCCCCCTCAATTAACATGTAGGTCTATGGCGCCACCCCTTCCTGCCCCCTTCAGCGTCACCGATGATGCAGAAGACTTGGGGCGGAAAGAACTCTGTGAGCCTGCAGCAAAGCAGAAATGCTGCAGGCTCCCGGAAAGCCAGCGATTGTGCCCGATACTGGCTTCAGGCGTAACACCCAGGAGGTTTAGTAAACTTTAAAAACGTAATTTATGCAGAAACAGCATGTGCTAAAGCAATAATTTTTTTTCAAATGTTCCCACAACCTTCTTTACATCTGCAGCACATATGATGGTTTTTTTAAAGAGATCTATGGCAGTTATATTTTTGCTAGGTTTCCAAAGAAACCCTAGTAATGTAATAATTAACCTTAGTCACAGTATTACCGAATATGCGGTACATTTTCACTAATAAAAGTGTTAGCTCTAAGCCTCACTCACAGTAGCTTGCCTGTTCCCTCTGATCTAGGAGCCACCTCTAGTAATGTGGGCTGGCGACCTCTTCCTTCTTAATGGTGGGGGTGTGGGCAGGTGCCCATGCTTATGTCCATAAAAGTCTTCATATTGTTTGGGGTAGGGGGGCCAAAGTAAGTGCAAAATTAAACAGTTTACTCAGTAGTCTGTTTAAATTAGCTGTAAGGGCCCTTTCACACTATATGCGTTGCATTGCGTTTTTTTACCACATGCATTTTTTTTACTGCACTAGTTTTTACATAGACAACCAATGTTACCATTAACACTGCATACATTTTTTTAATTCATTTATCATGCATTTTTTATTTATTAGTTAAAAAATGCGAAACACAAAGGCAGATGTAATGCATAAAACACAAACGTTTTTTATATGTGCTGCAATGCATGCCTTTAAAAATGCAGATTTTTTAAACTCAGATGTATTGGGATTGGCAGGGTGGTTAAAGAACCATAATTGACTATCAATGTCTAGAATAGGGTAGTGAAATGCTGCTACTGTCTACTTAAAGTGTATGCTGATCTGGCCCATGAACACTTGATGTTAGACAACCTTTCGATAGACTAATATTTCTGGGTAATATTCAATGTGGAGTTATCCATTTTGCAATTACTTGGAGTGTCCAGAGCTTTGATTGTAACTAAGATTTCTGAGGAAAATTAACTTTTTTGTTTTACTGTTGACTCTAACTTTTTATTATAAGTTCTGCTAGATAAAGTTCCTTCACAAGAAAACACACGAAGGAGCACACAGCAGGTGAAATAATAATGGTCTGATTTGCTGATTCTGTTTTGTCTCACACAGGAAACAGAAATGAAAACGATCAAATGATCCTAACCAGAGAAGATCAAACTAAAGCTGCCCATGCACCTTGAGGTCTCTCTGTCAGATATCCTTTAGATCTACCAACAGCTATATAGTTGTAAGTGTCCTATAGGCTCACCTGAGTAGGCGGACACCAGGCTGGAAGAGTGGAGTCCAGTGGCAAGGGCCGCAGGAGGCGTAATCGCGATATAGCAAGCAGGAAGTCAAGGCAGACGGCAAGCAGAGTAGTCGGACAGTCCAGGTCGGCAGCGGTAGACGTTCGGATGAAAGGAAAAGGCAAAAGAATGGTCGGTAGTCGGTTCAGGGTCGGCAGCAGGAGTTCAGTAGAAACAGCAGAGAGGATTCAGGAGATGCAGCAAGATCAGAGTCCAAAGGTACAATAATCAGCAAAGACCTGGTGCAGGAGGCTGGATATAAATAGAGGAAGTGGCAGGTGCAGGTGATCAGGGCAATTAGCTAGGCAAGGCTGGAGCAAGGCAGATGAAAGAGTTACGAGGAAAGTCCAAGAGGGCAGACAGCCTAGTGGGCAAGGCTACTGTCCAGAATGCTGTTGGTCACAGGTTCGAGACCTAACAGCAGTGCCGGGTCCTCTACGATGGAACACAGGTGGACTTGATGGTTTAGAAAGTCCCTCATATTACATGGTTTTGGTAAAACAAAAGGAGATCTAAAGGAAATCTGACAGAGAAATCTAAAGGTGTATGGTCAGCTTTACCAATTGATCATGTGCTTCTCCATGCATTTTCTTGTGGGAGAACTTTTCCTAGGGGATTTTGCCATCCCTTTTAAATGATAGAAACAAACATTTTAATAATGTAATATGCACAGTTTGGTCCTAACAATGTTGTGTGATTTATGTGTAAGAATAAAACTGACAATTACAGGTGAAGGATTATATGTTGATGCAGCAACCAATCATACTGAAGAATCAACTGATTATAAAGGGTAGATTGGTAAAACGAAATCACAATCCTATTGTTTGCTTTTGGCAATGCCAGATCTACATTATGTATTATTATGTATGCCAGTGGTGGGCAACTGAGTTGATATGGAGGGCCACAAGTGCGGCCCTCAGCATCACTAAAAGGCTGCACATAACATTTTCAATCTATACTGACTTGTATAAGCAATTTTTAATGAGGAAAGTACAACAGGCATTGCTAGAAGACATTATTTTTCATTTTTAAATAACAAACTTGTTTTAAACTGTACTTCAAACATAGGGAAGTCTGTAGTACGGTGTTGCACATTTTGATTCAGAGGTTATGTGCTGCAATATATATCATACAATCACCCCCCATTCATTAGGGGGATAGTGGGAGCATAGGCACTCACCTGTCTGCCAATCCCCCACCAATACATCTTTATCCGGGATCTTCTCATAGAGACGAGTGACTCACTAAGGGTACATTTACACTGGCGTTTTTTTGCCGCCAGGCAAACGACCCTTTAACGTGAACGACCAGCAGACGCCACATTAGGCGTCTGCTGGTCGGTTTTGGAGTTCTATGGGATCCTTAATTAGACGCCCTGTAATCGCCTGCACTGTTTTGCTGCCGATCACAGGGAATCGTTTCTCCCGAGGCTGTGGGAGCGTGCTGTCGGTTCTCAAGCTGAAAGCAGCTCCAGAACCGACAGTCTAAACTTAGCCTAAGGCTCTGTTTGGTTTGCTGATTGACTTTCACATAAGCCAATCAGTGTGCTCAGCTGGAGCCTGAGATCCCAGTTGAGGATGTGTCAGCAGGAGATTGGTGGACAGGTGAGTTCCTATGCCCTATGCATTAACAGTTAGGTTTTGGGTTCCGCAAGTGGAGGACTGAGGGGGGGGGGGCACTGAAGACGAATGTCCAAATGTCAGCAGGTTGGGCACCTAGTATGTATGCTGTTGTTTGTTGCGATTGATTTGTAAGCCGAAACGGCAGTAACAATAAATTTTTATTTACAATCTTTGTTTTATTTTATTGTAATATCAATGTATTTCTAACTGAGACCATGTTTCCAAATGATGACTATGTCAATAAAAAGTAGACTCTTTTATACCTCAATTAATTTGATATTTTTATATGGTTTGCAGAGAACAATATTCCCAGTCAGTGTAGAAAGAAGACCTAACCATCAATAATTAATGAAGACCAAAGCCATGGGTGTAATGCAACCTGTGTGCTTGTTGTGGTTTGTCTGTATACATAGTTATTTTTTTTTCATCAAGTTTCACATGTAATCACCATGTTGTGCCATCAATCTAATGTGTTAAAACATCCATGTGTATGGCTGCTATTAGTCCTGTTATCGGTCCTGTGATCTTCCAGGCATTTTGTCCAAAATAAATTGGATGATGGCCATACATTCGGAGATCTTTATCCATTGTTCACACCCGCAATTTAGTTGAATTATTCCCCAGATTATATCTTATAAAAAGGTGGGTTTACACATGTAGATTTTTTCTTCAATCAATTGCCAATTACATTTTTTTTCGTTGTCGAACATTGTTCGTTCATTTATCGAATGTAACATTAGATGAATGTGAAATGAAAATACATTAGAAATAACAATGACAGATAAAAATTTACCAATATGTTCGATGATCTTTCCAGCAATTTTTTGTTCGAGGTCAAAAACTATTTATCCATCAAACAAATTGGCCATTCTAGGTCAACCAAAAAATCATTTGTTCTTAGTTGATCGAATAAACAAATCTACACATGTAAACTCACCTTTACTGGAAGAGAGGAACAGAATATCATCCTGCCTGATGACATTGGTCTGTTGAGGCTATAACTATTATTATATGTATGTGTTTATTTTGTATCTACCTACCATATGACTAGGATAAGACTCTATAGGCCAGGCTATTCTTCATACAGGCCAGAGTTCTCCAATAGTATTAATATTAAAATAAGGCCAAAATGGCCAAGAATTACTAGAAGTGTATTGGGCTGTGCATGTTCATGCTGTTATGCGAGGTAAACAATATATATTTTTTATATAAAGTATACCGCATATATAGATAAATATATGTTTACCATTTTTATTGTTGGTCGATCATATTGACTTTTGTCATTTTAAAAGAAGCTCCCAAGCTGGAGTGTGGACTCTCCATGGGTTAGATATTAAAGTCAATACAAATACTAAATCTAATGTAAATAACATTTGAGTTATTCTATATATTCTATGTATTCTATTCTATGTATATCAATTCTATATACATTATATATTGGTTAAGGAATGCACATATTTTTCCCATTGGTCATTGCTTCAAGTAATAGCTGAACTTTAACTTGTTTATATAGATATTTGGAGTCAATTCAGACTTTCACAACCTGTATAAAATTTTTCTTCAGTTTTATTGTTTGCAACATGACAATATACACTCACCGGCCACTTTATTAGGCAAACCTTGCTAGTACCAGGTTGGACCCCCTTTTGCCTTCAGAACTGCCTTCATCTTTCGTGGCATAGATTTAACAAGGTACTGGAAACATTCCTCAGAGATATTGGTCCATATTGACATGATAGCATACTCATTTTGGTGAGCCTGTGCAAATTGTTGCCTCAGTTTCCTTTTAGCTGACAGGAGTGGCACCCGGTGTGGCCCATTTGCCTCAAGGTTTGACATGTTGTGCGTTCAGAGATGCTCTTCTGCATACCCTGGTTGTAACAAGTTTGAGTTGAGTTACTGTTGCCTTTCTATCAGCTTAAACTACTGGCCATTCTCCTCTGACCTCTGGCATCAAAAAGGCCGCTCACTGGATGTTTTCCCTTTTTCATTCTCTGAGATGGTGGTTCGGACCATTCCCTAGAGATGGTTGTGCTGGACAATCCCAGAAAATCATAATTCTATAATACTCAGACCAGCCCGTCTGGCACTAACAACCATGCCACGTTCATAGTGGCTTAAATCCCTTTCTTCCCCATTCTGAAGCTCGGTGTGAACTGCAGCGGTTCGTCTTGACCATGTCAACATGCCTAAATGCATTGAGTTGCCACCATGTGATTGGCTAATCAGTAATTTGCGTCAATGTGCAGTTGGACAGGTGTGCCTAATAAAGTAGCCGGTGAATGTACATTTATATATCTTTTTAACATTCCTTTATTTTATAAATGGCTAAAGGCTTGCTTATTATGTGAATCACAAAACTCCTGGGTATAGGAGCTACTCTCAATAATCCTCTCCTAAGTAAGTTATATATGTATTTTCAGCATTTTGATCATTATAGTGAACTTGTCTGCAGAAAATAATGACATCTATAAGTTGTATCTTCCATGTATGAGAATATAAGCACAGCACTATAAGTTGGAAAGGCACTTCACAATACATTTCCCTGTGGACTTCATTCTGTGCTTTCTTGGTGTTCTTGAAAATGAAGAGCTTAATAAATTCCTAAAAGCTTTTACCGCTGAGTCTCACTTTCCTGCTTGTAAAATAATAGCAATGAAATGGATGTCTTCTGGGTCCTCTGCTACTTGTCTGCTACTCTCAGTGGTCAGAGACAGTTCACCTCTGATGAATCTGATACGCTATAATAGGGAATGCCCGGCCATGATCTGTGGAATCTGGTCACTATCGATTGACCACTTGATGTTCTATATTAAAGCCTTCATATTGAGTTGGTAGATTCATATTGTTAATTGGCAGTTTATAAAGCAGAATATTATTCTGTCTGTATGACCTTTACAAAGTCAAGACTATTCTCTGTAAAATTTACTGCTTTGAATCTCATATTGTTAAAAGGAAACACAGTATCATGCAGCGTTTGTGTTTTTTTAGTTATTAATATATAACATTAACATTAAGGTTATATACCGTATATCATCATGTTCACACTTTTCAAATAATTATAACTGCATTTTGTAAAGATTAGTAAATGTTTTGTTCTAGTGGTCCCCTGTACCTCTAATTTAACTGGCTCTTTCTGTGAATGTGTGAATCAATTTCTGATAACGTGACACTGTATTATCATTATATGAATAACAAAAAACAGAACTTTAATCATTTAAGGGTATCTATAGGAAAATAATGAAACAAGTGTTATATG
Organism: Ptychadena robeensis; assembly: GCA_036250615.1. NCBI lineage: Eukaryota > Metazoa > Chordata > Amphibia > Anura > Ptychadenidae > Ptychadena > Ptychadena robeensis. The sequence goes on along the minus strand of CM070036.1, from coordinate 34,029,903 downwards.
GCATTGACTTTCAACTTTATATTGTCTAGTCCTTTCAAAAATAGTGCTGGGAAATCCAATAAACTTACTTTGTGTCCAATCCCCAAACCTTTGTCTTGACCAAATATTTGGTGACACAAATCCACCTTGATCTTGTAGCATGCACTCTATTGAGTCACCCAATCTTTCTTTCATTAGTATTTTCAACCCTAGGAGTCACACAGTTTTTATTCCATTTGTTTTCGCAACATTAGTTTACCACAGCCACAGATAAGGAGCACCTAACTCATGTGACATCAACATTTAAGGGCTGCAGGTACAGTTGTAGGAAGACAGGAAGTGAGAGATACTTTAGAACAAAAGAACTAGAGGCAGTGATGACAGCAACAAGATTCCTTTTCTAATATGTATTACTACAGCGGTGCTTCTGGGTGTGCTTTTAAAAAAGTCCTTGAAGTCCAGTGAAGTGACTTCAACCAGACTGAGATGCTGCAGGACAAACGCAACTTCAAAAGCATCTGTAGATACATGACTGTACCATTTCTGAGCCAAAGTCTCAATAAATAAATATATATATATATATATATGTAAAAAAGATACCAATACCTTCTATAATCGTGAATATTTGAGAATTTTTACATCAGTACCCAGAGTGCATTGCAATATGCACATGTACAAGTGGCAATTTGTGCATTGAAGGTAATCTGTGGATAGTACCATGCATTGCATTCACATTATGCGCATGTACAGTTGCATATTTGTGCAATTAGGGTGACAATGACTGGAGATCATGCATTCTCAAATTAATTAATTTATTGCCAATAGTAGCGAAATCGGCCTTAAATCTAATGCTTAAAAGCAAAATTCGGCCAGGAAATCTAAGAAATTATGGACATGTCCCCATCCAAAGCAATAGGCAGCACACAAAGGGTGCCAGTCCGATTCTCGGTAGGAGCGTGGCGTCATCACGCTGGTGGAATTGCCGAAAAATAAGGAAAATCTAGGCTCCAGTTAAGTCAGACGATTGGTAAATTTATTTCACAGCAAAAAAAAATGCTGTTTTCAAGGCTGATCCTATTAAAAAGCCTCTGCAACTTCATAGCCCAAAGTGACATGACCAGTGCCTTTAATCAAAGGACAGTTCATCTACCACAGGCAAAATACTTTCTGCGTCTGTAATATGTTAGTGCAGGAAGAATGTGTAGGGGTGTTAGAATCTAGAAACATGTCCTATGGCCACTGGACAAGATCATAATACCACAGATGAATGATATTATCAATAATTAGAATATGACAGCCATTGCATAATATATGACCTCTGGGATCTACAATAGTCTGGTAATCACATGATAATATGTATACTTTATATAATTGGTTACATTTATCTACCACATCAAGTAAATGGTGAAAGGTAAAGAAGGCCACCCCGATTCAAGGCGGATAGTTTAATCATAACTGTACGTCCTTCATATCTTTCCTTTTAACAGACCTTGTCACTGCTTTCATTTCTGTCTTGATACCTATGTTCACCTATCTGTATATTGAGAGAAGGAAAGAGTTAACACACTTCCCTATATCCAGGAAGACTTGTGTTATCCTATTCTGAAGGGGGGGTTGTTGAAACTGTTGCTTTCCTGTCATGCTATTGTCTCAAACAGTCTCTCCATTAAAGTTCTTCAGAATTACTATGTGGCTTGTACCCTATATGAGCGTAAGGCAAGAGAGCTGAGAGGTTTTTGTTGTTAATTATCACCTAGCAAGCCTCTCAGTACTTCTTTTGAAGAGCCTCTAGTAAAAGATTGCTTCCTCGAGGCTAGGGTAGAACTTCACTTTCAGCCAATATCAAGGTTTGCTCCCAGGAAGGGAAATCTTTGCTACACATCTTCCTAGGCCCTAGGCCTGAGTACTAGGATTCAAACACCATCCTTTAGCACATCCTCCCAGGGCAGCCTCCCCAAAGGGTAGGGGGCACTACCTTTAGATGAAAACCCAGAACAGGAAATGCCACAACTATTTATGTTTTGTAGCCTCATCAGATCATAAAGCCTGCTGATAGACCAAGTATAGATCACCCCATGGTGTAGTTTCTCACCACCCCTCATTGTTGCAGTGGAGAGGAGCACTATAGGGAAGGTTTACAGGTGGATTATACCCACTGTAAAGCCAGAAATATTGTTTTATCAAAATAAATATAAGGTATCATACTTATACAGTAGGTACATGTATAAGCTCTTGAAAATAAACCTGAACATGCATAGTACATGAAACACTACACCAGTACTAAGGAGCAAATACGCTGATTTCAGAATAGCAAGGAGATGCTTACCAGCTTTCTAACATGCTTAGCATAATAAATGTAAGTTCGTTTTCACTGCTAAAAATAGACACAAATAACAGCCATGATTAACAATTAATAACATTTATTAACGTGAGAAGACCAGATCAGCAATGGACAGGTCAAACATAGCCCTACTTACAAATGTTGAGGCCGACACAGTACAAAATTATTTACATTTTATAATAAGTTAGTTGATTTGAAAATCAATGTCTATGTATTGATCCTTCAAAATTCATGTAGGGTGGTGTACTCTGCATATTCAATTGATAAGTTATGTTTTCCTAGATTACTTAATGGCATGATTCTCCATATGGACAAGTATATGTAAACATATAACCTCAAATTGATGGAGCAGTGATTGGACATGTTGGTAAAAAATACTGAGGCAAGGCTGAAAGGGCAGGGTTTCTTATATAGCTTCAGGAGGTCCACTATTGGTCAGCCAGGTCACATGACGAATACCTTAAATCCCAGGAAATGACACACACTGGTGTTTAAGGAAGCGTGTAGAAATAACAGAATCACCGCTGAACAGGGCGCTCAGACCTGAAACGGTAAATAGGTAGGCGGTGGCGGCATACGGCAACCGCCATTACACTAAGACAACAGTGTCTCCTTCACCTCTTGTTCCGGTGACAGCTCTCACATTTTGTTGTGCCGACACAAGTTAAATCTTCTCTATGGATACAAAGATAGCAATACAAATTTATCAGGCTCTAACCTTTACCCTTTATTTCCAAAAATAGATTTTACCTTTTATATAAGGTGTAAAAATTCTAGGAAAATATAAAAACTGCAAATCCTGTACTTATGTCCTCCTGGAGTCACACAAGCAAGAAACCAAAAATATATTGTAATAATTAGGACTGTTCAATGTTCGTACCTCTGTAAAACAATCCCACAAATAACAATTAAAATAGCCAGATCTTAGAATTTAGACTTTATATGAGCTGACAGTCGTATTTGTTAGTGCATCTAAATACTACATTTATTTTTAGAAATAAAGCTTGTCTGAACTTTTTCCGTACTCCCTAAATTACATGGGCAATTTTATGCTCCATAGCGGCAGAGCCAATTGTTGCCATCACTTCATTTATAGAACAGATTTTAATGTGTTGGAAATGAGGTGATTTCCGACAACAGTTTAAATGGCCAGCACCATGAAATTACAATCTCTTATGTAGTTTTGCCCATAATCTGAAAAGCAACAGTTTAGTCAGTCATGACAGGTGCTAATTTGTGACAATATGGAGCCTGCAAACAGCAGTATCACCTTATCTAGAAAATGAATGGATCTCCTTCCTTTGGCACAAAACAACGTCTGCACTGAAGGTTTAAGCAGGTTTCAAATTGCTGGCTGTTGACACATTTTATTACTTTTGCAGTATGTTTTATAGTCAGCTATTTCAAGTCATGCGGCAGTCACTTAGCAGCTTGCATTATTCTGTTTGTCAGCTCTCAGATGTTGTGTTCCAATTAAGCATTGCAAGAGTAGACTTTATAACATGTCCTCCGCAATCAGATGCATTACCAAAATACATTATTCAAGTGGATATTTACAACAGAAACAAACATTTTCTAGGAATACAATAAAGGTATAAAGGAAACTTTATTCATCATGGTGCCTCTGACCTCCATCATTATGCAGAATAGTACCATTGCATATACACAAGAACCCTAATTCGCCTTAAATGGTTCAGCTATCAGGCTGTCTACAAACCATGCAACACTAATAAGCGCATGTATCTTTATATACACTTGAAGTGTACCTGAGCCTAGGAACGGTTTTGAAAAGTAAATGTATATGTTTGCTACCCTCACCAAGGCGTTTTTTTTCAACATTTGGTTTCAGAAGATATTGACTGCTCTCCATGCTGCCAAACTCAGTTCACATCACTGGCCCGTTACAAGGAAATGCTAATGCACTGTTAAACAATTCTTTATTTCAAGAAGTGGCTTAAAGCATTTTAAGATTGTAAAATTCATGAATCCTGTAGAAAAAACATTTTAGGAATAAGAAAAAACAAGAGTCCCCATGAAGTAAATCCAAAACAATCTGCAACTCGTGAGATGAGACGACAATGTAACTGCTAATGATCTGCTAATAAATCTGCTAATTAAAAAGTCTACAGAGGTGAGCAAGAGCAGGTCTGAGAGTAAAGGTAGGCATAGATGGTTCAGTTTTTCATTGGATTGAATTTTACGTTGACTTGAATATCGATTTATAACTATGAAATTGAACTTAAAATTGATGGAGCAAGGATCGGACATGTTGGTAAATTTATCAGTATCAGATGGGTTCACTAGGTATTTAGATGGATTCGTATCCTATGGTACTATGGAGCATGTGCAGAGGGCTCTGGAAAGGAATCAATCTGTTTTGAATCTAGCACATTATGTGGTGCCAAAAAGGATTGAAATGTAATACTATATAATGATGATCTAATGTAATAATTTGATTGAATCAACTGTAACCGTGTATGCCCACCTTAAGAAAGTAATGTTTATACTGCATTGGGCTGAAGAACCTGGTTATGGCAAGCACTCTTGCAGTTGGGGAACGTGAACATTTCTTATTTAGGAATTTAAGGGAATTATTCACTAGAAAGGTAGGTTTGCCACATCCCAACAAAATCAAGGAAAAAAGATAGTAGGTTTCCCTTTCTTAACGATAAGATTAAGGATTTTTCAGGCAGTACCTTGTTAGTATGAAAAGTTATATTATTAGTGATATAAGTACAATAAGTCACATATGCATATAATCAAACCGATGCAATGTTACCAGGATCATATCACTATTTACAAACACAAAGAGACTAGAAGTAACTCCATTGATCAACATGTTCTCATATTTTGTGTTATTTTCTCTTCTATCAGGAATTTGGACGGAGTTTCTCAGCAGTCCTTGTGTATATGTCCCGTATAAGGTTACTTTAATTGTCAGATGAGTCCTCGTCATTACGTAACAATAAATCGGTCACTTTATTGTGGTGAGCACCTGCTGGGGCACGGGGGTTTTTTCTTTCTTTTTTCACACCAGTTCACTTTGGTTTCTTTTCTGTTGGGTAGGATTGCAGGTCCCAAAGTTAGTGTTCATTCGGATATCGTATGTTTTCTTTGTTAGCGTCCTCCCTATAGACCAAAGATCTTCAAAGAAAACCATACATATAACGAAATGAACACTAACTTTGGACCTGAACATACTCACCAACAGAAACCAAGTGAACACTGGTGAAAAAAGAAAGAAAAAAACCCCCGTCCCACGCCAGGTGCTCACCCCCATAAAGTGACGATTTTGGTTTTAAGTTCCGTTAATGAAGCGGACTCTTCTTGACAATTAAAGTCACCTTATAAAGGGACCTAGACACAAGAACTTCTGAGAACTCCTGTATAAATTCCTGAAGAACAAAATAAAAAAATATGCGAAACATGTTGAAATATAATGGAGTTATTCTAGTTCTCTTTGTGGTGTTGTACATAGTGATATGATGTGTAACATTTGCATTTGTTTGATGATACTCCATATGTGACTAATTGTAGCTTAAATCAAACTAATAAAAACTTTCATACTAAACAAGGTACTGCCTGAAAAATCCCTTAATCCCTTATCGTTAAGAAAAGGGAAACCTACTATCTTTTTTCCGTGAACATTTCTTAGACCTCCATACTTCATATGCTCTGCATTTTCTGCAATGTTTACGGGTCATATGTTGTAAATAAAAATAAGAATGACTTACCTAGGCATTCTCATTAACGTACAGTGGATGATGGGATAGAATGGTCACTTGCTAATTTCTTTTAGTCTTCCTATATACATGCTCATACCTAGCAATGATACTATGAAATCCCATGCATATGTATAAGATACAGGAGCAATGCAGTTTTGTGCAGAAATCAGATGAAATGTTGTTGCTGGTGGAGTTGCTGAGTTACTAGAGATGTAAGGAAGAGTTATGGGAACATTTGAACATCAATGTTGATCTTTATAATTTTTGGTGATTATACTTTGTACAGAGTCTTTTAAGTTGACTCCCAAAAAAAAACAATTTCACAAGTACCTTATCTTATTATATCAGTAAACCTTAAGGTACCCATACACGTTGCGATTTTTCGGGGACCGATGCGATATTCGATTTCGATGCCCGATTTTTGCTTTAGTGCTATTTTTAAAAGTCGGTCGGATGCCCGATTTGTCGCCCGATTATTCGGCCGATTATTCAACCGATCGGCTGGTTGGATTGGGAATCTTTTAAGAGTGGCCAACCGTCCAAAAATTACAGGCATCCTCATTCGGGACCGGACCGAGTTTTCGGCCGATTTTTCTAAAAATAGCATCGGTCGGACTACATTTGCATGTTAGGAATCCCGAACGATCGACCTACCCGACCGACCGGATCGGTCGGAAGGGCTAAAATCGCACGAAAAATCGCAACGTGTATGGGTACCTTTATATAGTTCTTCTAAACTCTAACTTATAAAAGTAACTTATGTTTATGAGTTTCATAGGGTAAAGTTTTTTTTACAATCTGGCTGAGTTTCTCTGGTCCACTTTCCTGCCTCATCAGTGATGTCATGACCATGTCACTCTTGCTTCAGTGACACCAATGACATCTCTAGAGGTTCTACCACCTACATTTTCAATAAAGCTAATATTTTATAACCTAGAATCTCCAGGAGTATAAGTCTGCCTTAAGAACTTCTTTCACAGAAGACCAATAAAAACGTATAGTCACCTTTCAAACCCACCTAACCTATTTATCTGTGGGATCTGCCCTATAGATCTCACATTTGTAAAATGAATGGTTAATCAATTTGTAACAATATTTTATAAAGATCTCACTTTCTTATTATAAAAATGAAGGTAGATTAGTATGTCAACCAACTGATATCCTCCTATTGAAATATCTGTAGCCTGGCTTTGTAAAATCTTTTATTATTGGTGTCTGCATATATTCTTAAGTGCCTTTTGAGGGGTCCCCTAAAACCCAGATATGAAAATGCAAACTTTATTAATTCAGTATAAAATAACAGGTTGCGTGTATCCTCCAGCCTTCTTTGGTTAGCCATTGGCTGCTGGGCTTATCCACTAAACATGACAACCAAGAGCTAAATGTCAGCGGTGGGGAAGTGGCAACTATTCATATATCATAAGTCAAATAAATCATTTTTTTTTTCAAATAAATTTGCTTCCCTTTACTTCTAACACTGAGCTACTGCGTGATGTTTACTTTTTCTTCTACAAAATTATTATATTTGATGCCTCTGTGCTACTGGGATTTTTGTTATTTGCTCCTGGCACCTTAAATAATGTATTCTTATTTTGTACAGGTGCCTTTCAATGCAGCAGTGTGATTTAGAATTATTCATAAGCATCTACAGCTTTCCCATAGTGTGCAGCACCTTTTTCTTATCAAAACGCAATATAGTGTGAATTGGTGTGGGTTATAAATGTGTTAGTTTTCTTTCTTATTGTGCAAGCTAAACAATGTGCATTAGGATGAAATAGAAAGGTAAGCATATTTTTTATTATCTTTTGTTTATATTAAAGTTGCAAATTGCCTAAATTTGTTTTTTTTCAACAGACTGACTGTATATCTTTCTGTGCTTTAATGTGGCCATACATGGTTAGATTTTTCCATTTGATCTACTTAAAAATTGATCAATACCTGAATCAATCGACCAAAATTGATGGAAATTAAACATAAAATTGATTGAGCCATAATTGGACATTTTAGTTGATCGTGCAAGTATCTGACGGGCATTCTAGGTATTTAAATCGATTTTGTATCTGATGGTGCTATGGAGCATATGCACAAGCTTAAGAAAGAAATCATTGATCATGCTGTGTGGTCGTACAATCGATGGATATTTTACTTACAGTTCAATCAAATTGATGTGTGAATGGCTAGCTAGTCTGGCAGTTATGACATTTGCCAGGAGGTCTAGCAGTGCTGAGAGAATTTTTAGGTTGGCATGGATATTGTGTCAGTTAGGACAATTCATAGCAGCATTAGTCTTATAATTTTATGAAGACCCCATATACAGAGGTGGATGGGTGTCCTATGTACTATGTCCTCTGTACCCTGAAGAGCCCCAACAGAGTGCGAATAGCAGGACATCTTTCACCTGCCTCTTGATAAAAGACCAGCCAGAGTTGCAGCACATAGCGTTATCTCTAGTGTTGATCAAAACATTTTATTGCAAATATTGGCACTTGGAGAATTTGTGAACGTCTTGAGTATAGTGCTATATCTTTGCAACCATTATTATTCAAAAAAGTTTTACATCAGTACAAGTGCTAATTTAACACAATGAAGGTAATAATGGATGGAGATAACAAATTCTCAAACTTACTAATATAGTGCAAAATTTAGGCAAACAATTGGTAATATTGTGCAAATACGAATATTGCTTATCATCACTAGATATCTATTTCCTCTATGGATACTGTTGTCCCTTTAAGAATGTAACGATACCAATTCACACATTAATTCATGTACAACACTTTGACAAGTTTTTTATTGGTAATCGTTCAGATCGTTCATGCCATGTATTGACATGTTTGATCCATTGATAAGTATTGGACATTGATATGAATTTTCTTCTTTTTACCTTTCTACATAAAATCAATTGTTACAAAAAATATTTTCTAATTTGCTGGTCATTACCATTTTGTAACTTTTTTCACTTTATTATCTATTAATATAGCAATAAATCTAATATTCATAGGATTTTCAGATGTTCCTTAGAAATAAAAAAGTCCCAACCTTGTTGACATCTAAGGTAATAATGCTGATACAAAAATAGACATACAATGTTTTCATGCATCAGGTGGTCAGCAGCATATATATTTTGGACCTTTTTACACTATTTGGTTTCATTGCAGCAAACCCGTAATTGTTTGCTGCATGACAATGCATGCATTTAAATTAAAATATCCAATTATTTCCATAGTCCTGGCACACAGATATGCTTTGTGTTAAAAGGTATCTATATATTCTCCTCTTCACACCTTACTTTTCATTCTGCAATGAGCAGGAAGCTGGTTCTAAGAGCACTAAACACACCAGAGTTCATGTACATTTCTAAAGCTTTCTGTTCATATTCATTTTTTCTAAAATTTTGAAATGATTTACATGGGGTTTGGGTTCTTTGTAAAGTATGGAATCTTGTGTTATACAAGGTTGCCAAATCTGAATGATCCTTGCCCTGGGCTCACTCATGTCTTGAATTAGTCATTCAAAACATATGAGAAAAGGAATATATTCAATGATATACATTTTGCTGTAAGTTTGCAGGTGCCTACATATGTCATATCACATATCACATTGGCAATCATAACCAGTTGTGGCTTCTGTACAAAATTTTCTTTGCAGCAAACTGATGCCTAGATGAAGGCCTCCCAAATGGTCTCTTCTCACTGTCTACGACTATTTCTTGTTCTCACACAAAATTTGTTCTGCGCTTGCTAGAAAAACAACCAAATTTATAGCAGCCGTTCTGGTAAAACTAACATTTCACCAAACATATGATGGTGAAAGAAAGTTCCCATTTAACTTTCTGGGCGTTTAGCCAGAGTGTAGGTCAGGGTAAGTCTGTTTATGAACAATACTCACCCCGAGCTACACTCTGGCATAATTGCCTGTCTGGAGGGAGCCTGCAGCATCCCACTGTGTTGGAGTCTCCACTTTTCTTTTGGCGTCATCTATTTAGGGTGGCACCTCCATGTTAAAGAGGCAATTTTTTTTCTTTCATCCCTGGTGCTATCAATGACATTTAGAATGTGAAGGGGGGAGGAGTAAGGGTGTGGAAGCGCGGCAGATTACATTGTTTAAAAAACGCATGCTACGCGGGAAATGCCCAAGAGGTTAATAGGATGTTAAATTGATTATGATGCAAACCAAATACAGAGCAAGAACCACTGTTTTCAAAAAGTGGACATGGGCTATCATGAAAGAACATGACATAATAGGTGTGGTTTAAAAGTGTGGTTTCCTAATAATAAAAGTAATGGCTGGTGTCACTGAAGCAAGTGTGACATGGGCCATATCAATGAAGAGGCAGAAGAGTGAAACCACTTGGGTTTTTCACAAGAGCTGGAATAATCATCTGTTCTTTGCTCTCTCTCCGTTTTTTCATTTTGTGTCATCCAAATACTCAGAGGAACCACTCGAAAGTAAGGACACAGCGTTTCTCCTGAATCCACTTGGATTAACTGCACAGTTGGCAAAGGTGCCCCCAAAGTCTATGAAACATTATGGTATTTGTCATGGTATTAGGAACACAGCATAGAATAATGAAATCTAGCATAGCCACTATATGTTGAATAAGGTTTTGAATTGCTTCTACCACAGTAGCTCTAGCCATCAGCTATAGACCTTTTCCTCCACCAGCCACCTATCAAGCTCTGTGCCAAATCAGTATTTCCCTATGTGATTGGACATGACTGCTGTCATAGATGTTGCACTAGTGGTCTACATGTACATGCCTTCAAAGTAGGTGACTTAAGGCTGACATACATGGGTCGATGCCTGTGAGACAGATCAGCCTTTGAGCTCAGCGTGATGATGTCATCGCACTGAGCCTTTATATCGAAGGAGATGGAGGCGCAGTCATCCAGCTCAGCTGATGCTTTGGGTGGGGACCCGCAATCCCCATCCAAAGCAATGGACATCTACCATGATTTACAGTCATGTATCCCATTGATTGATCCCACTTGAAAACAGGGATGGCCAAATTAGATATGTGCCAGACAGATGGCCATGAGCGCTCACGGCGCACACAGTGGCAGCCCATATTGTGAGACACAGCCAAAAAAAACGTTTGAAACACATATATAAATACGGTAAAAATATGATGTAAATAATAAGATATAAAATTATCACTTCAAAACCAGCTTTAGTTTAGTTGACATGTTCAAGAATAGTGCGCATGCACCAGTTTCTTTGAAAGTGCAAGTATAGTGAAGGTGGGCTTGAATGTGGATTTTATCTAGTACATTAAATCCAGGTTCAACATGCTTCACACAGCATTTCTGTATCAGGGTTCCACCTTTTATTACTGGATTCAATGATTTATCACCTCCCTCTTATTCTTTACATTGTGTTGGGCATACTACTGGGGGCTCTGAGAAGGTGGGCACTGAGCAAGACAAATCACCAGCCTTGCTTTGTTATTCGGGTTATTTAGATGATGTTAATATGAGCATATTTTTTATTGTTCATGTTGGATGGGGATGTACCTATTGAAGGGATCAGTAGCAGCATTGCTGTTGATTTTATTTTAATATCATAACAAAAGGACACAAGAATAATAGCCTGCTACGGGTGGTCTCCATTTCTCTGCATCCATGGGGAGAATGCAGATGTAAATGGGAGCATTTACTTTTCATTCCCTGGCTTTCACAAATAGGACTCCAACATGGTGATAGTTTTCTTATATCATAGTCAGTGTGTTTGTAAGTCTGTTTTGTGCTGATTATAGACTTCCTCCAGCCTTGTAATCTTCTTATTGTGAGAAAAATCTAATTAAGAGTAGGAAGAAGTTAATGGTAGAAAAATTCCCGCGGAGTGCAGTATGTGATATAATGCCACTTTCCGGCTGATTGCTTTTAGTGTAATGCACTTACGAAGTATCATTACAAAAGCAAATTAAATATACTTTCTGAACTGTAGTCACATGATCTTTTGCAGATGATGGAAGCACATGTAAACCTTTTAAAGTGGATTTTAAACACGCTTGCAATAGGAGCTGGAATTAAAAGTCATTAACACCTATTTACAGGCATGGTTTATGATTATAAATGGAGCATTTGAGCTCAATACATCAAAAGCTACATCCTAGGCATATTTTGCGAGGTTGTTAAGATTGCATGGGTTTGGCCTAGGCACCCCCTCCCCCCCTTACAATAACACCCTCGGCAGAGCTATAATTGCTAAGATCTTAGTTGTCTATATATATATATATATATAGACAACTAAGATCTTAGCAATTATATAGGTTTGATTTTGAATTTAAACCAGAGGTAAGAGCAAAACCAACCTCCAATAGTGGCACCCTATGACAGGCGTACCTGGCACACTATAACGGGACTTTAAATGGTTAAGAGTATTATCCGTTATGGACAAACAAGTAAATATATATATATATATATATATATATATATAGCGGACCTCTGCTTATCTTATAAATATTACTCTTAGTTCTGTGCACAAATCACACAGAAACTACAATATACAATTTACTACCTAGGTACTTTACTAAATCAAACCTCCTAATGAAGCCGTTTTGAAACACGCGTTGAGGTATGATGATGCTCAACTACCAAAACAGATGAATAGGATATACTCAGCAATCATATCCAGGCCAGAGAATATTAACATCCAGGATTAATGACTTGAACAAAGAAATTTTGGACTTTTTTAGACTTAGAATTTATCATTGGACTTTATTATGATTTCTGGACTGACTATAATACTTTGACTCCCCTTTGGTGGCATGAAACTTATAAACATACTCTGTTCGGTCGTTAAAGTCCTCCTGTCTTTACAGCTGGTAAAGAGAAAAAAGGTTATGGCTTGGGGCATCAGTTGAAACGATTTGCTCTAACCATAAACTTGTGTTAAGATCCGAGTTGTCAAATTGCCCAGTGTTGGAATTACATTGGCTACATACAGAGAATGCTTTGGGAGCCAGTAAATATTGCATGGGTTTAGCCTAGGCACCTCCTTTCACAATAACCCCCTTGGAATAGCTATAATTGCAAGATCCAGCATTTAATTGGCAGGTCCCATCTTTTTGGCTTGTTCCTGCGCAATAAATCTTCATAGACCTGTATTGGAGCCCATTTCCCTCTGCCTCTTAGGGTCTCAATACTTTTTAGCCCCATTTATCTTTTAAAGCTGAAATAAGATATAAACCTTCCACTTTGTTAAAAAAAAGGCAAAATAAGATGCTTTGGCTGGTCATAATCGCTTTTAGATGTAGTTTACACACTGAATAGACATTTAAAGGAAACCACTGAACTCAGGTTTTGTTCCAAATTCTCCACAGTATGACCTCTTTTCGCTATGCTTTTCCCTCTGACTCGCTTTGCCCACAATGTGGGCTTAATCTCAAAGTGGCTCACTTGGGCTTAAAAGCTGGAGTGGTGAGTGCAGACAACATTTTCTCTTTGATTTTACAAACTGAATAGACTCATGCCAGTGATTCATCAGTTCAGTATGAAGTTCAGATCACAAAAATACTAGCCACCAGGCAGACTTCTGTTCTGGCTTTTCACTTATCCTTTTTCCAGGTCTCCTTGGCCATCCATTACAATATGAAATTTACATGTACGGTATATATTTAGTAAGCTCAGGTTTTATCTGCCAATTTGTTGTCTCCTCTGGTTCCTTCTTTACTCTTTACCCCACATTCACATGCCACTGTTCTCTCTATTGTTTTTTTAATGAAACTTTTGCTTTCATCCTATTCCTAATAACCATTGACATCATTGTGTAGCTGTGCTTCTCCTTTGGCCCATATGGGATGGTGAACATTGAAGGACAGAGATAGTACAGGACAGTTAAGGTAGCCATACACGGGCCGATTTGTTACCGATCGATTCCCGATCCGATCATTCCAGGCGATCATGGAATCGGCGATTGATCAGATCGGGAATCGATGGAACACCACCTTGGGAATCCGATTTGTGCTCGATTTGGACATGAGCCGATCTCCAAAATGGCAGATTCCACAAAATTCATTGATCGGAAAGGCTGCTTCTTAGGGAGCTATGGGTCCACCAACGTACTTCAAGTGCCAAACGATCGACCAAAAAACAACAACATGTCAGTTCAATGTCCAATCAGGGAGGGTGAGCAGAACCTGATTGATTGCCGATCGATCTCGTGAACACGCGGTGATCGATCGGTCAAAGATTTTGTGAAAAATCGACCCATGTATGACTACCTTTAGACTGGGGAGGAAAAGCCTGGATGTTAGTGGATGTCTGTTTTTTTGTTTTTTTCAAGGGTGGAGTTTTGATTTAATACTATAAACTTAAATACCATTATAGTTCAGTTTTAGACCCCAGCGCACTCCGTTGTGCCATTTTCACTATTTTGTTTGTGTTCCTAAATGATGCTCCCCTCTTTTACACCTTATTAAATTTCTACATGTTATTTTTTGTTGAAGCCCAGTGCACTTAGTTGTGCCGTTGCACTATTTGATTTTTATGCAATGTAAACGAGCGTATAATTTTTTGGCCAGCCTGATGTTCCCTATCAGTTAACTGCTTGACCTGTATTTATCTTACTGCCTCCTCTGTATGTGCCTCTCTTATAATTCTGTTTATTTCACAATTGAATCTTCTCCTTAATCAATTTGTTACTGTGAAATAAAAAAAAAACCAATAAAAATGTATTGAAATAAAAAAGTGTAGTGAAGTACTGTTGTATAGTTTAATAGTAGATGTGTGTATAAAACTATGCTTAGAACACTTTCCTTTTGACAAGAGGTTTATACACCACTATTAATATGCCCAAGGAATTTCCTTGAAAGATGGATGCTGTTGGCATCAAATCTTTGACGATGGCCAAGAAAATTAGAACAGCAGATTCAGATCTTGGCGAATGTTGTGCAAATTGATTTTTAGAAAAAACAGTTTATACAATAGGAGATGCTTCTTCATTGATCTGTTATACATTATGTAGCATATTTTGCTGTAGAGAAAGCCTCATACTGTGAATCTATAATGGCTATAACATTAGAAGACTTTAAATACAGAGCTTTGGTGTGAATATATTGGACTTCACTTTAGTCTTGTTCACAGCTAATCCAAACTAATAAAGGCAAGTGTTGTCTTGGAACATTACCCTTCTAAACTTTGTATCTTAATCACCCATATGATTTCAAACCTTCCATGCAGACACTCTGGTTTTCTCATTTTCACAGCCATGCCAGGGGTTCTGTCTGCACCATCCCTGACATAAAGAGGAAGGTCGTTAAGATGGAACATAAATATTTAATCCTTAACCCCCCTAGCGCTTCTGACGGCTCCATCTCGTCCTGTATTGCAGCTGACGAGATGGAGTCGTCCAGCTAAACTCAGATCCCCCGGCTGCACATTCTGTTCTGTGCTGTCCCTTCTACACTGAAGCAAGCCAGCGATGTCACCCCTCTCCCAGCCCAGCCCAGCCCAATAAGGAATGCACGCAGCTGCCTGGTCCTGGAAACTTTTCCATGAGGCCCCAAGTATACATTTTTTGTGTTGAGATTAATGGGAGAATAAATTTAGAACTATACAGTTATTGAGTCAACAGAAAGTTGGCAACTTTTACACACTACCGTATGTGTGTAGATGATCTGGTTCTGTAACTTTACTTGGCCTACCACCTTGTAGTGGAGTTCCTTTTGCTCCATAACACTTTCAATTTGCAATAATACTATTTAAAGTTGATCAGAAAATATGCAGAAAAGACAACATTTCAAATGACTGAAAAGGTGACCTATGACAGTGTCATGAATTCAGTGAGCTCTCCTTAAATATATATAAATAAATAAATACTTATATATCATATATTTCTACTTGCATACTTTGATATTTATAAATCTTATATTTTTTATACCTTCAACTTGCTTGGAGAAAACATAAATCTACTTCCAAAACAAATATTCTGAAAGCTTAGAAACAAAAACTGCATATGCTGTGGGCTACCTAACAGATTAGCATATCTCTATACATTTCCACTATCCACATATCAGCCAAATCATCTCAGAATCTCCAATTTGTGGGATCATTTCTATTTTCTTTTAACCAGCAATCTGATTTCTATTCCCATCCAAAATAAATTTTTATTACGAGTTGAATACAAAATAAACTTAATTTGCCATCCTATCTCATTTCAGTGCCAAAGCTATTAAAAACACAATTGTTTCTTTTTCATATGATATATCATGCTAGCCAGATTACTTGGCTGTAAGCAGCAAGATCTTAAAGGAAACAGGCTTTTCATTAGTTGGGGGGGGGGGGGGGCATCAACAAGCTCTTGGCATCAACAAAATAAAATGAATAGTTATGAATAGAAATGTTAGTGGGGGATGCATTATCTGTCAATGAATATCATTGCATGTCAGTTTTTTTGAACCACCAAAACAGCTTTGCTTAAATTTACCTGTACTGGTATGTCTATAATTAGCCAAAATGTATACTGCCTGCCCAAAAAAAAGGTCACACACTCTGTTTCATTGGACCGCCTTTAGCTTTGATTATGGCATTGTTTCGATCAGCTTCTGCAATGTCAAACTATTTTTTTCCATCCAGTGTTGCAATAATTTTTCACAAAGATCTTGCATTGATGATGGTAGATTCTGACCACTGCACAATGCCCTCTGCAGTACATCCCACAGCTTCTCAATGGGGTTAAGGTCTGGACTCTGTGGTGGCCAAACCATGTGTGAAAATTATGTCTCATGTTCCCTGAACCACTCTTTCACAATTTGAGCCCGATGAATCCTGACATTGTCATCTTGGAATATGCTCGTGCCATCAAGGAAGAAAAAATCCATTGATGGAATAGAGTGGTCATTCAGTATATTCAGGTAGTCAGCTGACCTCATTGTTGGAGCACATACTGTTACTGAACCTACCCTGTTTCCCCTAAAATAAGGCATCCCCCCCAAAAAAGGCACCCTTACATTTCAGGAGGATCAGTAGGGGTTACTAAAATGGTAATCCTCTCTCTGAGTCTCCAGTGCCATTTTGATTCCCCCCTCTGATCCCCCCAGTGTTTTTTTAAGGGATCCCCCCACCCTGATACCCCAGTGCCGTATTCTTCTTCATGAAAAAAAAATAAGACATCCCCCGAAAATAATCTTTGGGAGCAAAAATTCTTATATTTGGGGAAACACGGTAGACATAACCAACTGCAACAACCCCAGAATTATCCAACAGGAGGCTCTTACATATTTGCTTAGTTATATCCAGGTGGCGACTTTTTTTTGGCCAGGCAGTGTATACTGCCTCTAAATAAATGATTTGGGTTTTTTCTTAGTGTATCTGAAAGCAAATGTTCCAGTTATTTTTTTAAATATGGCTTTTATTTGGTTAGCTTGAAGTCTTATCTACTTATGCCCAATTTATTCTAAGAGCTTTTACAATTTAGTTTTTTAAACATGCTTTGTATACATATTTTAATCTTAGCTAAACATATTGAGAAGGAATATGCTTGTTTGCTATATTGGATGTGGCGTATTTTACATTGTTTACAGAAGATCAGCAGGACATCTGAACCCACGCTACTGTTTTTATGTATCTTCCTTTATGTTAAATCTGCTTTGCTAAGCCCTCTTCAAATAGCTAATACCTCTTTTAATGTCTTTGCACCAGTTTTCTAAGCAGTATACACTAATGAGGCCTAGGATTGGATATCGCCTTAAGCTTCGCATCTTCTGCAATGACAGCCAAACATGCTGCATCATCAAAAGCTGCCAATGTAGATGCAATGTCAGTCTATAATATGGAAGGTCACATTCATGCATCTATGCCGTCAAGTGAGAGAAAAAGACACAGCAACTATGTATTAGAAAATAATTCCAGTCCCCGGGGGCCGTGATAGTTTTTCCGTTCATTTGTCAAAAAATCATCCAGAAGAAGTGCTACGATTTCCATACACAAATGAAAAGCTATTTCACGTCAAGGAACATTCTTTTTCCATCAAAAAGAACTGAATGAAGAGCTGTTTAAAATAAATTCGCTAAATACAGCCATTCGACACTTCATTTCTTGTCTGCTGCAGAGAATACATGAACGTATCGACAATATATGTTGTCTGTGCCTACAGATACATAAAATGGTGTCACAGGTTCGCAGAGAGATGTAGCAAATTATGGGCACTGCCAATCATGTGGCTAGAGCAGACGTGGGGCAAACTAAGGCCCCAGGGCCAAAACCGGTATATGGCTAGCCACTCCTGATCTGCATACTTTCTACAGGTTAACAAGACTGGGGCCCTGGCAGTAGGATTCCTTTAAAGTCTTCAAATGGTGTTTACCACATTTATATAGTTTTACGTTTATGTAACCCTTAAAGCTGACCCCTGACTACAGTTGAAGGACTTTGACCTTGAACATTTAGCCCAAATTTTACATCTAACCCTGTACCCACTCATATGTAATTAAACATTTACCAAGAACACCCATTAGTTCCTTTCCTATAGCTTATCCGATGTGAGGCAAATGACCTCTGAGAGTAATGTCTGATACATTTTCATCCCATTTATTGGTATAAAAAAACATATGTAACATATACTATAGTATAGCCCAAGCCAAGGTAAATTATTTTACCAAAAAAAGGGAAAAGCTTAAGTGCCTCTTCCAAGGACTCCCTCTGAAGTCTGCCCTACCAGAGTTTTAATTGGCACCTTATATAACCAAATACCACACATCATATGTAATTAAAAGGTTTTTATTTGCAACATTAAATACTGGACCTTGGCTCCATAAGCATTAAAAATATCATGAATTGATGCACATATATAATTTCGTCACAACGTTAGAAAAACCATGTATCCGTATAACATAGGAGAATGTTCGTATGTCTTTCATCCTCCAACATGTTTCGCCGGAGGAAGCCCATGGTGGTGAAACATGTTGGAGTACTAAAAACATACGAACATTCTCTTATGTTATATGGATACATTGTTTTTCTAAAGTTGTGACGAAATGATATATGTTTAATAATTCATGATATTTTTTAATGGAATTTTTTAAGGCTTATGGAGCCAAGGTCCAGTATTTAATGTTACTATATAAATAAAGACCTTTTAATGACATATGATATGTGGTATTTGTTTATATAAGGTGCCAATTAAAATCCTGGTAGGGCAGACTTCAGAGGGAGTATGTAATACTGTTTACTGATCCAGCAAAAAAAAAAAGAACTACAAAATGTATGGAGTCACATATAATAAAAGTCTAAAATCTGATCCAATGTATTTTATTTATTGTAATGAAGTTATACAGAGACCTTACTGTGCCTACTTATAAAAAATAACTAAAGAAGGATAAAGGTTCATTTAGTGTATGGAGTCAATGAAATGTAACGGAAGAAAATGGGAAACATCGAGGAAAATAATGGCCATCATTAAAGTGGATCTTGCCCTAAATTCTCAAGGTCTACTTTCATAGAAATTTCACCAGATGAAGAACAATCAATGGCGCGTTTGGCAGGGGAATTGTTCCGACATCTGTGTTAAATCTTTCCTAGCAAAGAGAATCTTATTAAAAATCGATTTGCACGTAGCGACCATTGTATCATTGAATCATAGACACATGTTGACTCAAACATAGTCAGGTTGAAAATAAATAGAAGCCCATTGAGTTTCATTGTTCAGTTGAAAAAAACAAAACAATCCTATATCTACTATTGATCCAGAGGAAGGAAAAAACACTAAGGCTTAGGGCAAAAAAAAGCAGAAAAAAAACAAATAAAAACCAAACAAATAAACTTACTTACCTGCATGGAGTCTTGATCCAGGCAAACCTACTCCTGTAGATAAAAATCCCCAAAAAATTACCTTTCACTTTTCCTTGCATCTGCACCGACATGCCTGGAGTGTCGCACCCTCTATGCTAGCATGTAAGATGGAGAACAAGACTCTTCTGGTCTCACTACCTCCACCAATCCAGATCTGAATCCAGGAAGGCTCCGCCCCTCCAGCATCGCTGGATTCAGACCTGGCTGGCTGAGGTCTACCAAGTCCTCTTGCGGCCAGAGCCAGCTGTGGTGCAATGTCACAGATGGGGTGGGGAGCCACTGCATTTTGCCAGATTTCACCAGGTAAGTATTTTTTAACCTCTGTTTGCCCTATGCAGATAATAGAAAGCAGATACCGAGGTTATAGGTCTGCTTTAAGTCAAAGCAACTTGATTGCATACAATCGATGTAAGATTAGATGAAGAACCTCGATTTTGGTATTTTATCGATTGTACCGTGTGCGCTATAGTGTCATACAATCTTAGTACCATATTGATGTAGAAAACATTGATTATTGACTAAAGTCGTTGATGCTATTGATGCCCTAAAAACAGTAAACTGTCACTTCCTCGAATACAATTGTACAATGAAAATAAAAAAGTAGTTCGATCATGGTACAATTCGATGATAATTTTCCAACTAGTCCGATCACTTTTCAATCAATGTAATGTTCTTCATCGAACTATTATCGTTGATTGTACCATGTGTTGGGGCCACGATTTTGGTACAATCAATGTATATTTTCATTGATTTGCATCGATTGTATGCTTAAATCGAGCCGTCTGTTCCTAGCTTTAGTCTAGTTGTGTTTAACATACTTTCCAGCACAATACTTATTTATGCAGAATACAAAGAATGGGAAAGGGACATTACCCTGGTCTGGGGTTGCTTGCAAAACCCTATTTCTCTTAAACAGGCCATCAATGGCAGATCTCATAATGTATTGTTAGGTGCTTACTGAAGCTTGGCTCTGGAAAGAGTCTTTTCTTTATATCACATTGTCAGTATGAAAGAAAAAAATCATAAAGCAGAATAAATCCACAGAATATGAAAAAGAAACTTGTGCATATCCTGATATTTTATGCAGTCGCTTGATTTAGTACTGACGTACAAAGTCTAGCGAAGCTTTGGTGACTAATTATGCCACAATTAAAATGAAATGTGTGAAAATGCTGAAGTGTGTGTTGCATCAGCACAATACATAGTTGTCTGTATGAGCCTATTATTCTATTATAATATGCTGAAGTTACAACATTATTTTACACAAGATGATTGAAATATGGGCATTCACTGTGGTGAATCTCATTACTTGGCAGAAGTTCAGGCCTCCATGTATATTTAATACGATGAGCAATGGGTAAAATTGCAGTTAAAGTGTCCATAGGATTATCTGAAACCTGGAAAAAGACTTTACGTGAAATAAATATGTAATGACAGTATCATTAACCACTCAACAAGCAAAAGTGAGCCTATCTGCCTAATGTTTAAAGGGGCCATGTCCATGTCTCCTTGGTTCACCCCACTCCTACTGGTTCCTCATGCTGGCCTTCACAACCTTGTTGTATGCAAACATGTTCCTTGCCTGGTGTTTTTAACACCTATGAGTACTAGTGATGGGTCATTCGCGAACGAGCCGGCTCTAAGAGCCGATGCTTGGCCGGGAACGACAGGAACCGATGCCTGTCCAGCAGGTCAATGGCTCCTGCTGGTCAGGCACTTTGATGGGCTCCTGTGGTTGCTGGGGAGGGCGTATTGATGCATAGACGGGGGGTGTGACTTCCTAGGGAGGCGGGGGACTGGGAAGAACTTCCATGGACCGGGGGGGCGTGTCAGCAGCAGTAAGAGACCGCCCCTGTTCTGAAATAGTCTGCTACCCTTACAACTTCGCATGTGCAAATAGCCCTAGTTTTGGGTCTTTTCAGGGTTAATCTTCTGAATTGCGGCTGTCAAGGTTAGGGGGTTGGGGGGGTAAAGGGGATTGGGGAGGTTAGATTGATTTTAACCCCCCGAACCCCTAAAGTTAACCCCCGATCCACAAAACTTACCCCTCCTATCCAGCACCACTCCCCCTAACCCCCCCAAACCCCTAGCCTTGACACCCCAAATTCGGAAGATTACCCTGAAAAGCCCCAAAACTAGGGCTATCTGCACATGCACAGTTGTAAGGGTAGCAAAATAGGCTAAAGTATAAATATTTAAGTGATAAATATTTAGTTTACACAAGAGCCGTTTGGGAGCCATTTGGGAGCCAAAAGAGCCGGCTCTTTAAAGGGAGCCGATCCAAAAGAGCCGAATGTTTGCAAAGAGCTGGAATTCCCATCACTAATGAGTACACTACCACTGGATATGGATAGCCAATGGAAAGTGCTTATGTCACCAGACAACAATGGGGGCACTAGGTAGCAGAAACAAACAGGGTGATGATCCTCCATGAATGAAGAAACTAAAATAAAAGTGGTGGGCCAGGTAAGACGGGGAAAAGTGTTGATGCAGGTGGGCTCTGACTTGCTGGAACTTCTTCTTCTGTGAACCTAATTGTGCAGTGAAATCAGTGTAAGCAATTTCAGTTCAGAAGAGGGGACAGCGCAAGGCTGCAGGTGAGGCTGGATTGTTCTGCTGCAAGAAAGCTGATAGAGAAGCACATGATCAATTTGATCAGCTGATAAATTAGTACTGTTCTGATTCTGCGTTTTCCTACACAGGAAGCAGAATTGATTCAAAAGATATTGATCAAGAAAGATTATTCCAATCAGTTCATCAAATTGATTCTGTGCTTTTCCATGAGTTCTCATCCATACTATGAAAATCACAGGGGGCCAGCAGAGCTGGAAGGTTACCCTGCTTCTCCTGCCCTAAGAGATAATGTATTAATTTCTTACATTATGATCTGCTAAATAAATCACTAACATTATCCATAAGTGTCAAACTAAAT
>CM070036.1:33988628-34002496 GCA_036250615.1 Ptychadena robeensis | reverse complement strand
TGTCCCCAAGAGCCCTGCCCGCGGAACCCGCGCCTGGATGGGCAGGAGGCACAGGTAAGGCCGGCACCGCAGGCAGGGATGGGGCTGGGTCCTGACATACATATGCCAAAACAGTCCCGACGCACCTATGGGTATTGGTTTATCAAAATACATTTCAGATGTGTCAATCCCAGACTAGCTCTTGGCCTCCCTGTGACCCTGGTCCTTGGGCGGGTATTCGCTGCGGTTACACATCATCGTAAACCAATGGGCAAACACCCGGCCAAAACTCATCGTTGTGTATGTCAACAGTGCTTCTTAAAATGTATTATGGCTTCCCTTTTGAAGGGAGTTCCCCGGACCAGGGAACTCTCTTGGGGGACCAAGCACCGCTTTCACCTACGCAACTACTACCACTACAGATCAGTGTACACCCTGAAGTTTACCTATTTAATAAACAGCGGTGGCCCCCCGTTCCTCCCGGCTTTCCCATGACGTTACGGACCTACGTATTACTTTTAATATGTGAATTTACAAACACCTCCTGTTTTAAACGCGCGCCGAGGTGGATTGAACACCGTGCTATGTCACAGATGTATTAAGCTAAATTCGTCCATGTCTGGTCTTTGAAGTCGCGACATGAGTGGGCTTTCGTCCGCACACTTTTCTAAAAATGTCTGAGGAATAAAATTTTGAACTACTATCCGTAACTCAAGAACTTATTATTACTATATGGACTTCCACTGGAACTGAATGTTCGGGACCTTTTTTATTGTTGTACTTATATGTTCATCAACTTATTCATTCACCATTTATGTATTTAGAGATCTGAACGTTATTGACTTAAATCCCCAGATTGGGGGTAATGTGTTAATCCTATAGGGTGACCCCGTCAAAGTCCCCTTGCCCCTGTGTTTCACAGGGGAAAACCTGGTGAAAGGATAGGCCAAAGTTCTGGCCTCTCCTTCCACTTTTTTCTCTTTTGACTTAATTTTGGGATGGGGGTTACATGCCTATGGGGGTAAGGTGGCTTTTTCTTTCTTATAACTATATAAGAGAACCAATCGAAAACAATATCAAACATAATAATTTTCTATGGGCATGATCAGGAAAACATGTCCGATCGCGTGCAAGATTGCGCCAGATAGTGGACACAGCAAAGCTATTAAAATGTGTCCATCCGCATCCGAACGTATGTTGTAGAGTAGTCAGTACAACCATTGAAGAATAATTAGACAGCTAAAGTTCAAGCAACCATTATGCAAACATTCAGTTCTTATTGTTCTGAGATCGAAGAACGGGCTCCTTGTGGTACCTGTGAGTTTCTGGGGCTCCAGTTTGGTTTTCCTTTTACTAAGTAACGCTTTACTATAAATCTTTTCTATCTGTACCAGTGATTAAGATAGCATTTGCCTCTGGCAGATTTCTTTTAAAGGTAATTTCCTGTGTAGCAAAGCTGCACAAGTCCTGCTCTCAATCATCTGAAATGTGCATGCACAGCGCCCAGGATTTTTCATACATCCATTCACAAGGCAGCTCACGCTGTTACACTCGCTTGTTGTGAAGAATGCTGCAAAGGTCACCCATTTAATTTGTTTCTTCATAATACACGGATATATCCTCTCGCTTTCATTGACTTCAGCACTCCACAGACATAAAGCCATTAACTTATAAAGGAACACAAAGGCTACGATAAGCTTTTATGACAAGCTGCAATATTTAAAGCTTTCATATACTATGGATCTCATATGCAGGACGGGTTTGTTATGATGTGTTTTACTTCCCTGCTTTTCCAAGAAGGAAATTAAAGTATACTCTGCTATTATAATCTGATCTAGGATCTGAAGGAGGTTTGTCCGGACCAGGCATGTTACTTATATTCAGATAATGGCAGGATCACTCAGGCAATAATCCTTCATCCATCAGTAATAACCCATCATCTATCTGGGGATGGCGGATGGATGTTATCTTCCAAAGAGAATTTGATAAGTGATAAGGTTGTATGAGAGGGCAAGGAAGAGATCATTAATACAAATGTGTATACACTAGGGCAGTGATGGCGAATCTATGGCAGAGGTGGCACTCGGAGCCCTCTCTGTGGGCATGCAAGCTGTCAGCCAGTACAAAGGAAAGAACTGCAGCCTATTGGCTCTCAATGCTGTCAGTTCTCTTCCCCGTTCTTCTGATTGCACACAGCGCCCTATACCCTCTCCTATTCTATCTTATAAAAAAGTAGAGTATGTGTTTGCATGTTTTGTGTGTGTATATGAGTTGTGTAATTCAGGTTAAATTGCCATGCCAGCACTTTGAGTTAATTAAGTGGGGTTTGGGTTTCAGTTTAGACACTCGGTCTCTTAAAGGTTTGCCATCATTGCACTAGGACATTGACAAGTAGTTAACGACAGCACAAGCCGATGACTCCTGAGAGAAGTCGACAAGTCATGTTTTTTCCCTCTCTTTGTATGCGCACTTGTATTCACAATGCAGTCTCTGTTACACATTTCTTGACTTAACCAATAGGTATAGTCACACAAATATCTGACAAGTATGGAAATACTGCAATTACTACAATTTGCAATCACAATTTGCAAAGTCCCTGTTTAAGTACAATAAAATTACTATCACTATGTACAGACATCTGATACAGGTTCTGCGAACTAACACAGGTGATGCAACACTGACACAAGTTGACTGTTATAGCGAACTTATAACAGTTGTTCATTCATGGACACGTGCGTTCCTCCTCCATCTGTGTGGTGACATCATCAAATGACTAGTCGACTCGACTATGACTTTAGTACTGGATGACTTGAAAAAATCTTACGTTTTTAATACCCTAGTATACACAAAGGCAAGTCCATCAAGTTGAAGTGGGTTCTTGCTTGCGCCTATAACTCATCTCTGAACTTAATGATATATCATTGTCCCCTATATTCTATGCTTGTATGATGAAATGGTTAACACTCAAGACTACACAGTACATAGGTGAGAGTGATTCATGGGCAGTTATGTTCTCTAGCTGCCTAATTTGAGTTGAATGTGTTGATAAGCAGAGAAGGGATCAGAGAAGAGCTTGATGTGAGTATTTGTGATTGTCTGTAGCTGGAGGGTTATGGCTGACTGAGCAGCAGAAGTTACTGCTATACTGCTTTTGTTTTTTATCTAGTTCTATCTATCTATCTATCTATCTATCTATCTATCTATCTATCTATCTATCTATCTATCTATCTATCTATCTATCTATCTATCTATCTATCTATCTATCTATCTATCTATCTATCTATCTATCTATCTATCTATCTATCTATCTATCTATCTATCTATCTATCTATCTATCTATCTATCTATCTATCTATCTATCTATCTATCTATCTATCTATCTATCTAGTAAAAAGCCTATAACTCTTCCCAGTGAAATGTGTCCAGAGCTATAATATACATTCCCTAGGTATTTCATTAGTTCACATTCCCACAGGCAAAGTTCATAGTGATATATGAAGACGGTGGACCTAGTTGTGGACTAACAGAGGATGTTCAGCCATTTTCAGCAAACATTTTCAGAGAACTAAATCTAAGCAAGTCTTTAACACCCCTTCCCCGCAACCCCCCCAACAGCAGTTTATGTTTTTCAAGATGTCTTCATCCGGTGCAAGTTGTGTGTTGCAACTGTTTTCTTTTTCTCTAGATGTGAGTATTAACAGAATGATTTTCTATTTTCTGGATGCTCATTTAATTTTGATTGATTTGATTTTTTAACATTCAAAAGAATGTTTAACATTCAATCCCATTAAAAAACAGGTATATCGGGCATGACCGTAAACCACGGTTGATGCCCATTGCTTTGCAGTGCTGCGCCCCCAGCTCCTTCGATGTCAGGCAGCAGCTCTTCGATGTCAGGCAGCGGCTTAAAGGTGTATGGCCAGTTTTAATAAGGCTGCATTCAGACTTTGTTTTAGGGAGGCTGA
This sequence comes from Ptychadena robeensis, assembly GCA_036250615.1. Taxonomy (NCBI): domain Eukaryota; kingdom Metazoa; phylum Chordata; class Amphibia; order Anura; family Ptychadenidae; genus Ptychadena; species Ptychadena robeensis. The sequence continues at coordinate 33,998,552 of CM070036.1, read as the reverse complement.
CACTACGCTGTGAATCACTGACTATGCTCCCTATGTTTTACTTATGGATGTCTCCCACCCCACCAAACATTAAATGTCATGGGTTTTTTAATAGACTGTTGAAAATAATAAATTTCCTACTGACTGTGAGGATGAGCCCTCAACAAAAATATTAAATGTTTATATTTAGAGCTGTTAAGAATCATGCTCAATGAGCCACTTCCAGGGCACCAGACATTTTCTCTCTGCACAAAGGGATTTATATTTGAAAAACAAGACTTAGTTCTTTAAATGCAACTTATACAACATTTAAATTACATTTATATAATTATAGAATTATGTGCAATGTTTATTTTAAACCTGTAATGACAAATAAATTTACACTGACACTAAATCTTTAAGTCTGATTAATGCAGAGGTGGCCAAACTTTTTGACTCATGGGCCACATTGACTTCTTAAATTTGATAACTAAGAACCTGTTATGGCCAAAGGTGTGCCAAATTCATACATCACTGGCATCACTAATGATGGTGGTGATGTGTCATTGGCGAAGTGTGACAGGGACATTGTTATCTTTTTAAATTTCCTGAACTTAAAGAAATACTTATTCATTGCAATAAGCAAAGATAATTCATAGAGACTGTCTGCTGTCACCATGAGGATGTGCCCACAGTGTCATGACCACACATCGTCCCCAATGTTTAGGCATTCCCCTCTAGGCATTTTGTAAACTCATTGGAGAGAACAAGTGGAGGGGTGCATCTTTTCAACAAGGTTACAAAGGACCAGAAAAGAAAGCTAAATGGGCCCGCAGGGCCTTAATTTTGCCCACCCCCTGGTCTAATGTGTTATCAGAAAAAAACTGAAAAAATTATCATCCAAAAATACTTAAGTGATTTTAGGCTAGTTGTAATAACTTTTGACTAAGAGCTTTATCTGTACTTGACTGTACTTGAGCTTATAATTAAGATATTTTACAGAAAGAGTACATGGCTGGATAGAATACCATTGTCGGTGTTTAAAAAAATCAGAGAAGTGGACCATCGTTTTTTCTTCTACAGTTCAATTACCATATTTTTCTGACTATAAGAGGTACCTGACCATAAGACGCACCCAGTTTTTAGAGCAGGAAATCAGAAAAAAAAATATTTCATTTGTTTAAATGAATGTAAAAAAATCTCATGCAGTACCCCTATTCAGCCACTAAAATGGTGTCACTAGAGAGCACACTTCAGCGTCTTTTCTTCCTCACACAGAGCACAGAGAGGGAAGGAAGGGGGAGCACGGAGGAATCTGCATTCTGGTCTCCCTGTCCCTTCTATGCTGCGTGTGTGAGGAAGCTGCCTGCCAGTGCAGCTTGCTCCACACACTCTGCATTGGCTATATTTGCGGGGCTCCCCACAGCTCTCCCGGCAGATGGACATTACACAGCTGACATAGCCCATCAGCTGTGTGATCCTTGACACACACCCCGATCTCCTCTCCCTCTGCACACAGCTGATCTATCTGCCGGGAGAGCTGTCGGGGAGCCAAGTTGCGATCACCGGTGGCCGCATGGCCGCGGGTGGTCGCACATTCGGACCATAAGACGCAGGCACTTTCCCCCCCCAATTTTGGGGGTGAAAAAGTGCGTCTCATGGTCTGAAAATACGGTACATTAGGGAACATTTTATTTCTTGCAAACTGTGCAGAATTTTTTTTTTTATGCATTGTATCTAGCCTTGCTTAACATTGTTCGATAAATGTATACTTTCACCTGAAATAATCTCTTGAATGCTACGGTCTACCCATTTATAGTTTACAATGTGTCACTGCTACAGAAAGCTATGCAAGCTTTTTTTAAACTAAAAGGTCATAGTATTATTATACAGCATTATCCCCGTGTTAACCTTTAGAGGACTAACAATTGTAATGTATTGTAGTGCTGAATTGAATAGATTCATGTTGGTCTTCCGTTAATGTGTGGGTGTAATGTCCTTTAATGTAAGCATGCTTCTTGAACCAATCTGTTTGCTCTAGGTCATTCAAATGTAAGTGCTGTTACCATGTGAATATAATTTGTAATTAGTGGGCTTATGATCCAAATACTCATTTATTATATGGTACAAAGAACATTTACTTATGTAAGTCATAGCCTATTAACCTCAGAAAATGGATTCCTGGCAGTTTGTGTTGCAATTCAATTTTGATAGGTGATGCATATTTTAGCCCTAAAGCATAGCAGCACAATGATACCACTATATCCATTAAATTGGATACAATAATTACAGTTGGACATTTTAATTTGAATATAATACAAATTGTATACATTTTATTATATGCTTTATTTTTTGTTAACAATTACATATTTAATTTAAAGCTTAATGACAGAATTGCAAAAGCTATTTTCAATACAAATGAAATTATAACATATTCTCTTTTATGACCATAAAATAAGTTATTTCTTCATTATTAACATTAAAGATTAGTAGACTTTTCCAAGACAAAACAAGAGTTTGAGATTTCTCATTCTGCACTTGTTCTGCCATTTTTATTATAGCATTTGACATCTGATGAGATGATCCACTCTACAAAGGTTACAATAAGAGCTCATTTACATGGGCATTTTTAACTGCCTGTAAAATTAGCAAAAATCACAATTTTAGCCCGATAGCCCTGTAATAGAGTCTTTTTTTAAATGACCCCCGAAGGCCTGACCAATTTTGCAGGCGCTCCTAATAGGTGGTATCCCGCATGGCTGCAGGAGAGCTGGTGGTTTCCTGGGCTCCTGGGGACTGAGAGCAGCCCAGGAAACCGTGTAAATTTTGCCTAAAGGTGGCCATACACCTCTTATATCTCTCTGTCAGATATCCTTTAGATCTACCAACAACTATGTAGTATAGGGTCCTCTGCAATTGAACGCAGGTAGACTTGGGTTTAGAAAGTCCCTCATATTACATAGGTTTGGTAAAACAAAAGGAGATATCAAGCAAATCTGACAGAGATATCAAATGGTGTATGGGGACCCTTAGCCCCCTCTGCTTTTTCATTGACATCTGTCCTGTTTTTAAACTTGTTGGTTGTAAATATGAATGACCCATACCCCCACCGAGTGTTGTGAATGTTTCATTAAATTTTTTAAAATAAAAATGCTGATTTAAATAGTCACAACAATAGGTATGAGTATGGGTCATTATAGGTAAAATCAATGCTAACCAGGCAAAAGGATGGCGATACAAAGATATTAGAAGGATACAGCTGCAAAGGAGACCCTACAGCTGAGCCAAGAAGAAATGAGTATGTATCTTGTAAACTGAACCCTCTTGGCCTATATACCAGTCTACCATTTTACTAGTTTACCAGCTTTCCTTTTTTGTTTTTTTGTTTAATTTACTTTACACTTTAACCTCGCTAGGGCTCTTGCAAAGTCCAGATTTCCATACCAAAAGCGCACCATAAACTTTGATGGATTTATTTTTCTGTTGTAGGCCTGTAACTGCCCAAAATATGTCCGTAGAAGGATCTAATAGACATCCTGAATATAATAATGTTTGAAACAAACAATTATGTAAAATAAAAAATTTAATAAAAAAATTAATGTACATAGAAGCATATTGAAATCAGTTTTCTACAAAGAAAACTGATTTTATAAAATTTACTTTAAAATTTCCCGCCGCCTCCCTGATGTGGCTTCATCACGTCAATCAGAGGGGGGGGGGATGCCGAAGGATCCAGCCAGCATATCACTATCTGGGACACCGGGACAGCGCAAAACTGTAAGTATGCGCTGCCGGAGCCCCGATGTGTACTGGATGCCACCATCTCGTCCAGTGCTATAGTAGCAGTAGCAGTGCTGCTAGGGCGGTTAAACAGCTAAAGCTCACCATACACCTTTTGATCTCTCTGTCAGATATCCTTTAGATCTACCAACAACTATGTAGTACAGTGTTCTCTGCAATTGAACACAGGTAGACTTGATTGTTTAGAAAGTCCCTCATATTACATGGTTTTGGTAAAACAAAAGGAGATCTAAAGGAAATTTGACAGAGAAATCTTAAGTGTATGGGGTAGCATAAACATTTGTTTCACCCATATTTTTATTTTTCCATGTATTTATTATTTAAAGTCATTATGCTGGTTAGTACTATATAATTGCATTCAGGTTTAGGATTTTTTTCATTTTTATTTAACAATTGGCTAAAGAGGCAAGAATAGACAAAGTAAAAAAAGGAATCAAGCACATCCTGTTCCAGTCATTCCGTCTAAATCGAATCATTTGGAATACATTTTTAAACCCATCAATTATGTTCTTAGACAAAGCCAAGACGATAATACATATTTTCTGTACATTAACCCCTACTTACTTTCCCTCTCATGAATTTGTTAATGAGGCTAAATGTAACCTGGAACTGAAAATGGCTAAAGCACTGAGACATGTGCAGTAAAAGGCACCTGATAGATGAAAATTGCTACACTTCGTTTGGCTATAAGTAGTGAAAGGGTCTTCAAGTCACGTCTTGGCTGAAGTAATGCAGGTTCCACTTTTGCATAAAATACAGAAATGATTGTATGAATGAGGTTTTTCTTGCTGACAGATGGACTGGTCCTCGCTTATGTCAGGTTAATAGTTGTTTCCATCTTTATGAAGTCAGCCTAAATGGCAATTTGACACAATCATAAAACACATTACCATACCCAATGTGAATTCTGAACTGCCTTTACTGGTGTTTATAATGCAGCACAATGAAGGCTAACTGCAGTTTCACAGCTTTTATCACTTATAAGTCCTGTGACCTTTTATTTTAGGACTTCTGTAAGATTTATACCTTAGAATTAGTGTAAAACACATTTTTCTACCCTCCCACAACAACACTCAGTGCTGGCAAAGCTGTGCAATTGCTACACCCCTTAGCAAAAAGTGTCCTTTATTGCAAAGAAGATGATGTGGCTGACCATATATGTTACTAAGTGCCGCATATTGAAAGGAGTGGGTGTCGCTCTACTGCAATGCATAGTCATATTAACACATTTTTATTATGTATTTGCTGTACAAAAAACAACAAAGATACAACTGTATCATAGACTATTGTGCCATCATTTAAGTTTGGCAGCATCTGTTCAAATAGCTGATTCCAAAGTGGCTAACATGGGGGTGGGTTGTTATAAAATATTTATCCTCCATTGTAAAACCTATTGATATTATTTTGGGTGTGAAGCAGTATACAAAACCATAATATAGCCACTGGCAAAGGAACAAATATCATATTTCTAATTCCACATTGTTTTATAATATGCTACAAGTTGTATATGAACAAACTAAGGTGGTATATCTAAAAAATCTGCTAAGGACCTTATCCTTAATAGATTTTTTCGCCCAATCATCCCCTATTCGCGTTGGGGGTCATCTGAAAATTTAGTGCGACCAACTGGCAAAATCAACCAAGAATCTGACGCATGGCGGATCGCACACTTATCTGACATGCTGGTAAATTCCCGGCCGATCCAGAGTCCCCATCTGAAAGGATTGGAAGTAAATTAAGGGCTGGCACACAAAGGGTGCCTGGCCGATTTTGGCCACTAGTGAGTCATGAGGTCACCACACACGGTCGATCTCCTGAGAGGTCGGCAGAAAAAAGACCCGTCTATGCCCTGCTTAAATAATAAAAATGATGATCTTTAGAAAGTCTAATACCATGTAAAGCACTGTGTATTGATGTGACTATATTTGTGTGGCATCCCTGAGCAGTTTACATTAGATAGCTTACACAATACCAGAATTAAATGAGTTGTTTCACAAAGGGAACACAAAAATAAGACATTCTAGATCTTAATGAATGAAATATTCTTATTAAATACTTTGTTCTTTACATAGTTGAATGTGCTGACAACAAAATCACACAAAAATTATCAATGGGAATCAAATGTATCCACCCATGGAGGTCTGGATTTGGAGTCACACTCAAAATTAAAGAATGGAAAAAACACTACAGGCTGATCCAACTTTGATGTCCTTAAAACAAGTCAAAATTAGACGTAGTGTGCATGGCCTCCACGTCCGTGGTAATGTTTGTCTATTCACCAAGAAGAACATTTGTGAGGTTTGGCACTGTTGTTCTAAAAGAAGGCATTATTTTCCAAAAGATGTTGGATGAGGATGGGGTCAGAGCTCTGTCTTGGTTTGCTGAAACATTCAGATGTACTTTGCTGCTAACTAAATGGCCTTGCCTTATCCCTGAAAATCAGCCCTATACCATTATCACTCCTTAACCAAACTTTTACTATTGACCACACTTACCTGGTAGGTAAAGTACTCCTTGTATCCACCAGCCCTAAACTCACCTATTAGCCTGCCAGACAGATAACGATAATTTGTTCATACCACAGAGCTTCTGTTACTGCCCCCAGACCAATGACAACATCATCTGGGACTTGATATGAATTTGGTAATGTAAGTCTACATGAAGCCTCTTTTCCATTAAGATCTATGTTTTGAAGCTCTTGGTTGCCTTTTGTTTTGTTGAGGTTAATTTGAGAGGATATTTGGCACATTGCAGTTATTGAGTCAACTTCACCCACTTTGTTACTACATTGTCTTTCACTTCTTCACTTTATAAGTTTCTGTTGGTTTTAAAAATACCACTTTGTAATAATACTACTTACATTTTATAGTGTATAAGCTGATGAAATAGCAGGATTTCAGGAACTTATTACAATTGTGGCATCCTGTGCCAATAACACACATTCCTTGAGCCATTGCTCATTTTTATATACCAGTGTCTGCAAAAAAAATATTTTCATTCATTGATTAAAAAGGTGTATACCAATAGTTTTCTCTGTATAGTATATTTAGATGATAGATTCTAATGTCATTTGCTTTATACTTGTAACTGCCGCCCTACTCATTATCTTGCCCCTGGGCAACATTGCCATTTATTATTTTGTGTCTTTTTTGTACAGAGGCCACTTTGTGGTCCTTCTTTTAGATGAGTATCACATGATCTTTCCTCATGAGGTTCATGTTGTTTGCATTCATTCAGTGCAGGATTCCAGCCATAAATGGGTCACGAAGCACCGCAGGATAAGTAGTAAATTAGTTTTTACCCATGAAACTTGGCTCTAGCAAAATGCACAGTTGCTATAGTGTTTTTATATAATGTGACCGAGCAAGATTTGAAGCTATCAAAGTATTAATGATTATAACCTCATTCTTATTTTATATATTTTATATATATATAATATGCAAAAGCTGGGAAATAACACAAATGAATGGTTTTCCATTCATGCTTTAAGATGTCTCCTTGAGAGTATACTCATGCTTAATATGACTTCCCATGCCCTTTATCTTTATCTGCTACATCATTTAAGCTGGGCATAGACGGTATTTTTCTCGGCAGATCTACCGTGCATGATGGGGTCATCCACACTAATGGGATCGGCTGGGAATTTAATGGCATGTCGGATCACCATGCGATCCGACATGCGGCAGATTTCTGGTCGATCTTGCCAGATGGTTGCACCTGGTTTTCGGCCAACCGACCACCGGCTGATTGGCGGGAATGTGCACAGCAGTTTATCGGAAGAAAAATGGGGCAGGAATCTGCCTGTCTATGGCCAGCCTTACTGAGATTTCATTGTTTATTGATATGTATCATATATGTTCTAATTAAAGGTGTACAGGACCGCTTGGATGGGTCTTGCCAGAGAGGCATATTTCCCCCTTATGCCGGCTATGATCCCATTGATTAGTGCAGTGGAAACAGGGGGCTCACAGGGAGTGTGGGGCCCAGGCCTGTTGCTGCTGGGAAGCCGAGCCAAGGACAATCCTTTGTTACATGTTTGGAAAGCCAGGAGGCTTGGCATTTTCAATAAACTTTACCCCTGCAAGGAAAGTGCTGTTTTGGACTGTGTGATCCAATAAATATGGGCAGGAGGATGGTTCATGGTGGATTTACATGTTTTGGGGGAAGCCCTATCAGCTGAACCCCCCCACAACAGTAAAACTACAAATCACAGAAACCCATATAAAAATAAAGTAAGTAACCTCTCTTTGTCGATCCTAACACACTGGACAGGTAGACATTAACTATAACATTAAATATAACATATTAACATATATAGTTTGAATTATAGTCCCAGTCACCTTTATTGAGATGTGTTCCCTTACATGTTCTGTGTAATCAGTTGCTCTTAAATGCTCCACAGAGTGGCATGAAGGTGTCGGTGTGACATGTTCATTCTACCCAACCAGCAGATCGTCCACTATTTGCCCACAGAATAGGACAAATTACCACCACATTGGCAACAATGCTCCCTATTAATTTGAATATGAAAAACATTGAAAAAATGAATGGAAAGAGTTGTGTCCGCGAGCTGAATGCAAGGAAAAATATGCAATGGAAACTAGCCCTTTGTATAAAACTCAAAGGACCCTAAGAAGACACCTCATGCTTTCATGGAAATCTGGTTAATGGTTTCTAAAACATCTATTTTCTGTACTTGAATGACTTTCAGAGGGTAGCACAGCGCAGTGTAGATTAAACAGCCAAACAGGCCATACATGACCTGAAGACCATCCTTTAACCATGACTGCACTAACCCATAACTTTTACAACAGTGTACTGTAAATCTCAAGCAAACTTTGAATGAAGTTATAGAGAAAGACAAGGTGCCAAGTGCGTCAACTACGAGGGTTACAACTGTGAAAGATAAATATAAGGATGCTGTGGTATATTGGCTCTGCCATAGACAGGTGTGTTTATAAAGCACTAGAGCAGGTTTAAAAAAGAGAACGAACACACTTAAAGCATAAAACTGTTTGATTGGAAGAAATTCATGACTGGCTCTGCCTCAAATAACACAGCTTTTTTCTTCTCGCCGGCATATCACTGGCCAATTATCTACATGGGCTCTGGTGTGTGCAAAACAGTATAGTGTAGTGGAGCCATCAGCATTTTGACTTGCCAAAGTACTCACTTTACTTCTCCCAAAAAATAAGCTTATATACTTTAAAGAGATAATACAAATCTTAAAACAGTCAGTCTGAGGCTCCATTGGGGTGGTTTGGGAGCTGCACATGCGCATTTTCTAGGCGTGCTTGAACTGCTCCCATTGTCCCCAAATCGGTCAGTCTCCAGAAGAGAGGTAAGGTGCAGTGTCCACACTGTTCGAGCACAGTGTTAAGTTAATTGGAATCAATGGACTAAAAAGAAAATTAAAGGGCAAAAAAGTGTTTTCTGGCTGCAGCAGTGGGGCCTGAGCAAAAGACTCTAATTTCAATGAAATACTACATTTGAAAAAAGTTTTTTTGTTAAAATTGCCGTATGGGAGTTTTTGTTATATAAACTTGTTGCATTAGACACGTACAAAGCGCTTGATTTCACAGGCAGGTGCCTCTAAGCTAAAGTAAATGGCATATTATGTGGAGGCAGTTGCATTTGTCAGTTGTCACTGTAAAAATCTTGATGTTGGTGTTACATGAGAAAAAATAGGTTTTATTCTGTCAAAATGTTTCTGAAATTGTGCTGTGAGGCCTACAAACAGGTGTGATGGCTTTCCAAAGGTTTACAGAATTGTCAGAAGGAAACAGGAACACTTTGTTCATATTTCTAATGATTGCCATTTCAAATGAATACGGAAAGGCACAGCTTTAATCTAAATTGTTCAATATTTCAGCCACTGGCAAGCCAGATGAAGTTTTGTCCTTGTCACGTTGTCTACAGTGAGTTGAAATAAGTAAAATGTTGCTTAGAAGAACTTCAAGTAAATGTGAAGATCTCCTTTAAGTTCAACTTCACCACATAGCTGTGCAAGCTTCTCCTTTCCCAATGTCTTATTTTCATTACCTCACATTTGTATCATAACACCCAACCCAATGCTTGCATCAGGGCCGAAGGCTCTTGATTGGAGTACCAAGGTAGAGTGCCACAATCTTTTCAGGAAGATATGACACACTTAACCCCCCCCCC
>CM070036.1:33975428-33988528 GCA_036250615.1 Ptychadena robeensis | reverse complement strand
GGGGGGGGGGGGGTAACAGCAGGAGCGTTTCCTTTTATTCTTCACTTTGTGCGGATAGATCTCCATAAGTTAAAACTCAAGATTTATAACTTACCAAATTGACAGAATCAGAAGCCTATCCATCTATCCTCCGCCTCTCCTTTACTGTAAAATCTAGCTGTGTCAGGTTTTTCAAAGATCAAATATATCCTATCTATTCAGAGATTCTCCTAAAACAATGGTCAGCCATGGTCAGGGGCATGTTCTGTACAGGTCGGTTCTAATTTTGGTCAGCAGAGTAGAGAATTTATGAACACAGCTGTGCTCCTAAGAATCTGTCCTATAAAAATTTCAGCTTTTCTGTTTCGCAGTGCCGTGTTGTGCAAGCAGAGCTGATAAATGTTCCTATATAGGTCTTAGCTGTTGATATATTAAGAACATAGTTAGATAAAAATAGTTCTAAAAGCAGGTGCAGGCCCTTGTATCTTCCATTCTTATTTGTTCTAGCTTGTTATAAATCTTGTTATAACAGTGGCATGCCCAAAACAAATATGGCTGCCGTGACATACAAGGGGGCTCATTTATGTAAGATGTAGGTCAGGATCCTATCTACAGTAACTTAGATCGGTACGAGGTGTACTTTTATCTTGGTGGACAATTGTTTAACAGTATATAAATAGGGGGAATACAAATTTATCTTACACATGTGCCCTTGGATAACTGTCAAGTGCCGGTTAAAGGACAATTTAATGTTCTATAGTCTCCCTAATCTTCACTCCTGGATTTGAACTTAAAGTCACATACACAATAGATCATTTGTAAAAAGAAAACAGGAAGAGTTATTCATCTGTTTGGGGTTGAAGGCTTTTAAATTTTGGTTGTAGGTTTGCTGTGTGTCTGTAATCATTACCTTTTCTATACAGTCCTTAGTTTATAAAAGATGCCTGTAAATAATGTAACCTGTCAAACAGGGTTTGCTGGAAATGAGCACTTGTGGAATTAAGTGGATGCCCAAAGTAGCTTTTCAGATAGAGAAATCAAAGTTAGATATGAATGATATTTACTGTGGCATTGTGATTTCAATGTCTATATTAAAGACCATAAAACTATGGTCTAAAATTGCATCATTGAGTCTATAGCAACACAAATATATGTTTTTATCCTTGTATTTGATATTTGTTTCAAGTAAAAACAATAATGTAAATGTACTAATTTAGCAGGATAACAATTGTATTTTATAGATAGCCCCAAAAACTGTAGTTTTTTCCAAAGCTGAAAATACTAGGGCAGTGGTTCTCAACCTGTGGGTCGGGACCCATTTGGGGGGTCGAACGTCCAAGTTCACTTAAAGCATCAGAGCTAAGTCCCACAAGCGGGGTGAGAAGTTAAGAGGGAGAGTAACACCCCCTTCCTTCTAACTCAGGAGGGATGTGGAGTTACTCTCCCTTCTAACTTACCACCCTTACACAAATAGGTAGCAAAATAGAAGGGAAGGGGCGTTACACTTACAGGAAGTGATGTCCTGGATTGCCACTGATATTTAGGGAGTGGAAGCAACACTTCCACGTTCCAAATACAGGAAGTGATAAGACGTCACTTCTGGGGTCGCAGATCTAAAAAAGGTTGAGAACCACTGCACTTGGGCATGGGTCCTCAAAGTCTGGCCCTCCAAGGCTTTTAATCCAGCCCCTGAAGCAGTCCCCCAGATGTGTTTCAGTTGTCAGAAAGCTGGAGCATACAAAGAAAGTTGGAGCTGTGATACAGAATACTGCACGGGGTGAGAAATATGGAGGGTAAGTATTCTTACTGGTAAAATACATACCCTCTAAAATATTCAAAAGATGTCAGAGATCTGGGCGTTCAAATTCAGGGAAGACATATATATATAACACTTTTATGTTTTGGCACTGAAAATAATATATTTCCAGTGCGCATGGGAATTTGTTCATTTGTTTTTTCCAAACTTTAGTTCGGCCCCCTGAAATTCTGAGGGACTGTGAACTAGTAAAAGTTTGAGGAAAGCTGTACTAGTGTTTCAAGATTAGCATATTTGGGTTCCTATAACCAGGGGTGCATATAAGTTTTTTAGTGAGCTCCTTAGATGAGTACCAGGAGATGGTGTTTGGTACTCACCCCATATGTATGTGCTCTTCCTCACTGTCTCCCTCGCTGTCCTCTTCATCAGCTTCCTGCATGGTAGGTTCTCTGATTGAGCCTCCAATTAGCTGTCTCCATCCACAGATCACCAGCTGGCTTTAGGTCACATGTAACTCTCACAGTACAACACTGATCTCATACCTCAGTAGTACAACCCTGAAATTTTCTGGCTAAGTAACTAACCCCTGAGACTGCTTACAGTCCAAATGTCAACCTTTCATAGTCCTATTACAGCTGTCAAACAGTGCTTTTCTCTTGTCAGGTTTTACCCTTGCATATCCCTACTCTGACTTTCATCCCCCAGATTTCCAACACCCTTAGAAGTCAAATCTTTTTTTTTGGATTATGAATTTACATTGCCGACTTTACAACCCTAACTGCAACCTTTCATAGTTATTCATATTTCCCTGCAGTTATCCAAGTGCCATAAATTGTATACATGTAACATTTAGCTGCGGCCGCCCAGACACGGAGTGCCTCCAAGTTGCTAGTACACATATGAGCTTTGTAACAATAATGCTAGAAAGCAAAGCTTTTTGGCCCCTTTTGAGTACCAGAGTACCACTTATGTGCACCCCTGCCTATAACACACTGGATTGGAGTGATGGATTTGGGTTTTAATTTTATAAAGATTTAGCTTTTTCTTCTTCTCTTCTAATACATGTAAAACAATGCAAATATATTTGTGCTGATTAGTTTCTCTAAATTATTTAATTTAATCAAAACTTTCTAATTGTAATCCTTACCTGCTATTATTTTTGTGTTCTCTCTGTAACTTCAATCAGGCTTCTGTACTACAGAAACATGATTAGTATGAATTATATGAAGTTTCAATAAACATTCCACACTGAATATATTAATTATGTTTTAACTGTGCAGAATTAAATAACTGAGTATTAATTAGCTATCCATATTATAGCAACGTTTTATGTGTTTGTTTTTTTTCTTTATCTAATTTTTTTGTGTGTAACAAGCAGTTAGAATACAGTGAACATGTTTACCTTTGTGAATCTTCAAAACAGTTTAAAGGTGGAGGCTCAAATGTTTGTAGTTAGTGGAAGACCATGTCTTTTTAAATTTTGAAAGCTTTAAAAAACAAAATTTAAAGCTAAAATCCAGCCTGACTAATAATTGTACAGCTACTCTACTGCAATTAGATTTCTTAATATGAATACTTACATCCGTTCTTTAAGGAAGACTGTGGCAGGGAATTATTGTGATTCAAATTAGCTAAAACCTGAATCAAACTAAACTTCCAGTTGGGTCAAGACCATATATATTTTCGCCAAAATGTTACTGCAATTTACTGAAAAAAACTGTTATTGTTTCTCAGTTGTTTTTTGTTTGCGACATTCTCAATGCAGTGCTTCCTACTTACCCAGCAAACGTGTTGTTAATACTATGGCCATTAGCTTTGCAATCAACTAAAAATGGTCACAGTTTCAATAGATTAAATTTTTGTGAAAACTCAAGTTTTTCTAATTTTTACAGGATTTGTGATTAAGTCTAAGGCTGTGAATTTACCGGCATGTCTAATCACGGTGCGATCCGATATGCGGCAGATGTGGGGTCAATATGACCAGGGGGCGCACCTGATTCTCTGCCGACCCGACCGCCAATCGATTGCACGGTGGCCGATAGGCTGTCGAACCAGGCAGGAATCTGCCCGTTTCTGCCCAGCTTTAGTCATTTATACACAACACAATTTATTTTTTTGAGGAAAGCTAATTGTCCATGTATATGTCTTTGGAGTGTGGGAGAGACCATAGTGCCCAGAGGAAACCCACGTTAACACATGGAATACATACAAACAGCTTGAAGACGATGTCTTGGCTAAGAATGGAACCTGCATGTTTTCAGTAATCGTATCCACCAAACCAGTTCATTCATCACTGACAAGATTTTGAGATTGACAAAGTTTAGCTTACCACTTGTCAAATATTACGTTTTATGAGAAAATGAAGATGAAACCAGACAGTATGAAAAAAAAATCACAAGCCTCATAAATGGGAAACCCAGGGTGAAATTGTTACTTTTCTGTGAAGTTTCCAAAAATCAATACCATCATGCAGTGCGTCTTATTGATTTTGCTTTGCACCATCACATTTTGCATGTAAGACTTTCAACAAGCACAGAGTAAGGGGAAGGAAGAAGCTGTGTTTGACTCCTTTTAAGGAGAACACTTTCTGATTCATTTAGTGGTGGGAAGGGGAAACTCTGCATGCTTGCTGTCCTGCCTTTGACTCACTTAGATGATCTCAGTATGAACTGAAGTATTTCTTCATTTAACAAGGTTTGGATACAGAGAGCGCAGTACAGAGAGGAAATTTGACAATCCAGTTAAGCATAAATAATTGAGAAGACAAAACCAGTTTATGGGAAAGCTCCAAATATATATATTTTGTCTCTACCCAAGATCATTTATTCTGACAAACCTTAACTTTTCTCCTACAACAGTCCTTATTATTTCTACAGTTGTGTAAGAAGGAAATTTAAAGTTGCCTAATGAGTAATTTAAGCTGGACAGTCAAGCTCCTGTTCAACAGAAGAGATGGTCAAATTTTTCGACTTGCTAACTTTGTGAGCTGATTGTAAAGAAAATAATATCATCACCAAAATTGCTGGAGATGTAGAGAAGGGTTGAGAGAATATTTGAAAAAAAAAATAATAAGTTTGGCTCTAGCATAAATTACGTTGAAAAACAAAGTCGTAATTCTGATTTTCGAAATGTTTACTTGAATTTGAACCTAATTTGTGCAAAAACTATTTGTGTTAGAGACAGACTGTTTTTTGTAGTATACCCCAACCATTCTCTACATCTCCAGCAAGTTTAGTGCTGATACAATGTTCAGGGGCTTTGCAATTAACTCGAAATCATCGAAATGGTCGAAGGTAAAAAAAAATTTTGACCATCTCTATTTAACAGCCAATGGCTGCCATATAATAACTGTAAAGGGTTGAATACATGAAAGAAATAATGCTGAATCAGGTTGGATGTCCAGAACTTTAAATGTCTCCGGTCCTCCTATAGCATTGTATATAGTACAAAATAAATAAACAAGTTTTTTGTAACAATAAATTTTAGTTTATCTAACCTATTTAGTCATATGCAGTCATTAATAATGACAATCCACCATCATCTTTTTAGTGGTGGGCTGAAACAATACAATAATCTCCCATCATTGGTGTTCATCATTATATACCTGAGCACATACTCCTATACTGTCAATCATCTATCCACTATTTAGGACAATGGTGGAAAGACGATTGCCAGCCAAACCATTCAAAATTCTTTCAGTGGGGGGAGCTGGAATGCCACAGGCATTGCCAGATTTGGCGCAACGCTAACAGTTTGCATGCTGCCAGTGTTTGTGCCCAGATAAGTCATAAAACATTTGTGATTCCCAATGTGGAAGCCCCCTTCCTTGGAAGGCCTTCCTTGGAATTTTCAGAAGGACAGTGAAGCTTCATTTTCTACTACTGAGTATGTGTAAAGTATATTTTTCATTGAGAACTAAAAACTAAAATTGTTTGAAAGTCTAATTGTTTTGCTTGGTTTTTAATTGAATTGGCAATAGTAGAGCGTTGTACCGTGTTAGCCATCAATTTATACAGAGAGTTTGGAGTTTAAGTGATACAGTTTTTTGACTAACGGAAGTCATTAGAAAAGCAAGCTTTCCCGGTGTCTCAGGTCCCTTCTTTAAGCCTGAAGCTTGCTTCTCTTCAGTTTAGCAGGGGACACACGGGTAAATTCCTGTGCAATCGACCCCTGTAGATTCCTGTGCAATCGACCCCTGATCAATCACAGCCTGGTGACGTCAACACACTGTGATTGCTTGGGGATCAATTGAACGGAAATCATTGTGCACCACATGGGCACATTGATTCCCGTTCAATGGGGACCTATTCTCTCCAGCTCCAGCCTTGTGTTGTGGCTGGAGCTGGAGAGAACAGGTCCCACAGCTGCCAGCTGGGGAAAAAGTAAGCCAGACAGAACACAGCCTCAGAGAGACGTGCTGGCTCTGCCCCCTTCACACTGATAGAAGTGTCCAGGCAGCAGCAGCACCTCCAATGCATGGAGATTCTTGTCTCCATGCAAAGTATTGGAGATTGAAAGGGGTTTTCCAACATGTTGGAACCCCATTCAATGGAGTTTCTATTGATCTCGCTTGAAGGAAGGCACACACGGGTAGATTTGTAAACAGATCAGAGCACAATCAAGCTCCGTGGATGCATATGTTGCTCGATTGTACATGTGTGCCTAGCTTTAGCCAATAAAGGATATCACTTAAACTCCAAACTCTCTGTGATAATTGAATTGATTATTGTGAATATACAACTTTTTACACACAGCCATCAAAAGTGTGTGTAGGGGGTGCTGTTAAATCTTCTGAAGTAATCAAGAAATGAACACTTATGGAAGAGTTGATTTTGCAGTGTTCACTGCACCCAACCCCGCCCCACCCCCAACTTACCTCCACACTTACTACAGGGCAGAGAAAAGGAGGAACCAATAAGCACTGGATAGATTCACCCAGGCTTTTCCTAGCAAATTTCTGGGAATGCTTTCTCGGCATTGGAGTGCCATTTGATGACCTGGACAGCAAAAGCAGGGAATTTAGGGCTTTCATGACAAGTAAAAATTTTTTTCTGTATGAAGATCTGGAACTTAGTCTTTTTAAAACAATTGACTATATTTCATGGTCTTTCTTTTAATTCTGTTGCTGTATAGTGGATAAATGGAACGTCTTATTTTTTTGAAACATCAAGTTTATTTTTAAATCTCTTGTAGGTTTCAGTAAAGCGGTGAAATCCTCTTAGTTCATCCATGTGTATCGCACAGATAAGGAAAAGCGCGTAGTCCTCCGAGTCACCAGAGCAACGCTGTGAAAAGGCCACCTATGTCTTCTCCCATTCAATGACGTGCCTTTATAGTTTAAGTCACTGAAGAGAGAAAAGGTTACATTACAGGATCATAGATATGGTTCCGTTAAACTATAGAAGCAGAAATAAAATATATCTTGGCAGTAGGTATCGTTTCTGAAAGAGATGATACAGTTGATGTATGTTTTAGACAAATAATGGTGTAATCTGTTTGATGTAAAAGACGGCAGTCTTGTCAAAGCCCAAGAAAATAGAAGCATTCAGCTCTCCTGTTAAGTAAAGTTTTTTTAACGTAGCTGCATTATGTGGATGTGCAATTTATAAAAACTTTCTGACATCTCTCCAAGCTTCCAGTTCTTTCCTTTATAATGACTTAAAACATTAGACACCCAAATTAAGAAAAAATTTTAAACTTATGGCAAAAAAATTCTTCTCTATTGGTATCTTTTGACATTGAACATTGATCATCAACTTTCTCGTGACTCTCTCTCTTCATTTGGATTTTGGTTGCTAAACAGGTCCCCTGGTTGAATATTGACTGTGCCGGTCACTAGGTGCATGGCGGTAATCCTGCTAACTAATCAATATCGTCTGTGAGTAATGGTCTGTGAGAATACAGATCATTACTTGGTTGTGCATCCATTGACTTTTTATGTTTGCTCAGTTGACACAATCCGAATATCATATATACTTGAGTATAAGCCAGGTTTTTCGTCACAAGTCAGGGTCTCACTTACCTGTTTGAGTGTTCACTGGTCTCCCTGCAGGCACTAGCAGCTTCTGTAAATGGTCCAATGTGTATTTGGTATTATCTACGGCATTCTTGAGCTCAGCTGGTGAAATGTAAACAAACTTGGATGGACATATTGTTTATTTTGACTGGAGATGGTGGAATTTCAATTAGGAAACGCCACATCTGACTTTTCCCACCCTCAGCTAATACTCAAGTCATTAAGTTTTCACAGATTTTGTAGATAACATTAGTTACCTCTGTCGTATAGGAAAAGGAAATCCCCCAGTGTAAAATAAGGCATAGCTAGACAGGTTAGACTGTCCTAGCTATTGATTGAAGGAGAGGCGCCCATTTTAAAAATCTTGTGAACTTTTATTTTTTTTAAGATCCAGTTTGACCATCGCGTATCTTGGCTTATCAAGTCAACTTCATCAGGGCAATAGGATTTATCGGTAAACAATCTC
Organism: Ptychadena robeensis; assembly: GCA_036250615.1. Taxonomy (NCBI): domain Eukaryota; kingdom Metazoa; phylum Chordata; class Amphibia; order Anura; family Ptychadenidae; genus Ptychadena; species Ptychadena robeensis. The sequence continues at coordinate 33,980,311 of CM070036.1, read as the reverse complement.
CTCATGCTTAGAATGGTATGCTGTCAGTGAGACTGAAACAGTTTTTGTTACCTCTGCTTATATTTGATCGGCCTATACTCGAGTACATATGGTAACAGTGCAGTAGGCTTTATGTTTCTGTAGTGTCGTGGAGGGCATTCTGTTGCTCCGAACAATCAGATTCTTTGGAATGTTCAAGCATACTGTCTTAGGCTCACACACTTCAATAAACTGAGTCACAGGCAGATGGTAGGGGGATATTTACAGTCTTTACTATAGGGAATATTTACAGTCCAAACACCAAACCTTAGCCTGGGAATGGGACACACACTTTAGGAGCCACTGTTACAAGTAAAGTTGCTACCAGCTGCAGGGAGAATAATGGCTTCACGCCCCAGTGAGAGGGGGTCAGCTACAGTCCAGTGATCAATAGGGAATAGCAGGCAGGTGAGGTGGAGTAGGGAGGAATCCTGCATCTGCCTAACTTCAGCACTTACCGGTAGCCGCAACCATCTGTTCGGGGACGTTCGAGGGAAGGCAGTCCTGGTCCAGGGGACAAACCCTTTCAGTCACCACAGATGGGGGTCCTTTGTCCCGGGCACTGCTAGGGGACGGCCTGTGGGAGAACCCAGGAAAATGTAGGAGATTGCTCCAAATCAGGTTGCAGGGCACTGGCTGTAGGTGGTTCAGGAGCTAACCCAACTCTGGCTAAGGAGGGCCTAGGGTGGTATTTTTATACCCTCTGCTTGGAGGAGGGCAGTAAGTTATCTCCAGGCAGAAACCAAAAGTTACATTGTATGGCCAGAAAAAGAGCGGGAAGCTAGAAGCCACTAGTCATCCCTGCATCTGCTAAAGAGAAATGCAAGGAAGATTTAAAGTGATACACAGATTCTGGTGACACAGGGCAGTATATACAATTCAATAACTATACACATTTGGTGTAACCCTGGTCACTACATTTCTATAACATGCATTACACCAAGCTTAGTCCTCTGCTGCAACTTTGTTACCAGCCATGGTGCAAATCCAATATACTCATACATTTTAGTCTTTCTCGTCTCTCCTTCTCACCCTACCACAGTATTATACTGAACAGAATGAAAACTGAAGGAGGAAGACATGACAAAATCATCATATTGTCTGTGGCAAATATGGATGCCATCATTTTTCAAAGCTTTTGGTAAAAAGCTTACAAGTCATTTAGCAAAAGCTGAAAACCACATTTAAATGATAAAAAAGATATGATATTACTATATTTATACATAGCCGATGTTTGGAGATTCCAAACTTATCAATGAATCACAATAAACTCTATGGTAGGGGTATGGTGTATTTTTAGTAATTGTAAGTTTTACTAATAGATGAGGTCACAAAAAGTAAGCCAGACATAACAATAATAATCATAAAATTCATACAGTGGGGAAAGAGTGCTTTTCTTACAGCTACAATGTCAATATGGAAATTACACATCTTTTAAATTACAGGTTGGGGGTGCATTAAAGCTGTAGTTGTACAAGCTGTAGGACAAGCCTTGGCAAAAGCTACTGTGGAATGAATTTTTTTTTCTCCTGAAAATAGCTGGCACATATACAACAGCAGAAACCCTTACAATTCATTTCAGTTTTTGTTTTTCAAAAGTATGTGTCACTGGCATTCCAGCAATATATAGACTTTTTATTATAAGGGGCAATAGAACTGCTTTGACTGATACTGTCCCGGTTGTCTCTGATGAATTGTTGAAGTTTCTCTGGATAGCATAGATGACCATTATAGTCCTTTTTAGTTGCGATCAAGCTAAAGGGGAACTTCCATCAATATGGAGTCCCTCGTCACTGAAAAGGCCATTGCCCATTTTTGCTGCATTTTTCTCTTGAGAAACATTTTTTTTTAATGCAGCATTAACATAAATGGGAAAGGATCAATGGCAAAAACATATCTATATGTTAAAAGTTCACTCACATTTTTGTATGTGTTTCTTACTAGTCCAATGTTTGGCATGGCATCATATACACATTTGAAATGCGCCGAAATTCCCACTTTTACCCCAAGTCAAACATGGGAGTTTTGATGCAGTGCAGACTAGGCCTTAAGTGAGTGATGTGAGCTCCTGCCTTGTTGGAAGTCATTGTATATAGGCATCTATGTCTCCATGGTCTTGACTATGCAGTGGTGGGGTAGCAAGTAGTGATCCGCAGCATAGACAATATTCGAATTTGCAATATTTTGTGAATAATTCTACTAATATTAATGAATATTCGCAATTCAAGTGTATGACCACATATTGCGAAGATATATATTAGCAATTATAATCGCAATTACCTTCTAATTTTTGCATTGCGAAAATAAATTCGTGGCCATAAGCTTCCCAAAGCACAATATATCAAATTCACTGATGGCGCCAAAGGACCGGTGCCAGACCATAGGTTAGTATGTGCAATCCCAGTTCGTTCAGAGTTTGTCCATGACGGCCAAGCCTGGACCCAGATTACCCGCATTTTCATGGTGTATTACAAATGCATTGGTGTAACGCAATCTATTAAAAATAGGACGCGTTTCACATAATTGACGGAAATGCCCAGCCTTACCGCGATGACAACGCAGGGCCCCACGGATTTGCACTGGACACAAGCCCTACTGATCTACAGTCCCTTTTCATTCATTCACCATTATGGATACGCCACCATTACAAGTCCATGACATATACCGTGATATAGTATGGTATACTAGCACATTGTGATTGTGTAGTTTTAACACATGTCGCCAACATCCCAGTGTACAATTAACAAAAACAAAGATTCGCACCTTATTCTAATTTCCTCGTTTCTAATTGAGGAATGTAGAGGGATTTTTAAGGCAACTGAATTATTAGATTAACACATTCAAGTCACTTTCGATCAGTCTTGTATTAAGTACATTATTTTATAAATCAAATTTCAGAAAAATCAGTCAATACATACAGGTTAGTGTATCTTATTAAATACATGCAAATTCTGCATTCTTTATACGTGTTTTCGCAACTATTGAGATGCTTCATCAGAAAAAGGTCACATGTATATGTTTCAACATTGACTGTAAATAAACAGAAAAGAACTATAATGTTTTGGTTGCTTTGACCTACCTTGCGCACTGCTGAGATGCAGATTTCTGTACTACAAGCAAACCATAGACTTTAATGGAAAAAAGTTGTTTACATTGTAGGCCTGTAATATCCCAAAGTATGGAAAGTCTGGTAGACTTTTTCACAACCAGACCACTTTGGCATAGAGGTATGCCCAGAAACTACATAAAAAAAAGGCAGGCATGACTGCTCACTCAGACTGTACTATATATTGCCAACTTAAATGTTCATTACTGAAATTATGCAGCAGTTGTACTAAAATGCCTGCTGTCAGTATGTAAGATGAAACTATTTGCCTTTTTTTCCTGAAGTTTTTTTCAAAAATGTTAATGTTTTTATACTCATGTTCTTATGTTTTATATCACCAGAAAAAACAGCATTTCAACAACACATAATCAGAAACTATGTCACTGTTTGAAAGTTCTGAACCCCAGGGAGGGATAGAACAAGCAGGGGATGACTCATTTACTTGCGTATGTAAATTTCAGCTTTAGCTTTTGCACTTTGAACAAAAACTCTGCATAGGTTTTGTGTAAAATGTAAATAGGAAAACATGTATACATGTATACAAAAGTAGAGCGCTCCATCTGCTGTGTGCAGCTCCTGAAATTGAGGGGGAGTGTGTCCCCTTGTTAAAAGGACAGGAGGCACTCAAATTAGTGCAACAAAGTCAATAACAGTTAATGATAAAATATTGCTGTCACAGAAATGGAGATACAATGGAGGCTTAAGGTGCCCATACATGGACCAATACCCATCCAAAGTAATGGTAATCAAATTTACCAACATGTGGGTTCCCTGTTCGATCAGAATTTATTTGAGCGGGATTGATCGATAGTGATGGCCTAACTGTCTGCAAAGTGGATAGTTCGGCCACGAACATAACATGTTTGTTTTTCTTCTCCGGACGAACAGTACAGTTTACTTTTCTTCCGCTGACTGGATCAGGAGCAGAAAGATCCGGCCAGTGGAAGAATTCTTTCACCAGAGACCGGGTAGAGAACCCGGTCTTCCAGTGAAAGAAAACCAGCATAAACCAGAACTGCTGTCACGTCCGGATATCGAAACCAGGGACTGTGCCTTTTAGGTAGTGGAAGTGACGTCAGTGACGTAATTTCCGTTTTTTCTGATTCAAATACCCTGCGAACAGACGGAGAATTTGAATCTACCTGCTAATGGACAGACATCTGACTTTTTAAAAAATCCGATCCGCCCGATTCCCAAATGATCATTTTCCAAACAATGATGTATGATTCCAACTAAGGGAGTTCACTCCATGGTGATGACATTTGCATTTGCAATTTGCAGTCACACCTCAGTAAGCCACACAAAAAGGCATCTCTGCAGAAGAATTTTAAACAGATCTAACACATGGTAGGTCACTTTGCACTATCTGCATCAGACTGAGGCAATATCTGCCCAAAAATAAATAAAAAACTTCTGAAAGCAGGAGGGACCCCTTCCACTTTGTTACATATTGTTACGCCTGGGCTAGGGGAACAAGGCAGGCTAAGCCCATTAGCTGGGGATAGGGCAGACTGGATGGGGTTTGGAATGCAGAACAGGCTATGTATAGAACTGGGAGGCACTAGGGCAGGTATACTGGATGCTGGGGGTACTTTGGGTTTTAGGGAGGACTGGAAAACCCAGAGTACATCAGTGGGTAGTATGAACAGGAGTGCTCAGGGGACATGTGGGGCTACAAGCACGAGATGGAGTCTCAAGATACATACGCAGAGAATATGTAACCTTTGTGAGCCCTGGTGTGGCTCGAGGCAGGGACTGC
>CM070036.1:33950682-33966486 GCA_036250615.1 Ptychadena robeensis | reverse complement strand
TCTCCAGCATGGACGGGGGAGGAGACGCCCCGTCATAGGGCCACCACGCTGCACATTGCAAGGGGAGGGGAGGCACAAAATCACCTGCCCGAGGCACGCCCATAACCCGTGCTGAATGGCCAACACTTCCCCCCACTAAACAACACACATAGGGGCCCCCCGGCGGGCCACCCACGACGCACTGCAGCCAGTGCCCTTATTTCGGGGCCAGGCTTAAAATAGGTGGCGGAACTCCGTTCCAGTGCATTCCCCCAGAAAAAAAGCCCTGACTATTGCTATAGAATATATAGAAGTTATTTGAATGTTTTCCACAGACCATAACTACCATATATTCTGAATATTGGTAGAAAAAAATTAGGAACATAATACACCATAAAACAAAACTCAAAAAATATTTTTTGCAAAAACTTTACACTGGATATGTAAATGAAAGGTTTTACTGTATTACATTTCCCTCACACAGATTGTATGTATTGGATATAACTCTTGGTGAGCAGATGGCGCTGTTGCGGAATTGCGGCTCTTTTATAACACTTTGTGGTACAGGGTTCATATTTTGTTATATTGTTACTTGCGTTTGCCCTTTCTGTTGGATTCCGTTCAGACGATAAATCTGGAAGCAGCTTCCCTCTGCTGCTCACAGTTACAATCTCTGCACATAACACAAATGAAAATGTTGCAGGCTATGAAGGAATGTGACTGCCGGTATCATGGGTATTGCAAATTTGCAATATTTCGACTTGTTGCCATCTGGAATTTAGTATAACAAACAGCACTGAAAGGTCAGGACTTTGACAATGGACTTGGGTTGGGGCCAAGAGTTTTAACATGTGTAGATACCGACTGGCCAGAATCACTGAGTAAATCAGGCAGATTTAGAGAGGAAGCTGAGCTAGGCATTGCTATCAAGATGAAGCAGTTCTGTCCTTGGCATAGAGTTATGTCTCCTGCGCTAGCACTAAGTCTGGAAATTGTGTTTGGTGATAGGATTTAGTATTTTATGTAGATCTGTTAGGGAAATAATTGGATTTATCTGAACGTTGTAAAGATTTATTTTTAACACTCAGAGGAGAGAAAAACAATTGCACTTGAGCAATTTGACATCTGTAAATCTTTCACTGGAGCAGATAGCTCTGCAAACAAAAATAAAAAAAGCGGTAATGTTAGCGGGAGCTGAGTCTGCGATGTTCTCACCTGTGGCCATCAGCAATGTGTCTTCCAGACTTTAAAGTCCAGAACCGACCTTTGCCCTAAATACTTCTTGTGGCTCCCGGTCTTTGTACTAACACAGAGCCTGGTACTGATTTATTTGCTGCCATTACTATACAGCATAGCAGGAACACAGCATTTTAAACCTTTAAAATCCTACCTAACAGCAAGCATTGGCCATAACCACTTAATACAACCTAAAGCCCCCCATACACCTTACAATCTTACCAACCAATTTCTGTACAACCCACATTTGTTCTACCAAAACCATGTAATATGAGGAGCTTTCTAAACCTTCCAATAACTATGTACTCTATCAGGGAGGACCCGGCACTAAATAGTTGTTGGTAGACCTAATGGAAATTGTATGGAGTGATTTTAAAGGTGGGGGCTTATGTCATAATGCTCTTTAAGTAAAATGAGAAAAAAAACTTCATCGATTGAATGGAGAATTGATGAGCAGCACTTTTTGCAAATGATCTTGTTTAATTCTTTAGATCTGGACCCTCAGTTTTGATCCCACTCGAAGAAAGGCTGGATGCAATAGATTCGAGCACAATATATCGCCGTGCGCGTTTGCGGTGATCAACTGTTCTTGAATCAGTAAAGGCCCCCATACACGTGTCTGATTCCCACCGGATTCCGGCACGATCGATTCCGGGCGCGTGCACGCGAAACGATCAAGCCGGAATCGCATGCAGCCCACCTTGTCCAATCGATCAGGTCCGATCGTTCAGGGGCCCAGAATCGGATCCGACAGAGAACCAACATGTTGGTTCCATCAGATTGATTCTGCCCAGATCAGGGGGAGTTGCCATTTGTGAGGTGGACAATCGGACACGGATCCGTCCCGGAATCCGTTGGACAAGGTGGTATGCAGCGATGGATACTCTTAATTGGCCGATTGATCACACCTGCGATTCCCGGCAGAATCGCCGGAATCGATCGGATGATGAATCGAACGGACATGGAATCCGACACGTGTATGGCTAGCTTTACATCACGGTTTTCTTTGAGCGGGATAAGGAGCAAGGGTCCATATTGAAAGTATCAACCCAATTATGCCCACCTTAAGTTTGTTTACAATGGGATTGTTCACCCAGGTGTGGCATGCTTGTAGCGTGGGGCCGTCAGCCCCAAGAGCTGGGGTGCGCATATAGAAAACACTGGTTGCGCATTAGACCCGCATATAAGAAATCCCAAGCGCATACAAAGCACACCAGGATGCGCATTAAGAGCATCTTAACATGCTTTATTTTATTACATGCATTTTGTAAAAAACACAGTGGAGCCTCAGCCTAAGAGGAGTGAGTCAAACCATCAATCTGTCTATCTATCATTTGGTTAAAATGACCAGCTTGTATTCATATAATTTTTTTTATCATCTCATGTTTATAAAGCACCAACATATTATGCAATGCGTTTGCACACAGAAGTGCCCATTGCTTCCTGGCTGCTGACAATCGCCCGTATAAATACAGCCATTTGCATGTAAACAAGAAAAGTGCAATAAAAAATATTTTAAATAATCAATGTGGGACCTTGGTTTTAGATGCAATTAAATGGCCTCTTGAATGCTCAGAATGAATACGTTTAATGCAGTTGGTAGGTTACAGTAAAAGTTACATTTGGCACATTGAGTAAAGTATATTAGCCATTGTCCTTGATCTTCTTGCTAGTATGGGTGTATGGCTTATAGTACGGTAGACATCTTAGTTACTGTTTTCAGACAGACAGTTTATTTGGCTGATATTTTCACTTTAAACCTGTTTGTAAATTAACACAATGTACAGGTAATGCTGGTATAGTTACACATGTATAGTTCGTTATTTGTGGGTTTTTCATGTTGCATGAAGAAAGCACAAAATTCATTTGTTCCCGGATCTGAGCTTTCGAGGATGAAGCTGCATCCCTGTAGATAAAGCTGAACAGCTTTGGGTTTTCCAAGAGCCTCAGAATCGCTCTAAAGTCTGTCTACAGCTGCTTGACAGCGTCCAAAGATGGAGCGCGGTGACCCATACAGTTCAGCTTCAGTAACAGACCCAAGGTCTGCTTTCTGAAGAAACTGGAACACTTACAGAGAAAACTGTCTTAAATATATGGTTCAGTGAATGAAGACAATTTTATACAAATATCAGGTTAAAAGTAAAACTGATATGAGATACTGTTACATTGTGTGTGTTTCTGGTGATAGGAGATGGCTTGTGGTTTTGGTGATGTGGCTGTAACCACGGTGGTGATAGTATCATGCTTCATGCAAATCAAGGTGGAGGGAATTGTAAACAGTACAAGTCAATTTTGGCACCTTCTGGCATCTGCAAAAAAAAAAGAGATGAAAGGGAATTTCACCTTTCAATATGTCAGCCTTCAAGCACACATCCCAATCAACAATCTCCCCTAGTTATAGCCTCCTCACCTCATTTATCACTGGATGCACCTCTCTGATGTCAGTTACAATGTAGGGGAGGTGGGGGGTGACCTCGCCATAGGTGTCTCAAGTTTTCAAATCAGGAATATTGGGGGGCAGAGGCGATGGTAAATAGAAAGAAGATACAATGCAAATCTGTTTGAATTCTCTGAAGCAATGTTACAGATAACATTTGGAAAAACGGGACAGCTAGGAGGGTTGATTGCCCAGCCACAACCCAGACCTAAGTACAATAGAAAATCTGTGGGGGTTTGCATTTAGAAATGGTGCTTTCAACAAGTATTAGTTTAGGGCTGTACACACATATGCAACCAGCTTATTATAATCTTTTCACATAAAAGGTATAAAAAGTTTTGAAATGATTAATTGTGGGGTTTTTTTGTTTTTTTTTATCACGATTACCTGGCATTTTAAAAGGGGTGGGCAGACTTAGACATACTCTATAAAAATATATTATTTGAAATATAGTTTTATTTCTCCATGCAAGTTATATTGATGTTTATTGATGGCTAATTTTCCCCTGCAGGATATATTCAATTGCTTATGTTTCCTTACTTCTGCCCATACAGTGTCAGATAGTGTTGGCCCTCACTTAGGTGGCTGATATCAAATGACTTTACAAAGTAGAACATTATGCATGTCATACAAAGTTACATGTTCAAAGTTCCAAGTATTCTCATCATAATCTACTGTGTCCATACAGCATCAGATGGTGTCAGCCAGTCCTGTCAGGATCGTGGGACACTCACCACTCCACTGCAGACAGACATCTGTAACAATTTCCTTTCCCCTTTATTGGAACCTTATATGTTAAACTTAATGAACCTGGTTACTTGCTGGATGCAGGGTGGCTGTTGTTCTGCGTTCCCTGGTGGGGAAAAAACCTGACCTTGGTGGTCACCACATGGTGGTTTTCTAGAAAATCCTTTTTGGGCCAAAACTTTCCTCCTTTGAAAAACCCATGAAGACGTTAAGAAAGAAACGTACGTCGGGTTGGGAGATATATCGTTTTGCGGATTACACCCATGTGTTTTTTTTTTATTTAATGTCATATGTTTGTAACCACTAGCCGAGTTATTACTCATTACCAAGGCCTGTGGCCTATGGAGTGCTTTATTCATGTAATAAATTGTATTTGCTTTTTTTACATATGCACCTTGTGACCTATATACTTTATTGGAGCCCTTAAAATCCCCTTGCCCCTCATCCTTCAGGGAGAACTTTTGATCTGGGTCTGTGGGCCTAGGCTCACTCTCCTGGTGATGTATTATTTGTGTACAATTTTGGGATGGTGGTTCCATTACCAAAAGAATAGTATTTTTTATATTTCACCTGGTGGCTGATATCAAATGACTTTCCAAAGTAAAAAAAATGTTATGCACGTCATCCAACTTCTAATGCAGTGCCTTTTTAAAAAAAATACTAATATAAGAGTAAATGAAAACAGTATATGGGATTAAGGTTCTAATGTTCCCTTTTTTTGTACACATAGCTAGTGATGAGCAGCATAGGCAATATTCGAATTCGTGATATTTCGCGAATAATTCTACTTATATTCGATTCTATATTCGGAAATTCGAATATTCGCGGTAATACCATGTATTGCGAAAATCATATTCGCATTGCGAAAATAATATTCACATCGTGAAAATCTTTAAAATGAATGGTTACATGCTATGTTTATTTTCGCAATGCGAATATTATTTTCGCAATATATGGCCATATTGCAAATATTCGGAATTGCGAATATCCGCCAAGATATTCGAGATATTGGCGAATTCTCGAATTGCCGATATTCGCGAAAAATATTCGGCATTCGAATATTCGAGCTCAACACTACACATAGCTGCCATCTCCAAAGTTCCCAGTATTATCAATATAATCTACTGTAACCATACAGTGTCAGATGGTGTCAGCCTTCATTTAGGTGGCTGCTGTCAAATGATTTTCCAAAGTAGAAAAATTTAGCACTCTATGTACGTCATACAACTTCTAATGTAGCTCATTTGTATATAAAAGAAGAAAATGAAATAAGTGTATGGGATTTAGGTTCTCAAGTCCCAGTAGATTCATCATAATCTACTGATCATTTTTTTGTGCTGGGACAGATACGTTGAAGAAATAACTCTATGACTCCACAAGATATTTGCTGACATATCCTCATAAATCATACTAATTGAATAAAGCATCTTTTGACACATATTTTAACAACAAAATACAGAGAATTGGAAATCCGTCACATTGCTTGAATTTTTATGAAGGGAATGTCCTGTCTTTGAGGTCATTGCAGGTCTGCAGATCCAATCTCTTCTGAAGTGCTACTCAATAATTTACAGCTTTGTAAAATTTATGTTATATAAAAGCTCATTTTAATTACTTCACAGAGATGTTTGAATAAAGATACGGAGAGAAAAAATATAAAAGAAGCTAATAATATTCAGGATCCAAATGAACACAAAAGTAATTTAGAAAAAGCCTAGCATCTTCAAAGTAATTGGCTGTTCTTCTCAAATCTGTATGCATAGAGAGTCACATCCTATTTGAACGTTCTTAGACTTCATAATGTGTAATGAAAGACACTGGATATGGTCTGTGAAATTTAGGAGTCCCTCAGGTCTTTTTATTTCTCAAAGAAACAGTCTTTTTACAGTGAGCGTTATGGTGTTACAAATCTATCAATGATGGATTTTTTGTGTCATTAAAATTATATTGATGGCCATAAGAATAAAGCACGAGGCATTGTCTGCAATGCGAGGAAGTCAAATGGAGCTTTATTAACTCATGCTTTTGACCCGTGGCTCAGAGTAACTTTATCAAATATAAAATGTGCAACTCACTAAACTTGTAGAACGAACTCCATGACCTGAGAAATAAAATTTTACTGCTTTGGATTATGGAAAAAGAAAAAATGTTATGTAAAGTATATGCAAACCATAACAATGAACATCTCTTATTTGATTCAATGTAATAAATCACTGGAAGAGGTTTTTTATACATGACAAAATGACACATTCATTCTGCAAGACACCCAATGCAGACATGACATCCTGTGTATGATCAGCCCAGCCTATTGATCTGCTTTGGGGAATAGGAGGGGGTGGTTTGTAGTCACAATGTTTCATGATAGATACAGTATAGTTCGTGATCACTTAGGATAGCAAGTATGGCAGTGAAAGGGTTACCAGATAAACTACATCTTAAAGATGAGATGATGTATTTCACTTATCCTTTCTCCCCTTCTACACTAATGCCTCAAACAACTTACTCTCCTCTTTTCAGATCTATACTAACCAAGGCCTGGGTCCCCAAGTAACATTTTATATACATTGCTAAAAAAAATAAAGGGCGCTCAAAAATAAGACATCCTAGATCTGAATGAATGAAATATTCTTATTAAATACTTTGTTCTTTACAAAGTTAAACATGTTGATAACAAAATCACACAAAAATAATTAATAGAAACAAAATGTGTTAACCCATGGAGGTCTGGATTTGGAGTGAATCGGGAGCATTGCCAGGCATTGTAGGGGGGTTATACAGGCATGTGGAGGCCATACACTACCACTACAATCAAAGTTGGATCAGCCTGTAGGGTTTTATTTCACTTTAATTTTGAGTGTGACTCTAAATCCAAACCTCCATGGGTTGATAAATTTGATTTACATTGATAATTTTTGTGTGATTTTGTTGTCGGCACATTCACCTATGTAAAGAACAAAGTATTTTATAAGAATATTTCATTCATTCAGATCTAGAATGTCTTATTTTTGTGTTCCCTTTATTTTTTTGAGCTGTGTATATACTAGCTCCAAGTCATGTCCCAACTGCTCCCACTGGTACAGTTAGTCTCAACAGACTTCCAAAGAGTCCATCTTTGTCAGAGACAGAGAGATGAACTCTAATAAAAGTCTATGGGAGTAGAAAAGCTGCAGTTTATAAGCACTTTGGACCTTGTGGCTCCAAACCCCCTCCGTGAACTTGGCTCCAGTGTTAAAAAAGGGCTCTCCAATGGGTAATACAAATCACTATGGTATTCACAGTAAGATAACGAGATCCCCACCTAAAGTCCCCCTTAGCTCCAATTGTACAAAAAAGGATACCATTAATGTATGAAGTTATGGTCCCACTGACTGCTGAAATCACCAAAATTTAAGATAATAGTTCCACTTCATTCATACTTCCTCTGGGGAACCAGAATTTTTTTGAAATGAATGCAGCACTACTGGTACCACATAAGTGGGGTTAGTTACCTTATGTCTCATCTGCAGTCGTCCCTGAACAGGTATCCCTCAAAGGAGGCAGTATTTATTTCCCATAATGTTGCCACTAGTGGTACAAATTAAGTGGAGTTTCATGATTTATTGTCTGTAGAACACAGTAGGTATATAACATGAAGATTAAGCTTCATTCACAGTTTTTTCAATGGCTATGTTTCAGCAAACCCATACAAAGATACTTAGGGCAACTCCTCCTGCTCCTCCACAAAACACATGTCCAGCATCACTTAATCTGTGTTCATTACCATTCTTACACTTGGGAAGCCTTCTCCTCATGGCTACGGCTAGGTTCACATAGGCGTAAAAAAATAGAGTGGAAAATCCTTTTCGCTACCTTTCAGGCATTTTTTTGGGTGCTTTGCATATTTACATGTGAATAAAAAACGCTGATATAAGCACTCACAGCACTTGCAAGAAGCCAGCTACACATGCAGCTTGATAATCATATGAACGCTGTTAGCGGCTTACCCGTTCCAGTGTTTGGCAGGCAGGAGGTCTAATCTCTAGAGGTGGGACATCCTGTTTGGGCCCTCCCTTTGTAGGCAAATGTCTAGCTAGTCTTATGGGCCTGGTTGGGGGAATGCACACCAATTTTTGTTTAAAAAAAAAAAAAAAAATACCCAAATACAATGAAGTCCTCAAAGGGCTTAATGGTTTTCCAAACGTCAAAAACTCAGCCACAAAGCCTGCATGAATCTAGCCTTAATGTTGCCTATTGTCTACTCAACCCACACCTTGATACCTGACAAACCATTGCGTTCTGTCGGTCAGGTATACCATTTTACTTTATATCAGTGATGGGCAACTTAATGTTAAAATAACATTTTGAATTTATACTGACTTGTATAAGCATTTTATAATGAAAAACTTATAGCAGGCACATATAATTGACATTATTTTAAAAATTTTATATAACAAAACTTGTTTTAATTTATGCTTCAAGCATTAGGGAACACTGTACTATGGTAATGCACATTTTGTGTCATATATATTATCAAAGCCTTTGATGATCTCTATGGGGAACATAATCTATGATTCAAGTAGAGGACTGAAGGGGGCCGCTGAACAACACCCAAAGGTTGGGCACCTGGGCTTTAGGTGATTGTTGGCAATGAAATAGATGATCCAAATGAACTCTTCTGATGTTCTTTGTTTTTATTCATAGTGCTCCAGTCAAAATTAGAATGAGAAACTCACTGTAACAGAATGACATTTCCATTACGCAGCACACACAGCAGAAAATCTGTCATCTTTGGGGAAACCTAGTATCACTAAGTATGTAAGATGTTCATTTTCAATTATCTTTTATGCTGCTGTGTTTGTTTTATATTGACACTGCATCAATGTTTTTGAATTGTGTGATTCCGCTGATGCTAGTAAAGTAAGCCATGCTCTGAGTAAGCCATGTGCCAGAATCGCACTGGAACATTTACATCTGCTTACTCTGCAGAATGGAAAATTCACTGATATGTTTGTAGAAGGCGTGTTAGCTATTCCAAGTAGATTACAAATACCAAGATATTTTAATCTGTATTCTAACACGCTAATTAGAGATTTGGTCAAATTTGTATCATTTAAGGTTTGGAAACAATGTGATTCACCCTAATTATCCCTCCATCAAATAATTAATGTATGCAAGAGCTAGTCTCTGAGGTGAAAAAAATGGTTGAACTTAATGTAACCAATCAGTTTAGGGGAATAAAAAACGCATACATAATTCATTCTGGCCTTAAAAGAAAATTAAAACCTATTTTTTTTAAACAGAACTGAAGTTTTAATTTATCCATTCACATTCTCTTCATTCTCTTTCTCTGGTATCGGTGGTAGGTGATCCTTATTGGTGCACTAAGTTAGCCCTGTAATGTACTGTGAGACCACATTTGGTATAACAATGCACCCTGGGTTTCAAGGAAGCTAGTTGTCTAAAGCTCACAATGTTATGACATTGCATCGTTATAAGATCGTTCGGGGAATCAATCCATGGGCAATACTTTGCATGGGGACCCTCGTTCCACATGTTTGAGAAAAGTCAACCAGCATGGCCAGTAATGTCTCAAAATACATTTCCAAACAAAGTACTTCCCTACATACAATAATTATTTTAGTTACACCAACATGGTATAAAAGATTTTACATCGTGGAGGGTCTTTCCAAAAGGGAAAGGTAAGGTAAGGTTTCTACTGCCATAGAACTCATGATCATGTTGTATTCACTATGACAATTTTTGTTTCTGCTATGGGCCCATTACTAACTTTTTAATAACATGAGATAACAAAATCACAAGTGTGTACTATATCTATATGGATAAGCATTAGTACACACCTCTTAATCTTTAAATGCAGATGTTTCACACTCACTGCACTCTTGTCCTTTATTACAAGTAGTAGAAGAATGGGTCTTCCTTAAGTGATCCATGAATGCAAGCGCATCATAGAATAAAACCTTTGCAAATAATCAGCTAATGAAATTTAATCCGTGCTAGATATTTCACCATCAAATGCAAATTATATTATTGCAAAATGGAAGCATCTTAAGCTGGGAATAGACGGTACAATGTACTGTCTATTCCTTATGCGATCCTATGCAGTAGCAGGCAGCGTGATGATGTCATGACGCCCGCCTGCTAGTGCTGAGAATCAGCCAGCACTCTGCATCTGCAGCTCATTAGTTCGGCTGGGGGCAGCCGTCCCCAGTCGAACTAATGGGATCGGGCTAAAAATCTCTGTGCGATCCGACAGGATGGGTGATTTCAGCCTAATCCTCATCAGTTGCAGCCTCCAATTCCTGCAAGACCCGATCCTTAATGGATGCAGGAGCGCGCACGGCATCGGATCGGGGATCGGATCATGCAGGAATTGGTACGTGTATGCCCAGCTTTAGAACAGAAAGTCAACCATGATGTGTGGTGCTGAGGTGCATAGTATGTAAAAGTCACAATCTCCGTCTTCTCATAGATGACATTCAAAGGGTTTAAAACTTCCTCTAGCAAAAACTTTTGTCAAAAAAAACATGAAGCTGCAAAATGGGTTTTCTTTGACACTGAATGGAATCCTAAAGCCCCCCATACACCTTGAGATCGCTACATACAATTTCCATGAGACCTACCAACAACTATGTAGTATAGTGACCTCCCTGAATACATAGTGATTGGAAGGTTTAGAAAGGTCCTCATATTACATGGTTTTGGTAGAAGAAAAGTTGGTTGTACAGAAATTGCATGGTAATTGTATGTGTTGTATGGGTATGTATTTAGGTTTCCAACCATATATTTGTAACTTTTCTTCAGGACAAAACGGGCTGAAAAATTATTGGTTCTAAAAATGTGTGCGGAATAGTCTGTTACTACATGTAGGAGTATATGGGCTGTAGGGTTTTGTTTAAAAACACACACTTGGTTTCTGAATTTTACATTACTTACTTGTTATTTTATTGTTTATAATTACTGTTGTTTGCTCTAAACCATTTTTAGCAAGAACATTCTGATACAATGCCACTTGTGTTACAAAGTTACCAAGTCACAGGCAATTAGCAAGGATCCAGAATCCCCATCATTTGTAATGCAATATATAAATAATGGTAATGGGTGTTAATGAGTTTAATTTATTATGGCTGGGCTATCTAACCGGCTACTGCAGATGGCATTTCATGTCCATTAACTCCCAAATTAATTCTGCCATCACTATTGCCAAGTCTTGAGACTGGAATAAAAAGCAAGAACACAAAGCAAGATCCTTGTTAATGTAAAATTTAATGTACTGCAACAAGGGTGACAGGTAATTTGCTTAACAGCGCAATAGATTTTCCAATAAAGCTGATGGTATAAAGCATTACTTTGTCATTATTTATCTCTGCTATTCTGAGTTGTGTTGAAATTCAAATCCATCCTGAATGGAGGGCGGAAAGTCATTAGTAATTTTGATCACAGCTTGTTACTTTTTTAGTCCCTTTACTGCAAATCACAGTTTGATGCCTTTGTGAATAGGAAGTTCCAGTCACTGTGCATTGTTTCCTGAAAATATGAAATATAGAGGATGGTCCTCCAACTAGCACAATAAACAGCTTCATCACTTTCATTCCTTTACTAAACAAAGCATGTTAAATAGAAGGTAATTATTCTCGTGAGAAGGAACAATAATAGAACAAAGCATTTGTGAAATATAAATGGATGGTAGGTTGTTGGTGAAACATAGAACCTTTAATATGTCATGCCAAATGGTACCATATGGTCTTGATGCAGTGTTTTCACTGTATACCAAAGATTGCTATATTTGTGAGCTGATTGCAAAGCCCTTGAACATGGTATCATCAAAATTGCTGGAGATATAGAGAAGGGTTGGGGGAATATTTGGAAAAAAAAGTTTTGCTCTAGCACATGTAGTTTTTGCATAAATTAAGTAAAAAAATAAAGTTGACATTTCGTTTTTTGAAATTTTGACTTGACTTTGAACTTAAATTGTGTTACTTTTTTATGTTGTATACCCCCAACCCTTCTCTTCGTCTCCAGCAAGTTTGGTGATGATACCATATTCAGGGGCTGTGCAATTAACTCGAAATCGTCAAAATGGTTGCATTTTTTAAAAAAGAAATTCAACCATCTCTACCAAAGATGAAAGGGTTAATCCCCTGAATCCTGAATGATCTGTTTATGGTAGAAGTAGAAAGCTAAGCTTATATGTTTATACTTTATTTCATTCGTTTTGCTGTAGGTATCTCATCATTGAAGTTCCTGCATCTACAGATGGCGGGAGCCATTATAGGGTGTCCCTCTTTCCCTGTTATTTTTTTTTTTTATTAGATTTATTTTTATAATAGAGTAAATGTAACAAGAGGTTTTATAAATGCTTGGAATTTGGAGTTTAGAATGCTCCTGTATCCAATACATCTAGTGACATAGGCTCATATAATTCAGATGCTAGAATTGGACCGAGGTTATCTAAAAAGTAGTTACAGACAATTGAAAAAGCTATCCATTCAGCTATCAATTTGCAGCCTCATTGAAGGTGGACTCACCAAATTTCTGGGTTCTTGTAAAAGGCAGCTGCCCCAATAATTTTTTTTAAAATTATTATTATCATTTTTTTATGTAGCACCAACATATTACGCAGTGCTGTAAATAAAATTAGAGTTGAGATGCCACACAAGGTAACACGCAGGTGCAGGTTATGACACAGGAGGAGTAAAGGATCCTACCCAATCAGGCTTACAATCTAAAAGGTTGGGGAACAGAGTATACAATAGATAGGGTGAATTAGAAGATGGGTAGGTCAGACTGAAGAGGGGGGTTTTCAGGGTTTTTTAAAAAGGTGTCAAAGGTAGAAGCAAGACTAATGGGACAAAGGAGAGAGTTCCAGAGAGTAGGAGGAGCCCTAGAGAAGTCTTGTAGCCACCCATGTGGTGATGGTAAGGTAGGAGCAGGAAGGAAAGGAGCTGAAAGGCTGCTTACGTTTCTTAAATGTAATCAATACTTTTTTAGTCCTTTTCAAGTATACACTATCTATGTATGTATGTATGCATGTAGATGTATGTATGTATGTAAATAAGTGGCTGTAAATGAGCTTCTCTACATCACCGGCTATTATATATAACAAATAAAAAGAAAAGGTCAAAATAAGTTGTTTTAATTGAAAAATTGGATATGAAACTTTAACAAGCAGAGTGTCAGTTATCTATCATTGCTAGATGGAGAAATTTTCAGTATTAGATATAAACCAGCATACAGGCTGTGTGTACAAAGTGTGCCTTCTGTAATTGCAATTTGCATAATGTATGCATAATGTGCAGCGCATGCTTTGTTGAACATGGGAATGTAAGGACATTATGGTCATCTTTGTTTATCATCTACATGTTTGCTGCCATCTAGTGACCCTCAATGTATGAAAAGTCAGTATTTATACTATGTTTAAACTATCATTTCTTTGTGTCTAATTTTTAACAACTGTTACAAATAAACATTTATTCCAGAAACCATATGTCATTTGCTTCACAGGGACTTGTATTCTTAAAAGAAAGAACAAATACTCTTGTGTTTTTGAACTCTGTAAACAACCAGCTCCAGAGACCTACCTTAACTGTTCAGATAATCTGTATACAGTCAGGCAGGACCATGCAAATCATACTGGATGATAGATTAAATGGAAATGTTGCCATTTTGCGTGGTTAGCTTTAAAATGGCAAAGTAGCAAACTAAAATGTTTTTTTTAATTGCAAAATAACCTACCTTCTGGTTTGCATTATTATTTTTTATTATTTGGAAACATTAAGCTGCACATTCAGAAAGCAACATACACTCCTAGCATGTGTTGTGTTCTGGGATGAGTGAACTGAATTGCTTATTTCCAGGGCCACCATCAGAAATTGTAGGTAATTTTTTGGGGACCCCTACCCCCCATATAAGGGGTTCCACAGGATGCATATCTGCTCTGTAGCTGTGGGAACTAAGATGGGGAACCCAGTTGCCATGCCGACGCTGCAACAACAGCGATAAGCATGGCATCGGTCGGGCAGTGGACCGCTGTGCCACTCTAGACGTTCGGGCCGGAGGGCCTGCTTGTTTCATTGGCTCATTCCGGCCGATTTAAACAAGAGAGCAGAGAGACAAAGATGCCAAACCATGTTAATGTAGAAGGTGTCAGGTTAGCTGAGGGAGCTCATGGGTGTCCTATCTTTGTAGCACATGAAAGTATAGCTCTGCTTTAAGATAACTGTCGTCATATTGGAAAGATTAATTCTTTCTTTTATTCGCATTCTTATTCTGCTGCCAATGGTGGGCAAGACAAATAAGGTCCGCAGAGTGGTATACAGATGGCAATATAAACCTGGCAGATGTTCCAACAAGTCCATAATTTGTCTGAAGTAAAACAATTATATTGGCCTTAAATACATTAACTGATGATAATAACATTTCAGTTGGTTGTCATCCATGAATAAATTAATACAATCCAGTTTACATCATCTCTCCTATTTCCTTTAGGAATCCCTTGTCTATGATCCAGAATATTTGTAAATGCTGATTAGATCAGAGAAGGAGAGATATGCAAATATATGCAGTTCACGAAAATATTTATGATTTCACATTCCACACTTATTCATGGATTTCATTTCTAATGGCTGCAAATTAAATGTATGAATAGTTAACTAATTACAAACTGTTAATTTAAGGCAGATAGCTTTAAGTAATTTGGTTTCCTTCTCCAATTATGGAAAGTAAGGTAATTAAAAATGTGTACATTTTAGGTGCCGCTCCATTGATTTGAATACTTAGAATTGTGTAAAAGTTTCAGGGTTATAAATATAAAGGTGGAATAGTGTTTTATTGCGGTTGAATGTGGTGAATTTTCGTACTTTAAAATTTGGCACAATTTAGACGCAGCATCTAAGACAAACAAAATGTGCAAGTGGATTTTTTTGCAGCTTAATTATTTATGCTTCACTTTTTCATTAAACTTCCAATCTCATGGTACATGGTGATTCTAATGTGATTAGACAGGCATTTCTTATTCAACCTTGTAGGATTTTAGATCTTGCTTGTGTTCCATAAATATCCTGCTGGCTGTAGAGATTCTATTGACGTTGAGTAAAGCACCTCTATGTCCCAGTATGAACAAGTGCCTTTGGATCTGTGTATAATGTCATGTTTTATAATATTAGTGGGTAGCAGGGATATTTGTTAGGGATTGGGGTATTCAGCAAGCTCTTAAAATTTATTTTTATTTTAGTTGGAAACCTTCTCCCTTAATATAAGATTTTGTTTAGTGTGTTATATTTCCTGAAACAAAGACCATTAGGAGGGTGGTATTACTGGGGGCAAATTTAAGTGCTGAAACATCACTAGTTGTTACGTCCCCACGGGGTATTGACAGATAACGAGTGCCACCGGCGACAGAGGGAGGA
>CM070036.1:33897497-33924817 GCA_036250615.1 Ptychadena robeensis | reverse complement strand
AATTGGTAGTAGGCTTTCGAGCCTATACAGCTTGGAGTGAGACAACATGCATAAAGAGGAGGATGTATTACTAGGATATCTACCTGAAAGTGAATCAGACTATAATGCCTTTTTAATGTAAGCCAAACCAATGAAAATTTATTTGTGTTGGAACCTTTTCATATATCAAGTTATAGCATCCCCTTTTAACTCATTGATTTGCCTAATAGCCTTAAAATTGGAAACAATGTAACTACAGGATTCATATTTTTCATTGGGATTAACTTTTTATATTCAGCTACACTGAATTTTTAACAAATTATTTAGACCCTTCAATGAACGTAACATGGACAATTATATTAACACTTTATGTTAAAGTGAAATTACACTTCATTAGTCAATGTGCTTAGTGCAGTTTCTTGTGAGGGCAATGATGCTGCACTGCTTCTTTATTCAAAGCAGAGTTACAACTCTCAAGCATTTTTAACCAAACCTTTATGTCCTTTTCATCCAAATTAATGTTCTTTAACAGCAAATATAAAGAAAGTATATAATATAGTAATAGAAAAAAGTTAAAATATAGACAACATAGATATATAAAATATAGACAACATAGAAATTCTTGGTTTGTACATAATTTAGACAGTCCCCATAAAAAATAATGGGATCAGACTGGAATTTACTAACATGTCGGATCACCATGCATTCCAACGCACACGGCCCATGAAAAACCAGGCCCCTGAAATCGGCCCATGTATGCCTACCTTAAGGAGTGAAGACATATATGTGGGTCTTAATATTTAAACTTAAGATTTTTGCCTACAGTTCTACTTTAGAAGGAAAATAAATTGACAGTAAAGCAACCAACATATTAACCTCGTTGGTATTATGCCCGAAACTAGTACAGGCGCAGTTTGATCGTGAATCAAACTGCGCCCATGCCGGGATCGGGCACAACCGCCGGCTCTCTGTGTGCCTACAGAGCTGCAGACACACAGAGCCTTTCTGGCCCCGTGTCTTCGGTGTCATCAGGGGCTGGGGGGGGGGTTGCGGTACCATTGACCTCGATGTTAATGGAGGGGCGCCGCTTTTCTCCCCACACACGGCTGGCGTCTATTTGACACCAGCGGTGTGTAGAGGGCCAGGGGGGAGAGCTGGCAATGGTGGCAGGGTACAGTGTACTCCACCTCCATTGCCGGGGAAACGGCTTTTCGTGCCATAAAAAATCCAGAGGGTTAATATTAACAGACAGACAACCATAATGAAATGAAACAAAATGATATTGTTCACAAACATAATTTTCTACAATAAAATAAAGCCACACAATGGTCTGAATAATAGATAATATCAGAAATGTAGTGAGTGAGATCTCCTGGGTGTGTCTAGAAGTCTGCCCCAGGTTCCCCAGATGTATGTGCCGTGTATGGATATTTGTGTGGATACTTTTGTTTGTCCTGCAGGTCTGAAATGTTGTAATAGGACAGATACAAGCAGTAGCCCTGGGCATGTATCTCTAAGAGGCTTCATATTTTTTTACATTTTATAGCAAACCCCAGTGTAATAGCAAAACCACAGAACAAAACTAAAGCCATGAAATACTGACACGTCAGACACTGCACTTGCTGGAAGGTTTTACTTTTTATTCAGTCATTGCTACAACATACACTAAAACTAATTCATTAGGTGGTGAACTGCGAATCTCTTTATTCATCCCTTTCTTCTAACATCATTGCTAAGCCCCTGAGCAAGGTATCATCACTTAACTTGCTGGAAATGTAGAGAAGGGTTGGGGGTATACTGCTAAAAAAGTATGTCTCTAACACAAATAGTTTTTGCACAAAGTCGAGTCAAAATTTATGCAAAAACTACACGTGCTAGAGCAAAACTTTTTTTTTCAATGTCCCCACAGCCCTTCTCTACATATCTAGCAAATTTTGTGATGATACCATTTTCAGAGGCTTTTCAATCAGCTCACAAAGTCAGCTAGTCGAAAAATTTGACCATCTCTATTTACGGGTTGACAAAGAGCTGCCGCTCAAGACATGTCCCGTTAATCCTATTGCACTCTACCTCCTTTATGTGAGTATTTTATCTTTTAGTTTATCATTTACAGTACTCTACGTTGTTGCACTAAGTTGTGTGCCTTGTGTCTTCGTTCCTATACTACTTTTCACAAAAAATGGTTGAATCTTTTCAACTAGCTGATTGCAAAGTCACTGATGGTATGGTATCATCAACAAAATTGCTGGAGATGTAGTGTAGTGTTGTTGAAACATTTGGGGGAAAAAGTATTGCTCTAGCATATGTAGTTTTTGCATACATTTAGTTAAAAATCTAAATTTCAGCTTTAGAAATTTTAACTTGACTTTGAACACAATGTATGCAAAAACTATTTGTGTAAAGCCTGCCATACACACACCGATCAGCGACCGACGGGCGTGCGCGCTGGCGGCCGTCGGCAAAATCGGCCGCCAATCGGGGGTGCCCACATGGGGCGACAGATCCCTGTCACACCAAAGCTCGGCCGGCCAGAGAGCGGACATCTCTGGCCGATGCCAGCCGATGCCGTTACTTTCAATGAAAACCGGCATCTTCATTAAAGGTAACCGCCGATGCAGTCAGCTCGGGAATGCAGCGTGATGATGTCATCGCACCAGCTCTGTCGGCCCCCACTCGGTGTGTGTGGGGGCCTTTAGAGCAATAATATACTTTTTTGTAGTATGTGTGGCAATGATACCATGTTCAAGGGCAATTAGCTCACAGCCATTTAAAAAAAAAAATTCAACCATCTCTACTATTCACTTACCTGAGGAATACTAAGCCCTTTGTAATGCGCAACTGCCCAAAAAATTACGCTGCCATATTTATATTTACAGGAAAGGGCCATACGTTTTCATGTGTATCAGGAACAAGTTAGGGTAGTCAAACTCATGGGTAGAGATTGGTAATTATAGATCATACGAGATAGAGATGACATGATTGTGTTAATCAGTCATTTATTCTGCCATTTTCAAATGTCTCTGTTCATCTGGCAGAGATGTTTTATATATAATTCCAAAAAAGTCTAAAGGGTGCCAATCTAGGAATTAGGTCAGAGTGGCCCATCTCTATTTTTACAATTTGAAATTTACACTAAGGAATTCCTATAGGGAAGACTTCTGGATCCCTAACTGGGGCTTTAATGGCTCCCATTTGGATGCTGCAGCCTTGCACACAGGACAGAACTGATCACAGATACTTGATTTACTAACAAACCTTTGGCTTCAGACCAGCCCCACTTGGATAAAGGAGTCGCTCTCACCCAGGGGAGTTGGGACTACCTCATACCCACTCACCCCCTTGTTAAGGGGTGTGTTTAGGCTTCATCTAGGACTATCCGCCACATGCTTGGTGCCATTCACGCATATCTGAATACTTCTTCTGGTGACGCAGTACTCTGGGCATCGCACAGAGGAGCATATGAATTTGGAGGTATCACTCCACCACATACAAAGATGTTTTATTTAATATGATATGTCCCTGAAAAAGTTCATACCGAATGAAACGCGTCGGACTGTACAGACCCCCTTCATGGATATATGGTCTCAATATCATATTAGGCACTATGTACTTGCAATTCTTGAAGTTGTAAAAATCTTTTTATGTTTTTTATAAATGTAAGAGCCCTTGAGTGGGCAAATTTGTCCGGTATGAGACATAAATAAAAACTGATTTTTATACTTTTTACATATATGACAGCTACTTTCATTATTTAACTTCTGTTCAGGCCATTAAAGCCCCAATTAGGGATCCAGAGGTCTTCCCTATGGGAATTGCTTATTGTAAATTTCGAAATGTTTTATATATAGGTGATCATCAGACTAAATGAAGGTTCCAACTCTGTCGACTGGTCACAGAAATGGGAAAATCAATAAGTAATACCATAGCACATTCATGAGAAGTAGTGAAACGTAAGAGCAAAGAAAAATGTGTCAAAAATGTATG
The DNA here is from genome assembly GCA_036250615.1 of Ptychadena robeensis. NCBI lineage: Eukaryota > Metazoa > Chordata > Amphibia > Anura > Ptychadenidae > Ptychadena > Ptychadena robeensis. The sequence goes on along the minus strand of CM070036.1, from coordinate 33,920,854 downwards.
AGTATTGCTGTAGTACATTGATGGCTAGAATGGAAATATAAAATATACTGCAGCAAAATCAATGACAAGTAGTGAATCACAATCAAAAAGCCAAAATATAAAATAATATGTGATATAATGTATAAAATAATGAACAGCACTTTAGCAAAATCATGAATAGTATTAAATACTAACATATAATTCTAAGCCTAGAATACTGTAATACAGTGGTGGGCAACTGAGTTGATATGTAGGGCCACAAGTGCGGCCCTCGGCATCACTAAAGGGCCACACATAACATCAATCCAAGCCCTCCCCCTGTCGACATATCTCAGCAGGCGCTGGACCAGAACCCGACAGGTAGTCAAAACCTGACAGCACCCACCCCCCTCCTGCCCCTGGGTACAGCACTCATATGTAGACCTGGTTTCCCTGATCAACATTGCCAATTTTACTGATGTAGGAGCCAAATTAATTAGGAAACCTGATTTAGCGTGTGACCACTTCACAGGTGAGTTGCTATGCCCTATGCATTAACAGTTTGGTTTTGGGGACCGCATGTGGAGGACCAAGGGGGCCGCCGAATAACGCCCAAAGGCTGTAATACATAAATATATATTTTTTCAGAATTATCAGTAATAATTGTTTCAAGTAAAAATAAGCTTGTATTTCCCCTTGTTCTTGAAACAGAAGCAGTTAGTGTTATACTTCACTTGTTATATGAACCCGTGATGTAGTGAAATTTAATTTACAAGTTACTTCCCAGTTCTACATGAGTCTTAAATGCCCTGATGGGAAATAAACAAACTGAAAGTTGATTTTGGCTTCCTTACTTAAGTGTGAATTATACCCAGTGCAATCTTTCAGTGAACTAAAGCTTAAACGAAGGAAAGAGACATTTCCCAGACAGTAAAACATGTATTGTTTTCCTTATTGCTTTGTAATTGATAAGTGGGATCCTTAGGTGAAGATTTGAGGAAGGAAATATTTTCTCCCACATGGCCGGCTGTCATATTATCCTATCTTTTCATCTTTGTCATCTGCTTGTCCCCGCCCGGCTGGGCATTGTGGATCCGCTAGCGTCCCGTTGACACACTGAAGTCACATAACATGCACATTGAAAAACAATGGGCACGTTGTTTGACATGAGCAAAGTGGTTTGCTCATGCAAATGAATAGGTAGCGATATTGCCGACTTGGAGAACACTGTGTCCCAAACTGACATGAACAGTGCCACTGCTGAACTGCATAGTCCTTACAAATTAATTATTAACATGTTCTTTGCATGTAAATAATATTGGTAGGCTAAGAGGGGTAAACAAAGTAAAATGTATACAATTCAAGTACAATGAAATATAATATTTTTTAAAGAAATTGTGAAGGGAATTCAGCAAATGTCTACACATTCTAGGTAGCCATATACGTGTACAATTTTCGTTCGATTCCCAGGTCCCCATACAAAGCGTCGACTGAGAATCAATTGCTTAAAGTGTAGCGGCCCGTGTATGGGCACCTTTACAATGACAAATTTTGGGATTTATGTTTAGACATTTGTAGATAAAACAAGTAGCTAAATATCAATTGTATATTTACCAGTTGTGTTGTGTGAACAGATGGTCAACTACAACTTTCCATTGATAAATCTCCAACCAGGATAATGTTCATATTGATTGTTAATGTGTGTCTTTTGGCTCATTTTTAGTTTATTATATATATAATAGGCATTTGACTTACAATTGACCTCTTCTTTGACATAGTTGCCAAACTCATATGGCTGCTAAGCTGTATATATGTAAGTTACTATTTTTACTTTAATATTTGTCTTGAGACTAGTGGGCACTGTGCTGGTGCTAAACTCCAGCTATATACTAAAAGGTTTTCTTTTGATATATAGAGAGCAGTAAATAGGCATGATTAGTGTGTAAACCAAGGGTGTCCCAACTTTTTGCAAAGAAGTCCAGGCCTGACATTCTGAACTGTTAACATTTAATGTAAATGAACTATACCATGGGGCAGATCTCTTCCTTCACACATACTTGGCTTTGTAATTGTAAAGCTATTTACTGCATTAGCACTGATAAAGGTTGCCCCTGGGTATAATGGGACTTGTAGTCCTCCAGATCTCTAATAACATTTCACCTTAACCCTGATTTCCTGTCTATTCTCTTTTCCATGACATGGTGGAGAATCAGTGAGAAGATACCTTTGCGCTTCTCACATTAATTCTACATCCTGATGCTGATGATGTGCATGCTGCCAACACAGACAGACACAGCATGTGGCTCTAGGTAAAGCTCTCTTTAAAGTGGGGCTGGTACCATGGGGGGGCAAATACTGTTTTGTCACACTAATATTGCAACTGTGCCTTTAATAGGAAATAAGAGTCCTGCTGCTGCCTTGCACTTTAAGCAAGTTCTTTAGCCCATAAATAAAAAAAATTGGTTGGAAGGTTTAGTATCACCCCTCTTTCTTCTAGTAGCAAAATGGTGTCATCTGAGTGCGGATTACATTTCTATGTCATTGATACTGGTTCAGTTGAATATGGGCATCAATTGGCCCCCGGCTAGACATTAGACATGCTTGGTGTAAACAAAGAGAGACTACTCCTTGATTGCAGCTGTGTTAAATCTAAGCAACAGACTACTGATATAAGCAGCGGTGCACATAACTTTGTAGCTCCTAAGATGACTACCAGGAGATAGTGTTTGGTACTCATCCCATATGTAGGGGGGTCTTCCTCACTGTCTCCCTCGCTGTCCTCTGCGTCAGTCTCCTGCATGGTAGATTCTGCTGCAGATGGACTTCCCTGTTCCTTATTTAGCCTCCAATTAGCTATCTTCATCCGCAGGTCACCAGCTGGCTTTGGGTCAAATGAAACTTTCACAGTACAACACGTTTGAACCCCCAGATCTCATACATCAGTAGTACAACCCTGAAATTTTCTGGCTTAGTAACTAACCCCTGAGACTACCTGCAGTCATATTCCAACTGTCAAACAGTGCTTTTATCTTTTTTTACCCTTACATATGCCTACTCTGACTTTCATCCCCCAGATCTCCAACACCCTCAGAAGTCCAATCTTTTTTGGGGATTTTTAATTTACATTCCCAATTTCACACCCCTTACTGCGACCTTTCATGTTTATCCATATTTCCATGCAGTTATCCAAGTGACATAAATTGTATACATTTAACATTTAGCTGCGGTGACATAAATTGTATACAGTCAACATTTAGCTGCGGCAGCCAAGACACGGAGTGCCACCAAGTTGCTAGTACACATATGAGCTTTGTAACAATAATGCAGGTATGCATAGCTCGTTTTTGGCCCCTTTTAAATAGCAGAGTACCACTTATGTACACCCCTGGTTATAAATAGTTGCTAGTCCTTTTACAGGTTCTATTGTAACAAAGTGGGAGGATAGGTTTTTTACTTTGAAATAAGTAATAAGTAAAATAACTATATGGGTAGTTGCTGATAAGAAGTTGCCATATTTGTGTGGATTCTTTGTTATGTAATATATTTTTAGGAGGAAAGAAATGTTAACAAAAAAAACTAAATTGTCTATTTAATTATTAATGGAACCAAGAGAAAGCGTACCATTGTGAAGACGAGAAGAAGCAGAAAAGGGGTGTACTGGTGAATTTCCATTTTTTTATTTTTGCTGTACATTTCACATTCTTAAGACGTAACTAGTCCATGAATTCTGGTTTATTTAAGTTATAAATATTCTGCATATGAAGCAAGCGAATAATAAGTACACGTTATCGTAAATGTAATTAGTCCTGGAGAACTGCCTTTGTGTTTACTTAAATTCTTCTTGACCTAATCCACCACCAGAAGCTGCAATGAAGGACATTTTTGGAACATTTGATAAGAGCCACTCAATATACTTGTCAGGAAAGTACTCCTGGGGACAGCTGATGGATTTCTGCTAAAATATTAACATTCTACTGCGAGGACTGACTCTCTGCATTGTGTACTAATTTTAACATTGTGTTGAAGACTAAATATTATAGCAAGACAAAAGGCGCCAGACATTGGCTTAGTCAGCAAATCTATTGGGGGGATAGTACAAAATGTTTTGTTTTTAGAAACTATATCTGTAATTTATGAATTACCAAATTCCACTTTTCTTCTAACTCCATGGAATCAATGATGAGGTCAATGATTTGTCCTCTTCGAGTCCAACATCAGCATAGAATGGGGTTTGAAGCAAATATATACTAAAATTCCAAAAAATACATATGTAAAATTAACGTTTGACTTAGTTGCTGTTGCCTGGAATTATTTTCCAGGCTTCCAGGGGGTTAACTCTGGGTGCAATATCACAAGTGGCCAATGGGGCTGTTAATAATGGTTTTCTATGGGAAAATATGTTCCATTCAGTTTAATGAATGCCCAGATTAGGGGTTTTCCTGTCTATCTCTGCAGTAAGTTCCAGCTGTGCACAAGACAGGCAGCGAGGAAGGGCTGTGAGGGATCATCTCAAATTACTCATTACAGGTAAGTTTTTCTGGTGTTTTTTTAATGCATTTTAGGCTAATTTAGGAGGGAGAGAACCGCTCCCCCCCCCTACTAAGTTAGATAGGAACTAAATAGGAGGGAGGGGACTTTAATCTCCGGATACCAGTACTGACGTCACTTTTGGCATCTGGAATACGGAAGAGTCTGGCCAAAAACCGGAAGTGACGTTTTCCCAGCCAGAGAAATTGACAGGTATGTTCTAGTGGTAGGTCTGTTTTAAGGAGTATAAGCATTGTTCTGTGCATCATGGAGCACTACTGTGTGACAAGGCATGTGTATCAATGGTGACCTAAACCATTGAGACTTAATACGACTGATCAGCAAATCTTCCTTTGTAATATGAACATTTATTAAATATTTTTGTTTTAAGCCTTACTCTCTTTTTTATTTATTATAACATTGTATGTGCTCCTCAAGATTGAAAGGATTCCTTTAACTTTACTGAAAAAACACATCTAACAACTCCACCTGGGTCATCTACTGCAGAAGCATTGCAATGGGGGCTGCTAGTGCTAATGGAAGTGCATATCACTGGTGGGTGTGTTTAATGTTTTATTTTTTGTCACATCTTTGACACCAGCACTGACTGGACATGTCAATGAAACGCTAAAATTTTGACATTAGCATGCAAATACATGCTAATTATATGCAGTGTGCAACTCAGCCAATTAATTACAATCACTACTGTGCTTGATTGGCTCAGTTGCAATCTGTATATAATTTGCATGTGAATGTCAATATACCTTTTTGGTATATCTAGCACTGACAGAAATGAATTGGGGGCAGTGAAGGTGATCAGTAGCTGATAAACAAATCTACAGCACTCAATGGAAAGAATAGTTTTCAAGAGTAAATGCTGTTACAGACAATGCAGATCCTGCATTTTAATAAAAGTATATGAGTATAATAATACTAAGCTTAACCTTTAAAAGTGTTTTTTATTTATTTAAGACACTGGACACAGGGTTTGCTCAAATCCTTAAGCTCATTCTGGGTAAGCTCTAGTAAATACAAACTGTTTGATGATGGCCATGGTTGGGGGTCGCACTCTCTTTTTAATCCACCAAGGGAACCACTGATGCAGTCATCAACTCCATACAGAGTTCCCAAAAATGTATAAAGAGAATGCGCACCATAGGGATTACAATACTTCCCTTGAGCAGAAAGTTCAGGAAAATCAGGATAAGAGTGGGAGGTCGGTATTTAATAGAGAGATTCCAACTATTTACTACAGAAAATAGGATCACACACATAAAGATTTGACCAAGATTTTTGTTCTGTCTCTCTCCTCAAGTGCAGGGCTGTTGCCATACCATGGGAACCAGGACACGTTCCTAAGGTTGTCTATTGAAAACCTTTAAGTTATGGAGCAGAACAATGACAGTACCAGCAAAATTAGTGTCGAGCAGCATATTGTATATTAAAATTTGCATAATTTTGAGAATATATAGAAAGGAACATTCAAAATTCATAAATTCGATTCGACTGTATTCTATTGCCTTACATCGCGCGCGCGTGTTCGCAATTATTCACAAAGATTCGCAATATAGCTTCTCTTCTTCATTCTGTGACTTAGCCAGTACAAGCACTGTGTGTATATGTGCACAAATATGCGCGATGTATGCCGGTTAACAATGTTGAAGCATCATATCACGAATATCTGCCATTGCGAATATCCGAGCGCACATTTGCAAAGTATTGCGAATTCTCGAATGTCGGATATTCATGGAATATATTCAAATTTTGAATATATTCTTGCTCAACACTAAGCAACACTAACACTAAGCAAAATTGGCAACAACTATTTATTACATTTATCACTTATTACAATGTTTCAGGACACTTTTACACTAGCTGCAGTGCAATTATTATGGGCAACATGTGTGTTAACCTTAGTTATTGAATGGGAGATGCTTATGCTGCAGCATTAAAATGAGTGCTGCAGGGCATTATGCATTAACGCATAAAGCAACATGCACAAGTGTAAAAGGCACAATAAGTTTTCTATGGAAACTCTGTGGTAACACTTATGAGCTGTGTTGCTTTTATAGTGACACAACACAGCTATTGTGAAAGGGCCCCAAGATTATGATATTGCTATCATAGTTGTGAACAAACCAAAATACCTGGTGATACATGACAGGTGTAAAGAAGTTGACAATAGATATTACATTAAAGCATATAACAATTGTTTTTTACATTTTATAACCATTACTCCATCAGTAAAAATACAGTTACCTTATCATGATGATAATACAATAAATTAGCAGATAACATACTTATTCAATATAGGACATGAAGATAAGATCATGAAAAAATAGCACAGGAATAATGGAATACTTAATTTAAAATGTGTTTGGATCGTTATTTCATTCAGCTATAAATACATTGCTAATTGTTGTGATGCAATCAAGGTGAGATGTTATTGGGTGCTAATGATTAATGTGAATTTGTGACTGTTATGACCAAAAGGGGTAGGTACAGCAAAAAACATGACTTGCTTTCTGTAGAAAGTTGCAGAGGTATGAATATAGTGACCATTTCTCAGATCAATAACATTTATGATAACTTTGTGAGTAAAAGTGAAGCATATGAATGCAAACAAATGTGATAAATAACATAATGGACAACAGTATGGAAATCTGGACGGTGGCTTGCGTCTTCTTGCTCAGCTGGACATACTATCTGATAAACATTGATCAATAATACTTGTATGTCTGCACTAGTTAAAGAAGTTGAAGCTTTACAAGCTCATCTCTCTGGAGCTATTTGTATGTTGATTAGTCAAGGCAGCTTGTTAACAAAGATGTGTAGTCAAGCGAACTGCTTCTCTTTAATTCCACCAGCTTAGCTGTGAAATGCTGTGATTGAACATTACTGTCTCATGACAGATATGGGTGTGGATTTTGGCTGTGGATTTTTACATGATAAAATAAAACCCTCATACAGTTGACATTTGGCTATATTTCAGACACTGTCTCCATGAATGTACATGAACATTTAATCTGCATTTAAGATGGATATGCTTCTCTGAAGAATTTTTTTATTGGTATAGTTGATGTTAGGATAATGGATATACACTGCTAAATTGGTCTGTTATTAGATGAATGATTATTATCAGCATGCGATCTGATTGAGCTTCTAAAATGATAAAACCATTTAACTATTCCCCAAACCCCATTATAACATGAAACCATTTGCAAAAGTGAATGAAATGTGCCTAATAATTTAATTGGATTTCTACTTCATATTACAAATCTGGAAAGAAACATAAAGTGTTTTTCTATCCATAAATTATTTGAACAGCTTTTAAATAAGCATTTGTATCAACTGACATTATGGTCAAGTACATAACAATCACAAGATTATATACGGCAAATGATACATTTAGAGCCCTGCTGAGCCCTTACTAATTGTACTTGCCTTTAAGTTTATTAGATATAACAATATTATATGTCATTTGCTGTTTATCATATCTAGCAGAGTTTTTGTAGTAAGTGAAGTGGGCCCAAGAGACCATAGATATTTTCAAACTTGGTTGTCAAAAACATTAGTGACAATTTCAGTTTTATGAGGGACCACACTGCTCTGTGTAGAGGAGAAGGCAAGTTGGGGACATGCAACAGTAGCTATTGCTTGTCCAGCGATCTAGGAAGTCAGATTGCTAAGCAGTGTTGTAGAAAATGACAATTTTGGAACATCTATCTTCTGTAGCTTTACCGTTAGCAATGAGAATGACACAATCCTTAACTGTTACATTCTAAAATTGTACTACAACAATATTAAAATAACACCAACCATTTAACAAAATAAAAGTGCAACATAGGGCTCATTCACACGCATGAAGAGAAGCTCGCAGGTTGGTTTTGAGGCTTTTGCCACAAAGAGATGTCATGGGGGCGTTACTTAAATGCCCCCTGGGGGCCGCACACAGGCTTTCTGGGCAACCATGTAAATTTTGCCTTACATTTAATCTGGGGCTTTTCCAACAGAACTTATTTGTTGTCAGGGCTATATTATTCCCAGTCTACTGTGAATGAAGAGCATCATGGCTCTCACCATTCACAGGGTCTCAACACTTGATTAGAGATGGTAGTGAAATTTCAACTAGCTGATTTTGAGTATCATCACCAAAATTGTTGGAGCTGTATAAGAGGGTTATAAGAATATAGCATTGCCCAGGGCAATCACTGTAACAACCAGATTCTTTTCAATAAACTATGTCAAACGGCTTGCACACAAGGAATAAAAGAAAAGCTTAACTCTTTCACAGAAGGTGGAGAGGGGAGGAATCCTGCGTCTCGCCCTAACTCTAGACACCTGTTGGAGGTCCGCAACCATCTGCTCAGGCAAGATGAGGAAAGGACTGCCCTAGTCCAAAGGGGATCCCTTTTATTTGCCACGGATGGTGGTGGTAGTTCCCAGGCACTGGCAAAGCGGACGGCTGGTCGGCGAACACAGTAGGAGATGGGAACACAGCGCTCCTAAGTAAGCGGTAGACACACTGGCTGACAGAAGCTCCACACTGAACAGGGATGGATTTTTGCAAGGGAGTACCCACAAAAAGAAAGCTCAAGTAGAGGTGTGCCAAGGTGAAAAGTATACATGCTTTTTATAAAGGAAGGTTGATCTGAACAGGGAGGAATCTGGCAGCTGCTGTACAGAATTAGATATATTACTTAAAGCTGTACACACCGATATTACACCATGTCATGACTAGGAGTACACCCTATATAACATTAGCTATATACAGAAGTGTAAAACCACTTCACTACAGGAAGATTATAAAAATGAGAAAGAGGTAGAACAGGTGGGTTTTTTATAAATGTAATTCAAAGTCAAGTTAGAAAACTAAAATTTTAGCTTAACTTAGAACTTAGTTAATGCAAAAACATCTTCTAGAGGAATTATTTTTAAAACCATTCCCTTAATTTGAATGTAATTTTGATGATATGTTCAGAGGCTTTGTAATTTAAATCAGCTAATCAAAATTTCTTGACCGCTTCTATTCTTGATACACAAGTAGACATTTATTAATCCTAAAAAAGATTTTGACAGATTTACTACAAGGTTACAGCTAACTTTATAAATCACTCTGTAGACTGCACTCTGTAGATTGCTCTCTGACATAATGAAACCTCACCCTGACCATTTCTAAGTTCTGCTTTTGCGTCAAGTAAAAATCTTCTGCATTGGTAAACATGTGATGACTCAGTTCAGTTGACTGCCCAGGATTACACGTGCAGAAACTGCAAATATACAGATAAAGTTCTACTAGAACTTCAGAAAGTGGCACTGACATCATTACATAAGTGTTTGCATATGTTGGTACTACCGTCCCTTATAAAAATGAAAAAAAAGAGGAGCCTGTTTCATGTGTCCTACCAGAAGAAATCACACAAAGGATAATTATATAAAAAATGGCAAAGCATATAGCATGTGGGAGCCGTCAGGAGAACTGTCATGATTAATGTCTTCACAGCTTCAGAGGCCTTTTACATTGGCCCCATTTATAGGAATCCTGTTGTACCTTTCACACTGGCCCCACATTGTGTTGCGCATTACAGCAAAACTGAATATTTTTTGCACCGCAGCACTTGGCATCTACAATGCATCTGTGTAGAAGATAGCAAGCGTAGCACAGTGCAAATAGTGTTCAGCTAGAAATTTTCGAATTGTGAATTTCTTTGACGAATAGTGGGTATTCGAGAATTCGGGAATTTCGGGAATATGGCGGTGGATATTCACTATTTCAAATATTCAAAATATTATGCACTGGCACACTTATTGCTATGCATTGCGATAATATAATCTCAATGCTATAATAAATACCTCATGTGACCATTTATTTTACAGATAATCACATTGCGATAAATTTGAATATCGAATCAAATATTAGTAGAATTATTTGCAAAAAATTTCAAATTAAAATATTGCCCATGATGCTCATCATTAAATGCAAAGTGCATTGTTTCTTGGCAGCGATGCGTTTGTGGGTAATACAATCCTGGTTGTTGCCAGTGAAAAGATCATTAGCTCTTACCACTAATTTAAACATTTCCATCAGAAATTGCTTGGGCAGACTGACCTGCCAGGAACCTTTATTTCTAAAGCCTACCAAATTTCTTTAGTTAATATTTTAACTATCTGTAAAAATTCTGATCACCGTTGTACAGTAGTAGGAACAAGGACACGAGGTGCACAACCAAGTACAACAAAGTAAAGTACTGTAAATTGTAAAATAAAATAAAACAAAAGACAAAATACTCACATTAAAGGAGATTTGCAAAGATTGATCTCTTAGGGCCGTGTGCTTACCAGAATGACGTCACTTCCTGCTTACAGGTGCTGGAGGACTCAACAGGATCAATGGGTCAAATTTCGAGAGTCCAGGTGGACATATTGAGTTTGAATTTCCTGAATCCCAAGCAGCTACAGGAGATTTACCAGCTATTGTTCACCAATCCTATAGCACCAGGTGGAATAATGTTATTGGGCAATCTGCCCGATTAATGAGGCTCTGTCTTGCAGACAATTGTCCAGTATAGCCTCTGTATAGCAGGGTGCTTGATTGTGCTCTTTTGTTTGCTTATCTGTCTGTCTGCGAGTGTCTTGTTGGCAACAGTGACCTGGCCTGATTTTGGATCTTGCTTGAACCCTCCTTGCCCTGACTTTGTATTGTCCCTGACCACGTAATCTGATCTTGGTAGTCATTGTGTGCCCAGGTGCATTACATAAACTGGTTTCCATTTTGACTGCATAGTCCTGGGTCCTAACTGGTGATTAATTAAGTGCTGCCTACCCTGAACAATCGACCAAAAATCAGCTCGAACCTTGATCCGACATGTCAGGTTTTTTTGGAGGATTGTTTCTAAATCAAAGTATGTTGGCGGAGAAAATCGACCACTTGCTTTGCGAGGGACCCATAGCTCCCTATGTAACAGCTTTCTGATTGATTGATTGATTGATTGATTGATTCTGCCTTTTTGGCGATTGGCTCCTGTCAAAATGGACCCCATATCGCATTCCCAAGATGTGGTGCCATCGATTGCAAAATGATCGATCGCTGGGAACGATCGAATCAGGAATCGATCGCAGACAAAAGAACTTTTATTCATCAAATCTAGTGTATTGAACATTTTATGTGGGCACCTAAAATCTACATGGTTTTTGACAGCTTCTATTGTCAGTGGCAGTTTTTTTTTCAGAAGCTATGAACTCTCGTCATTGCCATCTGTGAAGTGAAAACATCAGATGCTTTTCTGCCAAGTCTGACTGCATAATTAACATCTGGATGATCAGGGATTTCAGGCTATGTGATTGTGCACACAAAGTAGAGCACACCTCAGTACAGAATCTACATCCTTTCATATAACCGCATCATTGTTCCTTCTCTGAAGTTCTGCTTCTGTAACTTTTTATTAAAATATACAATAAAGGTTTATTGTTAGCTAAGTTATGTTATGTAAGCTAAAAACCTTATATAATGGTGCATTTGTCTTCAGACTTTTTATATAAAAGTATTGTAAGGTTATTGACATTTTCTGGAATGGAAAAAATGATTGGGGGAAAACACACTTGACTACAGTTGGGCCAGTGAGTGTCATTGCTAAGCTTTACCTAATTGTTATGGTCACCACAAGAATGGTTCTCTAACAAATTGCACCAATAGTCAGAAACCTTTAAGTAATGATAATGCATTAATTTTTATAATTTTGTTTGTTTGAAAATTACAGATGTGGGCCACATGTGGCTTGCAGTGTAATTATATTTACCCTGTGAAATAGTTTTTTTAAATTGTATTAAAGTAATGAATGGCACAGATGTATTTTTTATGACATTTGATATTACATGTGTTTTAGTATTATGCTTTGCTTGTTCTAGGTTCAATGTTTAAGCAAAAATGTATGAAAAAGTGAGTGATCTGATGTGAAGGAAGACCTTCCACAATTGTAGACATTTTTGTCAATAAATATAAAGATTGGTTGTGGCTTTGCCCAATGTATGAGTTTGACTAGCCTGATTAGGCAATTCTATATAAGTCAGATATAACTCACATTTGTGTATATATATATCTCATACAAAATATTATCCAAATTGTAAATATCTATATTATCGTTGAAAGGTCTTCCTAAAGGCTGCCATACACGGGTCGATGCCCATGAGATGGCCCAGCCTCCGATTCCGATATCGAAGGAGCTTGGGGCGCAGCACTGCTGCGTCATCGAGCTCATACGATGCTTTGCAGGGGGACCCACAGTCCCCATCCAAAGCAATGGACAATGTCTTTGAGCGGTATTGATCCCACTTAAAGACAGGGGTGGTCGCATTAGATATGCGCTAGATCGATGGCCGTGAACGCGCATGGTATCGATCTAGCGCATATCTATGCATGTATGGGCACCTTAAAGTGGACCTACCACCTGGGAGGTCACTCAGCATTATCAGCTGCAGCTAAACCGATAGTGCTGAGATCCTTGATTGTAGTAAACAAATCTTCTGACAGCTGAAGAGGAGCTGGTTACAAGTGCTCCCCCTCCCACTGCATTACGTCTCGCCTAGGCAGCCGAAGTGGTGTCTGGGAGATCTCTGCCAGGCAGGAAATCATCAGCAGCAGAATCCCCCTTTTCACACAGCCCCCCCCCCCTACAAGTCTGCAGCTCTGATCAGAAGACACCGGAGGTGGAGAGGAGAGGGGGGGTCAGTGTGGGCAGAAGTGTGCAGATGCCAGGAGCCAAGATGCAAGCAAGTGAAGACAGTTTAGTGTGGGTTTTTATTTGTGTAGCAGTTTTCCAGCATCTGAACTGCTTTTTTTATTTTGAGTGTAAAACCGCCTTAAGTATTACCTAATTTAGGATTCACATTCCTGTGGGGTGGAGCATAGAAAACGGTGGCTTTATAAAAGTTGGGGGGGGGTCTAAGTCTTTTACCCATGAGGAATGGGTATAAAAAAGATTGATCAAAATAATCTGGGACAAGAGGGACAAGCTACATGCTCATTCTGTATTTGTCTTAGTATGCTTCAAGCCTAAAGTATTAGTTTAACTGTCCATGAGTGTCCTACATCAAATAGACAGAGCCACATCCCTGGGTACGAAACTTCAACCAATAAAAGTGTTTATTAGGGTATTTGTATGGGAGGGGCTAGTTGTTCGTGCACATTAAGGTTTCTTATCAAAAGGTGTAGTTTCCGTTCAAATGATCTCTCTAAACAAGACTATGTACCTATGGCTTATACCAACAGCCATTTCTAGAATCCTAAAAATCAAATATTCAGTACATAACATACAAGATGGACCCCAGGATGAAGAAAGATTATTCTTAAGGTGAAACAATACATTAATGTGTTTGTTTAGTTCTTTGGCTGGAAATGACCTTTGAGATAAGTATAAGAGGATTTGCCAGGAGAATTTTGCGACTCTCTTTTAATAACATTTCGGCTAAAGGACTAGCTGAAATTTGTGCACGTAGTAGGTCAGATGGAAAATCAGGTGCTTGTTTTTTTATCAATGTACAGTTTACAGATCATTGCACACCCCTTCCTGTGGCTGCAATGACTCTGTAATGGAGTGCTGACCGAATTGCTGAGAATGGCATTTGTTTAATGTTTATGCTTTATTTCAAATTTGCTTGAGTATTTCTACAGATTTTTTCTGCATGCCTACCTAAATGTAAGCAATACTTTCATATTCAAAATAGTAATGCTATTATTAAGAGTTCAAATATCATTTTTACCTGTTCAGATTTAAAGTTACAGTAACCTCTTCACTACAACTCTTTATTTTTTCCCCAATCCATTTTACACTGCACCCACCCCTACAGTGAAAATTAATACTTTGCATTCCCTTTTTCTTTTTAGTGAATATTTGCTTATTATTTGTCTAGAATAGTTAAATGGAGATTCTGCAACTGTTTCTTTACAATGGACTTCTGAGTATAGGTCAAATTTGGTAGAACTACAAGTCCCAGCATGTCATTATTGGCTAATAAATGGCTAATGTTCGACAATTTTAGTGCCAAGAAAAATATTATCTTGTGCTTGCAGTTCTCAGCTTTTTCTATGTGTTTAAGTGGCTTGAGCTGGAAAATGGGACTTTCTCCTGTCGTATGTCCCATCCCCTATAGTTTCTCCTCACATATCAATACATGATGTTCGATCAGAAGGGAAGCATTGCTGGAAGCCTGGAGATTCAGACTCATTTTGGATGCAGCATACCACTGGGGCTGGAATGAGTCTTTCTGTGAGTAATTTTTTTCCTCCCCAAAACCATGGATTATGGTCTGGTGCTCGAAATATGGTACAGTTTTTTTTCGCACAGTAAGATGCGCCCCATCATTTTGGAGAGATAATTAATAAGAAATAAAATAAAGAGTTAGGGAAACAGCCATTCTTATACAAAGGGAATATACAGAATGTTCCATCAAAGTAGGCAGAGCTGGACCATGAAGTATTCACTCTGTATTCTTCTGTCAAAGCCAAATTGTGCAGAGCTAAGTATAGCAGAGTGTGAAGGCCTTAATTTTAGCATGTGTCTATGTCTATACACAAATGGTACCCATTTTCTGAACCCACTGACCAACTTATCGAGAGACACATTTTACAATCTGGCTCTAATAACTTACCCACGAGTACCCATTTACATATGGGAGGAGAGATGTTTCATCATTTTTTTTATTGCAATGCAGAATGTTAATGTAAATACACAACTTTTTCTATATAAATAGCCTCAGTTCACCCAGCTGGTTGGTTAGTGTGTTCAGAGAATTGGTATTGTTAGTGTTAACACAGATAAATTTTCCTTTTTAGCAGAGGCCTTTTGGCTTGGCTGAGGAAATGGAACATATTCCAGTCTCCTGGGATGCAGTGTAAACCAGGATGTTTGGGACTCCATAATCCATAATAATCCATATTTTTATCTGCTACTTTATTTTAAAAAAAGTGTTTACATGTCAGGAATGTTTACCATTCATATGCAAAACTCATTCCCTTAATGCAAACACACAGAACACTGGGATTATAGTGGCATGTCACCATCCATCTGAGAAATGATTGGTTTATGGTAAAATGCGCTGTTACACATGCCATGGAGAAGACATTCAGATATTATGAAGGTTGAATGCTGTTTGGCAGTGAAACGATAGTGACCTCCATGGGGCACACAGTTAAATCAGACATTGCAGACAGGTGATTTCATGTGAAAGGACAAAGAAAAATGATGCTGTCCCGGATCCAAACTGCTAAAGCTTAGTCATTTGGCCATATCACGCTGAGACTTAATCATTCCCCTTTATCACTTGACTTATTTGTAAACATAACATTACCTAGGACTTAGAAAGATTAATAGAAGCCCTGTGCCTTGCTCAGTTGTACAGCTTTTATATGAAATTAGTTATGGCTGATTATTTTGTTATTTGAAATAATAATAATATTTCCAATATTATGCTTGAGGATGGGGTTTCAGTTTAATACCACGGTTGTTTTGCCTCAAACTATGTGTCTCAGTAAAGGTCTTAACTTCACCACCCAATGAAAATGGTTCTCCTTTGTAACTAGTTCAAGTTGGCATCTGTACTCCATAGAATGAAACATTTTGATTTGAAAGTACATAGATCGACCCGCACTCTTACCCATCCACGATCATCCCACACAGGCTCCCTCTCTGGCGAAAATCACAAAACATCCAATTCAAGTGCTGGAATTACTCTCAAACCACTTCCACATGGTGTCATGGAAATCTTCAAAGCATAAGTCGAGTATCTGCACGTTGAATAAAAATTTCAGAATTTATTGAAAAAATATTGATATCAAAAACATTAATTACAGACCGTCACCATCACGGGGGTCCCCCTACCTGACATGTTTCTCCCCGTTATTAGGGGCTCATTTGTAGGGATATTTTGGATGTCGATGTTTTTTCAATAAATTCTGGAATTTTTATTCAGCGTGCTGATTCTGGACCTATGCTTTGAAGATTTGGATTTTAGAGATGGTCGAAAAAAGTTTCAACTTTTCAGTCCGTCAGTTTGTTTGATATCCTGTGTAAAATTTTTACTCTTTGAAATTCTGACCTAAAAATCTATTTTTATTTTTAATAAACCAAAAATGTATCAAATATAAATATAATCCCACACCCTATGGCATGAATAAGGAGGTTTCCTTGACTTCTTAGCCATTCCTTAAGGGTTGACAAGTATATTAAATGAAAAATGCTATTTAAATGAAAGATTAAAAAGATTAATACTTATACTTGCTTACAAACAATATCCCTCACTGTAACTAGTTCTGCGCTGATGTCCTTTAAAGTCCGTGCTGGATAGAGTACAGGAAGCACTTGCTCACATTGCTTAGTCCTGGCTCCCATATGAACGCATGCTACTCTTAGTGTTCATGTCCATACACCTGTGGCTAATATTGATCAACATGACCACAGTTGGACTATACTGGCATGCACAGTAGCATGGGTCATTCGTCTAATGCTAATGCATATCTCCTTGGATGTTGCCTCACCTGCAGCAAAGTTTTTCAAGATTAGCTGCAGGTGACATTCAAGGACATGCAAAGTAACGTAGGAAAAAACTTTCCTTGCTACTGCGCATACTCGACAGGTTACTTGACAGTATATTAATATTTACACCCAGGTACCTGGCCAGGGCTGAGTGCAAATGCTTCTGTTCAAAATACATAAAATAAACATATTTTAAAAGCAGTTTGGGACCCTCATTTAAGCTTGTAGAAATTGATATTGTTAATTTCATTACATTTTTATATGTAATTTTTTATTTTTACATAAAAACAGAGATTTAAGTAGACATTTTAAATTTAACTTTAAATCAAAACACTAGTGTAGTTGAAGTTTTGCAGTAATAATATATTTCTGTAAGGGGGCTTTAACATGCTGCAGAATTTGACCTTCTCCATTGACAATGCTGAAGTTTTTTTTTCTTTTGGGGGGGGGGGGGGGGCTGACAACAGGACCAAACAAAAACAAACTAAATTCATTTATTTTTCACAATCCTTGATTTCCTGTTTTGTCACCATTATTTCTTCCAGAGTACATTGTACCCAGCATTTCAAATGATTGCAAGCTGGAGTTTCTATGTTATCATAGAACATCTTCTGTCATAATTAACCTTCCCTCCACCCACTCATATAATGAGCTTGTGGAGCCTTATTGTTCAAACATGTCATTATAATCTGTGATACCGAAAGGCTGAGATTCTATTGCCATGAGACAAATTTATTTGAATATTTTTCTCTAATTAAAATAAACTTTTTATTTAATCTTTGCTGAATAATATTTAAATCAAATTGAGATTTTACATAGTGTGGAGGACCCCAGGGATGGGTCTTGCATGGCAGATTTGTCTACCCATTTTATAGACTGTGGTCCTCAGTGTATTCTGGGTAAGGAGTTCGTGGATAGATGGGGAAACTGAGGGTTGCCACTTGTAAGATTGTTTAGGGTTCCAGCTCTGGAGTGTGAGGGAATGAACTGGGTGGGCCTTCCTACTCCACCTGGCATACACTCCGGGATTTGCTACTGGCTTTCAGGCAGACAGGAACTCTGTCTGAAAAACGCTCAGATGATCAGGGAGGGTGTTGACTGTGGAAGTGGTGGCCAGGTGGGGAGCCTGTGTGAAGTCCAACTCTCTCTAGAGAAGACTACTCCTGTGGAAAGCCTAGGAGGGCTGGCAGGACCTTTCAAAATACAGGCGGACTGAGAAACAGTGGTTAGCTTAAAAAGTACCAGTGAATGGTTGTTCGGTGTACTGCATGAACGTCATTTTATAACTGTACAGTCTTATAACCTAATTTATCTTTAGTACCCAATTAATTATTGAATGATGACCAGGTCTAACACCTATTGGTTACAATGTATTGTTGCTCATTGCTGTACCTAAATATGGATTGTCTTATGTGGACAGCTTCCTTCCACTGACAACATAGCATTTCATTGGAATAGATCTCAGGGCCTCGATTTACATTTTAGAGTTTTGGATGATAGCACACACACATCACAGTTAATTCAGAAACTTTATTATGAGGTTCAACTTGTGTACCTTGGTCAGTCTAGCTTGTTCTAGTTTCTTACAGTTTTTTTTTAAAAAAACTATTAGCTTAGTACAGTTGTTCTGAAGTAGAGGGATAGCAAAATAAGTGAGAGAGAAGTTTATGCTCGATTTGACTAGCTGTTTTACCTCCTTGGTGGTACTCCAAATGTAGGTCGGGGTAAGTTTGCTTACAAAACCAACGCACCTGAGCTACACATTGAGATTCTTACCTATGGCCAGCAAGCCTGCAGTAATACTGAACATCGGTGAACTCACCAGTTGCTCCGGGTCTGCCTTTCTGGCATCATCAGCGGTGATGACACTATTAACCTTCATGTTAAGGAGGCAATGTCGCTTTTCCTCTTCACATCCCCGGTGTCAACGATCATAACGGGGATTTGAAGTGGGGAGGATGAAAAATCAAAGCAGAGTACCATGTACCTTACACAGCAGAGCATCTGATTTTTCCCAGAAAAAATACTTGTGAATTATTGCCAGATGGCAATCCATGCTCCATGCTGAAAGGAAGCATGGATGTTGTCTGAGGGTGCCTCTGACAGCTTCCCTGCCTCCTGATCTTGTTCTACAGAGCTCTGTATGTAAAGCATCAGGTTGAGCCCTGCTCACATAGACAGGCAGAGAGACTATTCACTTGCAGGCAGATTTTTCCTCAGCCTCTGTTGTGTATGTTAGCTGCCCACTCACAAATATCAAAGAGCAGTATAGGCAATATTCCAATTTGATACATTTCACAATTTATTCTCCAAATATTCTAAGTAAATTAGAAAATTTGAGAACTCATGTCATTATTATCATTGCGAAAATCTGCACTTTTACATACAAATATTGTAAACGCAAAGTGTATTGTCACGGCAACATCCAGTGGCAGAACGTGAAACAGAAACTGCAGTGTAATCACTAGTGTTGAGAGCGGATACTCGACATGCTAATTATTATTGTTACTATTGGCACTTTTGGAATTTGCAAAGATTACAAATATAGTGCTATATCTTAGTAATCTTGAATATTCATGATTTGCACGTACAAGTGCTGATTTTCACAATGAATTTTATGAGTGTTTTCTCGTGTTGTGATTAAACTGCAGCTGCTATTTCACGGAATGTCACAGATTTTAATATTGTCTATGCTGCTCATCACTAGTAATCACCACATGAGCCAACACTCCAAGAAGTCATTCATTGCGAAAATCCGCACATTTACATGCAATTATTGCAAACACAATGCATGGTATGGAGATCTAGACTTTTGCTAATTCTTGAAGGGATGATATTTGTGATTACTAATTTACAATATTCACACACAAACACAGCTCTGTAGTGGGACATGGGTGGATCTTCTTTCTGAAGTTTACCCACCTTGGCTGTGTTCATTGCTTGTTATAGTGAGAAAAATACAATATATATAACAGCCGTTGGGTAAATAAACTACATGATTGTTTTTATAGGGGCTAAGTAAATCTCTATAAAGTTACTAATGACTTGCTTTTTCTATAAGTGACCTTGATTGCTATGAGCATGAAAATACTGTTTGTGCTAAGAAGATAAAACTGTGTTTATTTAAACATTTTTATTAATTAAACTTCCTGGAAATGCTAAACGGTTCATAAACCTCTTCTCATTAATATATATTTTTATAGTTAAAGCATGCGGCCGCTGCTGTGTGTGCCGTAAAGAGCTTAGCTGATTTGCACCAATAGTTTTATTTTTTTTCGTAACTTGTTTTTGATCACAGAGGCAGAGTTTTCATTTTGACTGATTAAGCTGCTCATTATAACTAAAGCAATGATTCCTAGCAAATGATACATTAGCACTACAGAGCGTAATTAGCATTTACAGTGTCCCCATATTATTGCATGCTGACTTTCATGGTGCTGACTAATGGTATATTTTCATTTCCCCGAACTCTCTAGTGATTAGAGAGATTTGAAGGGATAAGACTAGAATGAAAGGGAAAATCTGTAATTCTTACGTTGCGTTGCTCATTATCTGTATAAGACCACATGTGGTTAGCACCACAAAAAGCACGAAGTTCTTTGATATAGAACTCTTTGTAACTCAATAAAGGTCACTGCAAAATCATTTTTGAACTGTATAACAATGGTCCTTTCACACTGCTCCAAAGCCTATGTGAGCACCATTGAAGAGGAATACACCCTTAGACTGTTTGGTATAGTTTGATCAAGTCTTTTTATATGATCAAATAATCCAATTACTGAACATTCTAGCTATGCAGCGTTTACATAAACATCCTTTCCCGTGTTCTGAAAAATGCTCCTTTTGGACAGTGGCGTTTTATTTATAAATCTTTTTACCAATGATAAACATTGTATGTGAAAAATATTGAATATATAGAATGAAATTATGGATTAACAAGCATGCACTTGATGGTCTTTGTTTCATACAACTGGTTATGATTCAGTGGAACCAGTAACCATTGTAGACTTGTAGGTAAAACCTAAAATGGAATTCTGCCATGAGACAATCTTTCAATCTCTCTTTAATCTCATGTATATTCTTATATATATTATGATCTACTGTCAAAAAGAAAATGTATACAATGTATGTAATAGCAATCATTGAACTGGGTTGGTTACAAGGTCAAGATGTCAAGGTTTACCTGTTATTACATTTTCCAGACTATGAGATGCACCCAGTTTTTAAAGCAGGAAAACCAGGAAAAAATATTTGTTCAAAGTAATTGGGGAAAAATTTGGCGTCCTTCACATACCTCTGGGAGAGGGGGACCACAGGGGAATCTGTGCAGATGTCCCCCCTCTACGGTTCTGTGTGGGGAAGCTGCATTCCCCCATTGATTTATTTTTGGGGGGAAAGTGAGTCTTATACTCCAAA
Organism: Ptychadena robeensis; assembly: GCA_036250615.1. Lineage (NCBI taxonomy): Eukaryota > Metazoa > Chordata > Amphibia > Anura > Ptychadenidae > Ptychadena > Ptychadena robeensis. The sequence goes on along the minus strand of CM070036.1, from coordinate 33,899,426 downwards.
TATAGGGTAATAAGGTATTTAATTGCCCCCAGTTATTGAATATTCTAAGCCAGGGATGGTAAACCAAGGCTCGGGGATTAGAAACTTGGACGAGAGTATAATTAAATTTGGCCTGCAATGTTTTTTGATTTAAGAAGTTAATGACACAAATGTGACTTTTATATTACATTTAATTTCACGTGTTATAGTATTACAATTTTCTTGTTCAAAATTCAATGTTTAAGTTAAACTTAAGTTTGTTTCCATAGGAAAGTGTTCATAGTTATATATCTGATGAGAAGGAAGAACTTAATTGTAGAGATTTGTTTTAATACATTTTAAAGGTTGGCCCATGATTTTGTTTTTCATAAACTATAAATGCACTAAGCTTTACTATTTCCAGAATAAATCGTTTCTAACTCTATTTTTATTTTTTTCAGTTGGCAGCACTGGAAAGACAGATATTTGACTTTCTTGGATACCAGTGGGCGCCCATCCTTGGAAATTTTCTTCATATAATTGTTGTAATATTAGGATTATTTGGTACCATACAGTATAGACCACGATACATAGTAGTGGTAAGTTACTTCATTTCTTTTTTCTATATGAATATCTCAGTGGTATGTAAGCCATGTTTCTTTAGAGGTAGATTGTTTTTACAATTCAGTTCAAAGTGCCTGACTTTATGAACTATACAGGTTGGTGGGGTTCATTTAAATAGAAGATCTGCCACCATAAAAAGAAATGGTACAATGAAATGTTGCCTATGTCATGGCAATAATTGTACATAGTAATTCTACATTTAATTGTCATAAAAAAAAAATATGCAAACACTATCTTTGCTTTAAAAACTGTGAGGTCTCTTTCACTGTATGTGCACTATGAAACCACATTGCAAAAACGCATGTGTTGCATTTTGACGTGTGCCCTGTTTTTCATTTTACAGTTTGTTTTCTTTGCTGCACTTAACCATTCATTTACATAACCATTTAGTTACTTGAATTGCAGACAAGATCCTTTTTAGAAAAGGCTGTAAATACAACGCAGGGCATTAATGAGAATGGTGCCATGGTCATTGCATAATGTATGTGTTGCTGTAAGTAAATCACAACACAAATATTGCGGAAGATCCCTGAAAGTATGTATAGACATTTGTTACATACCTATTTGATTTATAACCAGAGAATATTGTTTTGCAGAAAAAAGTTTCAAAGGTCAGAACAAGGCCACAGCTTTGCTCTGTCAGGGTTGATGATGTCAGGGTTTCCAAAAGTGTTTAGAGGACTTTGGATATCTTTTCTGTTTCTTGATAAAAAATATATCTAAATATACATTATTTTGAACAAGCCCCTTTAAATTATTTATTGAGTTATACTGAATCAGGTTAGACAGTTAGACGGTTAGGTCAGTTGGCTTTCTATCATTATTATTAGTACATTTAAACAATGATCGGTCACGTTTGATCACTAATAATCTGAACACAACTGTATATGACTGCAAGAGCTCATGTGATTAGATGCCAATAAACAGATGTAAACCAGTAATGGATCCATTTGGAGTGGCAGTTTCTCTTCTGATTACATAGATATATATATAGTGTAACAGGCCTCTTAAAAATTCAATGCAGGCATAGTTATGTGTTACTTCTTTATTACAGGCAGTGAGGACTAGTGATTGACCAAAAATTTGCCTGGCAGACAGTTCACGGCGAACATCGGGTGTTTGCAAGCCATCAAAAATGTGAACATTTCCAAAGTTTGTTCGCCTCCTATAGGTTAACATGGAGGCAAAGTTTGACCCTTTCCCACACAGATGGAAGAGAATAGCCTAATGGCTATTTTCCCCACCTGTATACTTCCCCCCTGCCCCATAGAAAAATGATCCCTGCAGCCATATAAAAAAGGTTAGAGTAGCCATAGAATTATCGATTCCCCTGCGATCAGTTCTAGA
>CM070036.1:33878456-33897397 GCA_036250615.1 Ptychadena robeensis | reverse complement strand
GAGATGATGGTGTTATTTACTGTAAGTGAGATGTTGGGTGGAGGAGGCTTGGAGGGTGATATTATATGTAATCATAAAATAAATGATCACAGATAAAAACATGGAAGGAGTATTAACCATTTACTCCTTCCAAAAGGATTGGTGCGGTAATACTCGCATTAAAAAAACACTTTAAAAATAAAGTAAACTAATGTTATCTTTAATTATGAAATAAATAATTATAGGCAACATGGAACGAGCATCGGTTCGTATTAACACTTTACACAAATGACAAACCTTTAACCCTATCCTAAATAAACCAACAATTCAAACAACTAAAACCGCCAACTTTTACTTTAAGTTACAATACAAATAAATTATGACATCCAACATAAAACCCCAAAACATAATACTTACACAAATCACAAACCATAACCCTAAAACAGCCGACACTTCCTACCAAATAACAATTTTACAATTAAAAAAAGGGACAAATAAACAAAACCCGTCAATTTCTAACCAAGAAAACACTTTTACAATAACAAAAACGTGCAATTCACAAAACGCGACAATTGCAAGCAATTTTTTACAATAACAAAACCCCACATACACTTTTAGATGGCATAATTACATTAAATATTAAACATACAATGTGATTAAAATAGGGATAATATTATGCACTATAGAAATCACAAACCATTAACCCCTTAGCGGAAAAGCCTATAATTAAAACGAAGCAAACATACATATACAATAAAATACTGGTTATAGGTAATAATAACATAAATTATTACATGTAACCCATCTACATATGCCCTATATGTATTGTATATGTGTTATTGAGTGAACATATAATCCAATGAAGCGATCTTTGTATAAAAAACACAGAAATTCAATTAATCCAGCTTCCATCTGATTTAAAAAAAAAAAACATAAAAAACATTAATCTTTAATAGACATGCGCAGTACTAAGGGAATATTTTCACACGCACCTGTGCATGTCCAGTGATCTCACTTGGGCCTTTGATTATCAACATTGGACCCACATGATGCCCTTTAAGGGTCATGCATACAACTCATGCTGTCTGGATGAATCCTCATGTGCACATTAGTTTCCCCTTATGGACCCCAAAACATATTATTTGAATTCTACTTTCTATACTTGTAATCATCAGATATAATGCCAATAACACTTTAGATTTGCACATTTTATTGTACAGTAGGATGTTAGATAATATGCTGTATTTTTTTTCTCTCTAGTATACAGTGTGGACGGCTTTCTGGGTAGCATGGAATGTTTTCATCATCTGTTTCTATCTGGAAGTAGGAGGGCTCTCTAAAGTAAGTTTTGTTTATCACACACCAGAGAATTACAGACTCATGTTATATGAAAACATCATGCATAGATTCTTGTGACTACTCATTGATCAGTCAATCATTTCAAATGAATGGAAAATGTTATGCTTGTCCTTCACATGCCCTTACTTCATACTCCACTGGCCAAGAGATCCATAATAAACATAAGATATTTTTAGAAATATAACAAGTTTCAGAGAATTTCAAGACTTTTTGTATGGGTTGGATGACCCCATCCATCCACTGTCACTCATGACTCTGCAAGTTTAATTGAGCTTCTTCCTAAGCCAAGGCTGCTCATTTGTATCAGGAAGAGCATGTTTCCTATGCATAAACCTGCAAACAGGGTCTCGGTGAAATCAATGGCTGTCAAACTGCATAAAGTCTGAATAATATACATGAATTATTTAAGAGATGGTTAAGTTGTAAAAGTCAAGTTATCCTTGCAGTCAGAGGCATTGTCCCTTGTTAGCAATCTGCTGTGTTTTGCAAGACCACAGGGTACAATATGAACAAAGAATTAACAGTTCACCTACAGGACTGACTTTTTTTTTATTCTAGGTGTAAGAATAAAACACTATGTAAAATATTTTGTTTACATATATATATATAAGATTCCAAGTATTTCTTTGTCTATGCTACAATTCCAAAAATATCAGCAAAAAATCTAAGAACTTTTATTTTAAACAAAATTTTTTTTTCCAAACAAGCTTTATTGAAAAAATAAAAGTAGTACAACGTATTTGGGTATGCATCGCATGTGAATGCATACAGTGAATGTATCATTACATGTGATTTGTACATCTGAGAAGAAGAATTCAATAACAACATGGAATAGAATTACATAAACATTTGGCAATACATTCTTCTTTGATAAGTCTCACGTTTTCAGAACTCTATTAATATACATTAATAAAAAGAACACATAAAAGAGAAATAAAGGAGGTTAAGGATAAGGGTTTATATATTCAAAGTGAAAAAATCAGCCTTCCCCTCTCCTCCCTGTATGAGCTTATGCTAGTAATACAAATTTATAAGACATATCAAAAATAGAGTGAAATGGAGAGAACCATTTCAGAAGCAATATCGTCTGCAATATACCCCACCTTAGTTACATCATCTATCACTAACCATAGGATCCTGAGAAAGCTGGAAAGCTGAAAATCCAGAATCATGCAATAATCCAGAATCTTGCAATAATGCACAATATCCAAAAATTTCACAGAGTGAGGCCCACCACATCAATTTTGGCCGAAGCTTTTAAAATTTAGCCCACAGGCTAAATTTAGGCCATGGAGCAGAAATTTTTGGTCTGTGGTAGGTGTTACAGATCTGATACTGCTACACTCAACCTGGCCTTCTAGTGACATCATAGTGAGTGAGAGAGATTTTGCACACATGTAAATAACCAATAAGTATGAGCTACCAACATCCCGAATAATACTTGAATTATAAAAAACAAAGGCACCCTACTGAGGTAGGAGGAAACATCTCCAAATACCCCAGCCAATGGGACTTTTAAAGCAGTAGCAAGGAAATAAATCAGTAAGTCAGTACAGTAATAACTGGTTCACACAAATGGTAACTGAGACACAGTTTTAATCACTGTATAAATCCGGCTGAACGTCTCAACGCGGTTCCTGCTCCACGAGCGCTTCTTCAGGAGAAAGTCAACACGAATAGTCAACAAGTTCAAAAGATGACCAGCTACAAATGTGAAGAAAAGAGATAGTATCAAGTGGTCAATCACCAATTCACTGTAGTATATTAGAAAAAGAAATTTAGATGTGTCAGGATAACAATGTACGTTACCCTAGATTCTCCATGGGCCGGGTGCTCCGAGCCACCGGGTGCAACCTTATCCGGGGAACGGGGGATCTCTTTATCCTCGGACATGCCCAGTGCAATTAAGGGTCATCACCTCTAATCTATCTAAATAGATATATGTAGTAATGAGGTGCCGATAATGGCCATAATATATGGAAGATCTTGTATCATTATTAGACATTGTGACAGAGGAACCCGGGGGGGTGGAAGGAAAGAGGGCAGGTGTGAATGAAGGGTGAATGTGGCAGTGTTCGTAAAGTGAATGCTCATGCTAATAGTGAGGGGCTGTTACAAGGAATGTTGAGATGTGATAGCTGCAAGTGTAATGGAAAAATGCAACACGTGATGTGGATGTGTGTTCTATTTGAGAGTGTGATGTGTGTAGACCAATACGCAGCTAAGGTGTAAAGTGGTGTGATTTGGGGAGTATATATGGGTGTGTGATACAATGTGTGATGCTGTATATGTGTTGAGCATGTGTGTGATGTGTATAGAAAGTGAGTGGTGTTGTTTGTGTGAGTGATATTGTGATACATCTGTGATGAGAGAAGCCCGAAAGAAAGAAGAAAACCAACAACCAGAGCCACAGAATGGTCTATACACCGGCCCAAAGTATCCCAAATTATCTATAGCCATGACAATCAAAAAAAACTCCCTATAAGAATCTAGCCACCACGCATATTTATAAAAAGACATGTCCCAAAGGGACCCCCTAATGATCAGCCCTTATCTCATATCAAGTGGGTGTAGCAATGTGAATGAACACGGGGAAATGAATAGAGACTTCACCTTATATACTAGTATGGCTATGTATACAAAGAGTATATCACAAGGTGTGTGGTTGCCCCCTGGAGTGCATACACATGCAATCGTTGAGTGTCTGACACCTAAAGCATGCTGGGAATAGCGTGGAGTGGAAATAGAGAAGTTTATTATGTATAGCATCCAGAGGGATGTGGAGAAGTCAGATATATCTGCCCCATATATCAAGAGAGGGAGGAGGAGTGGTGAGTGCAGTTGGAACCCTGTGTATACACTGTATACATAGGGATGGTGCACACATGGACCACAACACGCAGTATGCCCTGTACAGTGTGTGTAGTCCATGTGTACCCATGCCATTAATGCAGGTTGGGAAGGACCATTGAGTCCTTTGGAGCAAACGTGCTGAAAACATATCAAAAAAGCAACAGATGCACTTTTGACACATCTAATGCTTATTCAATGGGCGTGTTAACGTGAATCTTCTCATGCCAACATGGCTAACTCTGTTGACATTGATGGACCATTGACGTGCAGCAAACCAACATTGATGAGCTTGTGTGTAGGCATCCATTGAGAGACATGTTGTTGGCCTTTGACATTGTCCAAGTTTTGTCCACTGCGTATTTGAGTTTTTTAATCCTGTTTTAAAGGGAAGCTTTACAGAAATATGTTAAAAGATCATTATTTAGCCGATATATTATTGCAATGGGTGAAGTGTATAATAGCTTATAATATGAATTATGACATGAATTATTGGCTGGGAAGACTTCTCATTATCTGTTTATCTGTGACAAGCTAAGACAAATATAAGCTTGTAGTGTGCCAAGGTGATACACTTACTTTCCCAATACAGAAGGCAACAGTCAACATGCAGTACAAGTCTAGCGAACAAAGTAATCACACTCAGGTGTAAGATCCACTTTCTTTATTGAACAAGTTCCACAAACAAAACAGCTTTAACACCCACTTCCTGGGGGTATTTTTATCTCTTACATGTTTCACTCAGTTAAGAGCTTAATCATAGAGTATGATTAAGCTCTTAACTGAGTGAAACATGTAAGTGCTGATTACTTTGCTAGACTAGGCAGAGCCAGGGAGACGGCTGTGTGGATCCCTGCATCGGTGCGATCCCTTGAGTATCCTGATTATCTGCCAGAGAGAAAGTCTGTGTCTTTCCAGAGGGTCAGAAAGGGAGTGCAGATCCTACCTAGAACATCCAGTACAAGCTTTGGCAGAAACCTACACTAGGATAGCATTTTTAGGGCTGGTTATTGTTTATATGTATCTCTTCATTGAAACCTCATTGGCTGTTATTCTACATTAGGATAGTTCTATGTGATTTGTCTTTTTATTTAGTATATTGCAGTGCATTAATGATAAGCCTGTGCATTTAATAGTGGTTATCATATTTCTTGTTTTTATACTTGTAAGCATGTGTTGGTTTATAATAAAATGCTGTCTATTTCTTCAGGAAAACACCAGGTTGTTTTCAGTTAATGTTTACTCACGTTACCTTATATAATTAGGAAATTTACCATTGCCCAATCATGGAGAACACAATTCATATTCTTTACCACCAGGGTGGACTCCATTTTTCTTAATGACAGCATTCTCGCAACCTTACTGATACCCACAATTTTTTTTATGTATTTGTACATACCTTTCCACAAATACGTTGGCAATTTTTTGATGAATTTCCCACCTTCGACCTCACAAGGGGACCATACATTCGCCTGCACAACCCTGGTTTCCAATTTTCATTCTGTATCTTCTTATTTCTATTCTTTTTTAAATAGTTTTTGGGACCCAGAGGTTTAGAAGGGCCTGATAATAAATGTGCCAGGAAACACTGAAAAAAGAGGCAAAGAAGGTCCAAAGTAGGTGATTTTCACAAGAGCCATCTGTAGATTGTGTCTGGTTGTGTCTTCAGTTAAGTCCTGGAGTCTACCATCACTGCTTTCATGAGATTGGTGTCTGGTGACATAAATAAGGTCCAAGGTTGCTTCACCATTTAAAGCAATCTTTGTTGGCACGATGTACCTTGGCCAGAAATTTTATTGTTTTTTGCAGCTGGAAAGATTGCAGTTATCTGTCATTCTACAACAGCATGTCTATTACTTGAATTGGCATTCTCAGGTGAAGATACAAATTGTAATTTTTAACAGACTCATTAACAGTTAATTGATTGCAAAGTATCGAAGTAGAGAGTATGCCTGTGGTAGACAGGAGAATAAATCTGTCCTCTATGTTGTAGTTACTGCATGGTCTTCCCCCAGGAAATTATTAATGTACACAAAATTCTTACAGCATTCTATCTAGGGAATTGTTATAGTAAAGACTTTAACATCCATAGCAAATTATTGGAAATTATGTAACATGCACATTGATCACTGTAAAGTGTCCTTGCTGCCTCGCTAGACTACTTCAGTGAAACATTTCTGTATTGACGTTCCACGGTATGTCTGAAACCATGCATAGAAAAGGCAGATCTGAGCCAGCTAGTGGACGTGTAATTCTGACAATTAGTATATGGCAGCTTCCCAAAGATAGGAAATTAAATTGAGACTCTTCCATGTATTGATTAAGCAATGTATTGAAGTACTCATTTGTGGCTAAAAGGCCAATACATCTTTGATCATTGCCCATTTTAATTTGATGCTTTTGAATTGCTCCAATTGAGGTAAGCACTTAAGGCAATAAAGAAGACCAATTAATTATGTCTGTCCTGTACTAAAAGATAAGTTTGTTTTTTTAGGAAAGTTGTCAGAATATGAATAGAATAGCATTTGTTAAATAATTAGAACAGCCGCTATAAATTTTTATTTGGTGTGACATTTAGATAAATTGGGTTTTTCATTGTAATGGAGAAACTACCTTACCTGCATATATAGGAGATAAATGTGTCTAATTCTTTTAGTTTCAAACCAAAACTATACTTCTTGATGTGCTACTGTGACCTGAACTGTCTGGTTAAACCAGAATTGGCTAGAAGGTTTGGTTAACCAGGAAGACTTTAAAATATGTTATAATAAAACAGTTACATTTGACTTTTAATGTACCATCATTGCATCATTCAGCTGGACATCAACATAACAAACTAATAATTTTAATCATTAAGGTTGTAGTAATAAATTGTTATTTTATGTAAAAAGTAGATTTTACAAACAAAATGAAATTAACGAAGAAACACCAGAGAAGCTTGCTTTGCAGCTTCCTTAGTCCTTAGCTCACATGCAGCCACATGGTAAGGAAAAAGTCATGACTTATTAAAGGGTGCATAATTAACAACTTTACTCTTATGTTCTTCTAAGGCTAGATTAGTGTTGAGTTCTCCCTCTCAGTTCTTTTGTCTCAAAGGCATACCTGTCAACTTTTATCTGTCAACTTTTTTTAATAAGGGAAAACTGACAGGAAGTCATGTCACAGACGTAACTTGCGGTATTTGGAACTATAAAGTGCTGTACTTCCCCAACCAAATACAGGAAGTGACCTCTCTGCGTCACTTCCGGTAAAAGGAGATATACCTCTCCTCCCTTCTATTCAGCAGCCGGCTAACATAGGAGGGAGGAGGCATTACTCTCCTTACTATCTTCCCACCCACCACATCATCTGCACAAGCGGGGTGGAAACTTATGGAGAGTAAATTCTGGGAAAATCCGGAATTTATTAAAGTTAGGATTTGCCCAAAAAAAAAACATAAAAAAAATGGACTTTTCAGGCCAAAATGGGATGTTTTACAGGTATGCCGAAATTGGGAGGGAAAAATGATGATAAACATGTTGCATTGTCCTGCAGGACATTTCAACTTTAGTGATATATCGTATAAATAAAAAATGCATATGAAAATGTTAAAAAAAATTTCACCTCTTATTCCCACTGTCTGAAACTTCACTTAAGCTGGCCATACACCTTAAAGGCCCCCACACACGTACTGAGTGGGTGCCGACAGAGCAGGTCTGATCAGCTCTGGAAAGCAGCATTATGACGTCATCACGCTGCAGTCCCAAGCTGACAGCATCGGCAGGCACCCTTTGTGTGCCAGCCGTTAGCTTCAACGAAGATGCCGGTCTTCATTGAAGTTAGTTCCGGCATCGGCCAGAAAATATCAGACATGTCCGTTCTCAGGCCGGCCGAGCTGTGGGGCGACAGGGATCACCCAATCGGCGGCCGATCGCTGCGTGTATGGCAGGCTTTAGATCTCTCTGTCAGATATCCTTTAGATCTACCAACAACTATGTAGTATAGGGTCCTCTGCGATTGAACACAGGTAGACTTGATGTTTTAGGAAGTCCCTCACATTACATGGTTTTGGTAAAACAAAAGGAGATCTAAAGGTGTATGGGGGCCCTTAAGCCCTGGTAACTTAAATATAATTCTGTAGATTGTACTAACATCTATCAGCTATTAGCTGTCAAAAACTACAATAGGAGTTGCTGTGTAATTATAATAGTCGATTAGGCTTCAAATGCAAACTAATCGTATTATATTTCATACCTCTAAAGGTGACAGTGTATCTATTTCCTTTCTTTTCAAACCTTAGCTGACCTCTTGACCCTTACCTATTGTTTCCCTACTTTTTTTTTATTTATTTATTACAATTTTTGTGCTTTGAATACGTTGTGGCTTTGTCCTTATATTTTAACTCCAAATTAAACATTGCTCTAGTCCTTAGGAGTGGAAAGTTGTCAGTGAGTTGAAGTGGCATTTCCATATATGTTATGTGTGGGAGATTGCATGTATGTCTACCCATTTTATAGGCTGTGGTCCACAGTGTATTCTGGGTGAGGGGCCCGAGGATAGACAGGGGCAATCGTGTGTCCCATTTGTTTGAGTTTTAAGGGCCCTGAAGTGGGAGGGAAGGAACTGGGTGGGCCTTCCACTCCATGGTTTTGATTTCAGTCAGACAGGAACTCAGAGAGGGTGGGGACTAGAGGATCTCTGTGGTCAGGTGTGTAGACTATATTTGAAAAAATATTGCTAGATTGAGTGGAATTGGTAAAAATTCACATGCAGATAAATTCATTTTAGTAAATCAAAGTGACGTATCTCTAGAGCAGGGGGGGGGCAAACTTTTTGGCTCGCGGGCCCCATTGGCTTGTGCCAACTCAAAAGAGCAGAGATAATTCCTAGAGACTGCCTGTTGTCACCATGAGGATGTGCCCACAGTGTCATGATCATGTCGCTGCATTGTCGTAAAGCATCATCCTTATTGCAGAGAACAAGCGGAGGGGCCTTAGTTTGCCCCCCCCCCCTGCTCTAGAGTGTTATCTTACATGGACAGCTCAGTGAGTAAGCCTAAGCACTCTACTTTTAATGAAATTTTCATAAAAAACATCACAAATAAGGGCTGAAAATTCTTCCAAGCACTTTGAACTTTTGCCACTCCATAAATTCACTGTTTACACACAGTCTAGATCTGTTTTTTTAGACTGTTCAGTATGCAGTTCAACTTCAATACTTAAAAGATTTGTGACATCTCTGACCTATACAGCTCAGTAGCACAAGTCTGCTCCTGTTTTTTAATGTAACTAGTTAATGGTTAAAACATTCCTACTGAGCATCTATCTGAGCTGTATTAATCACTTTGCTGTTTGGTATTCAAAAAAGAAGCATACGGTATATTTGGATGCTAACCTTTGCGGTGCTGTTACAATAACTGAAAAAAAAAGCTGCATCTAATCATTTCTTGTATACGCTATTCCTCAAGGCAGTTCTCCATGACAGAGAAATGTTTAATCACGGTGAACTATTATCCCCCTCAATTGTGTATATCATTAACAAGGGAATGCTGAGTTCATCATGTGCATGTGGATTTAGGTAAAAAATTATATTTAGCATGATTAAGTAGCAGAGAAGTCACACATCTATTCTATACATACAGTGCATTCGTATTCACAGAGCCTAACCTTTTCCACATTTTGTTATGTTACAGCCTTATTCCAAAGGATTAAATTCATCTTTTTCCTCAGCATCTTCCTCAGAATTCTACACACAACACCCCATAATGACAATGTGAAAAATGTTCACTTGAAGCTTTGGCAAATATACTAAAAAAAAAAACTGAGAAATCACATGTACATGAGTATTCACAGACTTTGCAGCACCTTTCAAGCTCCATCAGGTTGGATGGCAAGCGTCGGTGCAAATATTTTAAGATCTCTCCAGAGATATTCAATCAGATTCAAGTCTGGGCCACTCAAGGACATTCACAGAGTTGTCCTGCACCACTCCTTTGATATCTTGGCTGTGTGCTTAGGGTCATTGTCCCGCTAAAAGAGGAGCCGTCACCCCAGTCGATCTGAGCGCTCTGGAGCAGGTTTTTATTCAGGATGTCTCTGTACCAGTGGCGTAGGAACACTATAGCAGCCATAGCAGTGCTATGGGGCGCATATTCACAAGGGGGCCATCCACTCCTGGAAGAGCAGAGATTGGAGTGACAGGTTGGGATGGGGGGGGGGGCATAAACATTTTTGCTATGGGGCCCAGTCATTTCTGGCTACACCCCTGCTCTGTACATTGCTGCAGTCCCTTTCCCTTTATCCTTTACCTTTATCCTGACTAGAAGCATCTCAAAGATGATCAGGGGAAACAGGATGTGCCTAAGCTCAATTTTGAGCTGCATAGCAAAGGCTGTGACTTATGTACATGTGCTTTCTCAGTTTTCTTTATTTTTGATAAATTTGCCAATATCTAAAGTAAAAATTTTCTTTACATCATTATGGGGTGTAGAAATGAGAGAAAACATCTATTTAATGCACTATGGAATGAGTCTGTAACATAACAAAATGTAGAAAAAATGATGCACTCTGAAAACTCTGGATGCACAGTGTGTGCATATATATTAAAAATAAATATATATATATATATATATATATATATATATATATATTACTTTTAAAGCCTAACTCTTTCTTCGTCCTTCAGTGTAAAGCCATAGTGGGGGTCATGCCACTTCTCTTAGACCAGCCCTTAGGTAGCCAATGAAGTTTTCCTGAGCTGGATCAGAGAAAGTGCTAAATTTGGTGAGTTTAAGTCCTGGGTTAGTCATGTGTAATACTCTCAGCAACAGGAAAACAAGTGAATGCTGTACAGACCGCTGTTGTTCTGTTCTAGGAAAAAATGTGCACAAATACCGCCATAGTAAATAAAAGGTACCAAAAAGCTCTGGATCATTAAACAACAAACAGACGCTAGATACTGTAAAGACGCTATAGACGCTAGATTTGTATAGACGCTAGATACTTGTCCGAGACAATTATTGTGATGATTATCCATCGTCAGTACAGAAAAAAAATTGTATTCATTATTAATAATTTGTGCCTTCTGTAAGACTTTGCTTCCCTTTATTCACAGCAGCTAACATAAAGCTTAATGATTTAGGGCCTGTAACCTGAATTGTTTCAACTTATTTCAATTCAATTGGCTTGTGTAATATAAATACAACTGTTGATAGAAAATAACTTCTAACTATAATCTATGCAAATGGCACTTTATTCACTTGCTTGAGCTTGAAATGATTGGCGCTAAGCATTTGTGTGTATGTTATCAATTCTAATCATATAGACATCATGTGAGAGGGCTAAACCTCCCTCAATGGTACTTGTACCATTGACAGAAACTTTCTGACTTGGCTAATGGAGGCTCTTTTGGTTTTAGATTTGGATCCAATTGGAAAGTGATTCATTGGAAAGTGGTCCTATTACTCACTAACTGAAACAATTAAACTGATTGGTCAATCAAACAGGAAAATGTACCCCTCTGTATCCAGCTTTGCTCTCATTTAGCCTAATATTTTATGCATTTCATAGTAACTGTATGAGGCTTAATTCACATATAACTCCCCACTGCAACATATCATATTTTTGCACCACTGTTTTCTGTGCCACAGGCTGCACTATTGTCCACACTATGAAAAAGGCGGTACATAGTAGTTTTAACTCATGCAGCAGTAATGAAGGCTTTAAAGTTCAGTTGCACCTTTATCATGTATTTTAATATAAAGTAATAGGCCTGTGGTTTTACTTTTTTTAGGTGCTTTGTATTATAGCAAGGGTGAAATACCTGAATACCTTGAATGAATTCGTATTGCAATCCCTGATGTCACCTGCTGGTGGCACTGTGCTACTACCCAATCCGGGTATTTTCTGCAGGTATGGGTACACATGCCTCATTAGAGGGCCTATATATATGTGTGCCTTGTCCTCCCACTCATGCCTTAGCATTGTGAGCCTGTTTGCCTTAATCTTGTATGCTGAAGCAGTTCCTGGAACCTCCATTTGTTCTGTAATCCTGAACCTTGGATCTGAAACTGCCTTGTTATTTGGACCCTGATCTTGTCTTTATCCTAGATCATGTCCAGTTTACCCTTTCTGTTCCCAGTATTGTATATCTGTAATAAGTTTTTGGTTATAATTAGAAGCCCTACACTATAGGGGCGTAACATGTTGACCATGGACTGCAACCTTTAAATCAGCGAATAAAGCAGAAACTCTGTACCCACATGGGAATACATTTTTTGTCATTCTTTGTCAATATAATTTTTTCTGTTGTCTGATTATAGGCAAATAATAAACCTGATAATTATCTTCACTACTGCCATAACATCAACTTGAATAGGGTGGGCTGCCAACTCAAAGTTCCCATTGAGGGTACTTCTCAATCTCTTGGTTATAATTAGATAAAATTTAGTTTGTTTTAGAGATAGTTTGTAGTTTTGTCTTCATGATTAAGTGCATTTTGTCAATCTGCACTGCCTAATCTGGTCTTAAACGATAAAACAGTTGGTCAGGAGTACATATACATGCCGATAAGCGGCCGATTTTTAATCTGACCGATGGGCGTGCGCGCTCACGCCGTCGGTCAGGTTAAAAATCGGCCGCTAATCGGCATGTGCCCACATGGGGCGACAGAGCCCTGTCGCCCCACAGCTCGGCCGGCCAGAGAACGGACATGTCCGATCTTCTCTGGCCGATGCAAGCCGAGGCAAGCCGATGCCATAAGCTGCAATGAAGACGGTGTCTTCATGCAGCTTGTGGCCGGCACACAAAGGGTGCCCGGCCGATAGAAGGGGCCCCATAATGCAATGGGATGCTAACGTGATGACATCATCACGTTAGCATCTCGGCATACATCGGAGCAGGTCGGTCTGAACTGCTCGGTGTGTGTATGGCGAGCATAAGGGATTAAAAAAGAATGACAAATTATTTGAAATAAATTAACTTGATTAGGTTCTGGCATCAATTTTGAATTTGTCATGGACTGTGCCCCAGTATCTATATTCACATATCCAAATGTCCTGGCTGTTGTAAGAATTTACATAAGCTCTTTATGTAACCTGCTATCAAATGTTTATTTGTCGATTCCATCTTTTCAGATTGCTTTTTATGCAAACATTTAAATCTTGATCTATTTTTTTTCGGTCAGCTGTGTTTTACCTTATAGAAGCCTTTTTGCCATCAAACATCAATAGTAGTGAGTCCAGAGAGAAGTGTCTAAATATATAGATGGAAGATATAAAAAGGAATGGAAAAGGATGGACCATGTATCTGTCAAACTGTGTAAAATGAAACAGACATCACAAAAAGCATAATTAGGACAGCCAACAGAGAGCCAGAGAAGAGGATCTCAGATAGAAGAGATCAAGGAATAAATGTGTAAATGAAAATATAAATGTTATGTGTGAAAAGTTAGAAATAAAAATGTGGTCTTATTTGTAAAGCATAGTTACACCAGATAATATAATTACACAGTTGTTCTGATTTCTGAAAGGAATTAAACCAACTGTGACAATGTCAATTTCTTTTCTTCTCAATATGGATGAATCATTCTTCTATTTCTCCTTTTTCTGACAGGGTTTAAAAATTGGTTAAAGCGCACCTAAGCTCAAAAAATAAATAACATTTAATTAAATGATTACTTACCTCTAAACTTTCCCAATGGCTCAAAGTTGCTCAAAAAACCTAAATATACTTACCTACCCTGCTGTCTTATGTGGAAGCTGCCATTTTTGTTTCTGTGTAGCTTCCAGTCTTCCATGGGTTAAGGCTGCAGTAACGCAAACCGCCACCAGATACAATGTCTTTTAATGGATAGAACAAAAAGTAAAAAGAGAAATAGACTGGTTGGCTAGCTAGGGACAATCGTTTATCTGGCAGGTTTAGATGCGCTTCAACCTTCTGGGTGTTTAGCCCGAGTCAATTTCGGGCTAAAAAAAGTTGCTGAAATGGTTTAGCCCGAGATAACTCGGGCTGCTGTTACCTGCACCTAGATGGCTTGCAGGCAGCCCAGAAGCCCGTGTCCCCCGATGTCTGAACTTCAGTGTTTCAGTGCACAGACCATACACCGAAAACAACATCAAATTGGTGATTGGCAAGCCTCTTCTAATGCACATGTAAAGAGCTTGCTGAAGACAAGCAGACAAAGAACATGGTTTACTGGAACCATGTCCTATAGTGATGACACAAGATACACGTATTTGGTTCACATGGTGTCAAGTGTGTGTGGTGACAACGAGGTAAGGAATACAAAGAAAAGTGTTTTGCCTAAAGTCAGGCATAGTGGTGGAGTGCCATGGTTTGGGGCTGCATGAGTGTAGTCGGCACTGGGGGGATACAGTCCATTGAGGGAACCACGAATGCCAACATGTACTGTGACCTACCACAGCAGAGCATGATCCCCTCCTTTTGGAAACTGTGACATGGGGCAATATTCCAAAATGATTATGAACCTTCTCCAAAATTACCACTGCCTTGCTTAAGAAACTGAGTGTAAAGTATTTGAACTGGCCAAGCATGTCCCCAGTATTATCCCCCTATTGGTGGCCACACAAAATATTGACACTTTGGGCACAATTTGGACATTTTTCACTTGTCAGAGATTTAGACATTAATGGCATTTTGAGGGGGCAGCCTATTTAAACAATTAGACAAGCTATATACTGACTACTTTACCTTGTATCGAAGTGTCACATCATTGGTGTTGTCACTAGAAAACATATTATAAACCATTAACCATGAAGGTTGCACTTACTTTTGTGAGACACTGTACCTTTAATGTGTCTATTGCTTGTAACTGCCGTAAATTTCAGGCAGTATACAAAACAACCGTCTCTTTTATTCTGTAAAATAATAGCAAGTGACGAGTAGTATGTGGATATCAGAGAAACTGAGTAAAGACGACTAAATAAAACAGGTCAATATCTTTGGTATCTTGTTGCCGTTAATTGCATAATACAGTAGAAATCTAATCTTTTAGAATGGATGGGTTTCTACTTCTTTTGTCATCATTTTCCTTTAATAGATTTTCGGAAAAAAACAAATACAACATTTTTGTGGTCCTGATTTAGTTTCCTTTATTATAGTTTCTTTCCCTATTATAACATACTACAATGTATTGTTAAACATAGAACATTTCTTTTTAAAGGGATTTTCATTACATAAAAAAAAAACAACCTACTGTAGGACAGGTGAATGATTCTTAGTTCATCTCCAGGTTTTAAATTGAATTAATAAAAGTGCTAATCATAAAAATTTACGTCCCGATACTGCAGCTGCGTCCACACACCACCACTCACTCCCTGCGTTTTAGTGCCATTACAAAGTATACTAGAGCTGAACCTCAGGCACGCCAACAAGATTTCATACAGGGTAAACTCAAACTAAATTCCCATCAAACCACTTCTTCTCTATTGTTTTTTTCTCCTTCAAGAACCATTGTACAAATATCAAGAACTGTTTGAAGTAAAATAATTCTATTATCAACTTTTAAAATGAGAGATAAAATTTTATTCTTTTGGGGTTACTTGAAGAACTTGAAGCAGTGAGCTTCAGGTTCTTGCCAGTCAAACCAGGGAAGTCTTTGTCTATGATTCAACACGTGTGCTTGATGAAAAGTCCCAAAGTTGGAGGGTAAGTGGATCTTTAAAAAAAAAAAAGGAATGATTCGAAGCACAATAGCAAATCCAACAAGAACTTGACTGCCCAAGCTCTCATTTTTAGTGCTAGGGATCTGAAGTGGACAGTTATAGGAAGGAAACCCCATGAAACATATTGTAACATATTGGAATTTTGTATGAAGGAGTCGCCACTAATTACGTTATGTTAGTATATTATGTTATAACTAAGTTATGGGGCCAATAGTAAACTTCTAAAGATCATAAATGACGGAAGAGAAATGTTCATGAAAGTTCATCTTTTGTGACATAATAACCTACTTAATGCTCACAAATGAAACATAAAAGAGTACATTTATTTTGAATTATTATTATAATGTAAAATTATTATTATTTTAAAACTACTTAGACACATCTAAGAAACTTGCATGTTCATTAATGGGGACCCCTGTATTTATAAGGAGTCACTTTATCTGATGGACCTCTTAGCTCTTTTTAGTTCTTAGATTCTTCATGTCTGCTGGGTTGTCTACAGATCTTAATAACTCAATAACTTACATATATAATCATGATCTGGAGGAGATTACTGACACTTCTTCCATTACCTGTACATGGCTTTAAGCCCCCCATACACCTTAAGATTGATCCATACAATCCCCATTAGATCTACCAACAACTGTGTAGTATAGTGACCTCCCTGATAGAATATATAGTGATTGAAAGGATTAGAAAGGTCCTCATATTACATGGTTTTTGTAGAGCAAAATTTGTTTGTACAGAAATTGTATGAAAAGATTGTAAGGTGTATGGGGATGTATGGGCCTTAAGTCAGATCCCATTCACACCTGTGAAAAGGTGGAGTGCAGTGGAGTGAAAATTTGACCTACACCAAACTTGGAGAGTGCAGCCCTTGCTGCGGTCCAGGTGTGTATGTAAAGTGCATTAGGATGCTATCCACAATAAATGGTTCTGCAGCATCCCGACAGTCTTCTCATGCATTGCTGTAGCACATAGGTGGTTCCTTAGAGGTAGGGAACCCAAGCTAACCTCGGGCATACTGTAGTGGCCAGGAGTTGTCTAGTGAGGATGAGGCCCCTCACTGCCAGACCAGCATGCCCTGGGACAGCCTGAGTACTTAAGGGGGCACTACCTCAGAGGTGATGCCTTTTGGAGAGAGTAAGGAAGGAGCCAGCAGCCTGTATACTGCTGCTCCGACTGCGGCCTTCTGCTCCCAACTGTACAATCTGGCGTGTGTGCAGCCAGTAGGTGATATAGCACATGCAACATCCTATTGCCAGCCGCATTGCCGTGCCAGCCGCCCGTGACCTGTACTACCGTTCCGGTGGGGTGGATACCCGGCCCTAGCCATTGGGTCACACCTGAACTAGTGCATAGAAGCTACTGGTGTCAGCCGCAAGCTACAGCATACAGTGGCCATGCGCCTGGCCCGCCATGGGGTGAAGAGCTGCTCGTCCTCCCCGCAACCATATTGAGGACCCTTGTCTGGACTTTTAATCAGAGACTAGTTACTGTGGAGTTTGCCATAACTATAACCACGTTTTATATAGTTTGCCATTTTCAGTGAGTGAGACCCTCCTTTGGGGCCTCACAGTTCTATAAAGTTTTCTGTTTAAGCATCACTGCCGCCATCTGATTGATACCTGTCTCTCTACATCACTCACCTGTCTGGTGGGATTTGGCAAGCCTGCCAACCTTTTAGGTGTGCCTCAATGGCGTCATTGGTAATGTTGAAGAAGTGGGGGTAGAGTGGCTCCATTGACCTCTATTAAAGGGAGGTGGTGTAGCTTCCTGCACATCACAGTCAACAATGATGCCAGGGATGTGAAGGGAAGGAGGGACGTCACAGAATTCAAAATATTTTAAAAAGCTTGCCACACGTTAGATCTCCCATGTATATTTCTTTTTAGGTAGCAGTTTGATTCCCGGGCTCAAGAAAAAACCCATGTGCTTTTATCATAACTCATTAAGTGTGGTTTATAATGTGAGGAAGAGGGTCGATGTTGTGTTTTGTGGTTCTTTTTTCTTCTTACCTTTTTCTTCTTAGCAGTCCATTACTATCAGACATGCTGTAGCAACCTGTATTTTTACATTTATATTTTATGAGGCATGTGAGTGTTGATGAAATAATGGAATGTGCATGAAATAATTATTCAAATGAGGCAAAACTGTTTACGGTGTTTGTCAATGATGGTGAATAGCTTTTGTCCAGCTTTTACAATTTTGAGACTAAATTCTAGGCAGCTGGAATGCTCTGAATAGACTAAAGTTCATTAAACATAAAGATATATTGAACTAATTTATGGATGGGAATTTATGTCACTTAATAGCAATTTTTACATTGGCATGTGCCATCTGTGACTTGGTCTGTGAAGGTCAAGTATTTTGTTTAAAAAAAATCTCTGTCAGTGCACAGAGAGAGAAGCGCCGGCATAATCCCCTGTGCAGAGAATATGTATCAATGTGCAGCTCGGGGTGATAAATCATACTGACATCGTATTCCTGAGCTGGGCTGATTAAATACATACACACATAGGTGGCTGCACCATCTTGTGGGCAAATTTTATTTTGAATATTCCACTATCTGACTTTGGTTGTTAATTAACCAATGTACCTCTTTTGGTACAGAAATCTGGATCTCAGTGGACCACCAGGGTGATTAAATTTTTGGCACAGAAAACCAGACTGATTTAAACAGCCTCTCTTTTTTGAGAAGCATGCAAGCCAGTTAATTGGTCATATTTATTTTATAATGACAATGTGCTCTTTTTTGAACCACAGTTGCCTCATTCTGTGTGTCTTGGCTGCCATGGTTTATGCTGTGCCCACTTTCTGTTTTGCACTAAAATTTACCAGGAAATTCCAGGTATTAGCCTATTTTTGTATGGTTTTATTGTCTTATTGACTGTTAACGTTACAAAGAACTTTAATAAAAGCTGTTCATTGATGGAGACTTGTGTTCCCTAACTCTGTCTGTAATCTATGATGATGTCATCACGACTTCGTGAATGCTGACGCGGCTTTGTTCAAATTTGTTAATGCCCTAATATATACAGTGCTGCTTGAATGTATGTGAACCCCTCAAGTGGTGTAGATGTTTCTGTTG
>CM070036.1:33859057-33878356 GCA_036250615.1 Ptychadena robeensis | reverse complement strand
GATTCGCACTCTGGATTGGCCCAGTCAAAGTCTGGACCTTAACCCAATTGAAATGTTGTGTAGAGATCTGAAAAAGTTGGTACATGCCAGATGTCCCTCCAACGTCTCTCAACGGGCTGAGTTCTGCAAGGAGGAGTGGGCAAAAATCCCCATGAGCAGATGTGAGAGACTGGTTAGTGGTTACAGGAGACGTTCAGTTGGAGTAATGGCTGCAAAGGGAGGAGCCACAAGCTACTAATACAAGGGTTCACATACTTATGCACATGTAAGATTTTCAGTTGTTGGGACATAAACCTCCTTTGTTTACTTAAATAATGAAAATATATCTCTTTTTGTGTGTGTGTCTACTATTTGGAATTTGCTTTACAAATTGGGATTTAGATGTATGTCTAATAAGGTTCTTTAAATGTTTTTTGCACAAACAGTGACCATGTCTGGAGGGTTCACATACTTTCAAGCAGCACTGTATATTTCTATGGTAGCAATATTAGATTGTGAGGTCCTCTGAGACACAGTGATATAAGCATGTAAAGAGCCAATAATAACTGCGATTGAAATTGTATCATCATATGCTATTCTACCATTGAAATCTAATAAAATACTGACTTCCCATATCTCTGAATACGGGCCTGTTTACTGTTATACCCTAGAGACGGGTACTAATCTCTAGTGCTATACCAGGCACAGGCTGGAAGTTACGTCCAAGGAACTGTGCGTTCCATATACCGGAAGTGATGCCACAGAGTCATTACCCACATAGTTGCGATTCAAATTCCCAGCCAATAGGCAGGGAATTTGACGTTTTCCGCAAACAGGCGGTGTTTTAATGGCATCTTAATGGTGCTTCCATTGCATGGAAATGATGGCAGTTGACAAGGTTTAGCATAAACAATTATATCAGTTACATTGTCCTGTCTGTTCCTAGAGAGAAAATGTTATTTAAAATGTTAAAAGTGGTTGACTGGTCCTTCCTTAGACTTCTAAGGTACAATATATTTTTTTAGGCTTAGCTCATTTAGAAACCGGCCTTTGCTGCTCCCAACCGATCACTAACTGCAACCATAGGGCAGACTTTGCATGATGCAATGTCTGTTATGTTGTCACCTGTCCACTGACACCCACACAACCTCTCCACTGATCAGTATAGTTGCAGTAACTGGGGGGTTAGTGAAAGTCTTAACTAAGTTTTATTGTTTCAAGGTTTAGATACATTTTCATTTTGGCATAGTTCATTAAAATTGCATAGGCCTTAACAAGTCTGACATAACATATATGCATACGGTATATGTCTCTGCGCAGCTATATTTGCTGTGATGTTGGTTACAGTGACATCAGACTGAAGTTAATATACAGTGCATGATAAGTGATAAGCAGCATAGGCAATATTAAAAATTTTTATATTTTGCAAATAATTCTACTAATATTCATTTCGATATTCACGAATGGTCATGAATTGCAAATTGAAAATATATTTGCAATTTTAATCGCATTGCGATTACCTTCAAAATGAATGGTGATATTTATTTTCACATTGCGAATATAAAATCGCAATGCATGGCCATAAGCTTCCCAATGCAGAATATCACAATTATTCGACATTGCGAATATCCGCCGTCATAAATTTGCAAATTCTGCATTAGCCGAATATAAATGTCCAATATATTCGCAATTTAATTATTCGAGCTCAACACTATGCATGACATGTAATACTTGCTTTGACAGAAGAGTAATTTCCATCATGTTCTCAGTTTCTTCATTAAGTTGGTGCAGTAATTATCAGTGTGCCATAAAGTTTAGCATGGCATTTCCAATTAAACAAACGTACAGGTTTTAACTGTATTCACCTTTATAGAAACTTTCCAAAGTAGCAGAAACTATAACAAAGGACATTCTCAAGTATATGACACATAATTAGAGATATGGACACAATGAATAATTAACAAAATACCAACTTATCATGTCATGTCACAAAATGAAAATGAATCCTTCCACTGGTCATATAACTTTAAGGATCACAATTCTTCAAAACACTTTATCATTTGAGAAACTGTATATTAATAGGAATGTGTCTATGGTATCATTGTAATACCATTACTGTCATGTGTACGCTCTAACTGACGCTTGCAGTACATTGAGTTCAGCATTTTATAGATGCACACTGACATACTGACATTTTCACACTGACTGTCATTTCAAGGAAATATCTTTTCCAAAAGTGCTCAGGTACTTCGGGTCTGGTTAAGTTTTGCTGAGCATGCAATTTCGCAATTTGCCACAATTAAAAAACGACCGTTAGTTTTCAATATATATGTAATATGTATAATTTTATATTTCTCCCATAGATAAATTCAATTTCTTTTTATTGCATCTTGAAAAAAAACAGCACTACCGTAAAAAGGATTTCCTAGAATCCTTATCCAACTTCTCCTGTAATTGTCACACTCCATCGCTCAGAGCATTATAGACAGAATCTAAACTGAGATTGCATTTATTCTGTGATATAGAATTTAACTTCACAAGCAGGTACTTATGTCTGAATAAAATGAAATATCCTAGTGCATTAAAGCATTCTAATAAGCCACAAGTATATCTGAGAGTATATCAGTCATACACATGCAAACACTTAGTACAAGTGGAGGCTTGACATGAAATATACTATATAGACAGGTAACAGGTGCACGTAACTGCAAGTAACTAATCCCTGAGACTACCTGCAGTCCAAATATCAACCCTTCATAGTATTACTTTTATATGCCTACTCTGACTTTCCTCCCCCAGATCTCTAACACCCTTAGAAGTCCAATCTTTTATTTTGGATTATTAATTTACATTCCCAATTTCACACCCCTAACTGCAAACTTTAATAGTAATTCATATTTCCCTGCAGTTATCCAAGTGACATAAATTGTATACATGTAACATTTAGCTGCGGCCTCCTAGACACGGAGCGCCTCCAAGTTGTTAGTACGCATATGAGCTTTGTAACAATAATGCAGGTACGCATAGCTAGTTTTTGGCCCCTTTTGAGTACCAGAGTACCACTTCTGTGCACCCCTGTATACAGACCAAAAGTATTGGTACACTTTTTCATAACACCTTCATAAAATTAAATCTATTTTAAACCATAGTCAGCAATATGATTGCTTGCATCTACTGCTTTTCCAAAAAGGTCTTCTACAAGGAGAGAGTATTGGTAACATTGGTGTCAACGGTAATTCTTTCAAGTAGGGTTAAGGAGCTTTGGGATGGCCAATTATGTTCTTGCACACCAATATTACCTAACCATTTCTTTATTGACCGTGCTTTGTGTATGTATGGACAGCAATGGCCTTCCTGAATCAATTCCCTCGAAGTTGAAAGCATAGAATTGTCCAAAATATCTTTCTTGGTAACATGAATCAGTGATACCAAAAACAAGGCCTAAAAACCCAACCCATAGCACTATACATTCTCCACAGAACATTATTGTTAAAACAATGTACTCAGACTGGAAATGTTGTCAGTGATTTCCAGACTCATCCTTCAGACTGAAAGACACAGAAACATGATTCAGTGGCGACATTTCTTTCTCCTCTCTACCCGAAGCTTTGCATTGAGGTTAGAGATGCAAACTTGCATTGAGGTTAGAGATGCAAACTCTTCAGAAGTAAATATTCTTACCGCTGCCTGTCTAGATGCTTGATTTCATAACTTACAGTACTGTGAATTTACCAAAAAGTTTTTAAAGTGGAGAATAAAGTACAGGGATGACCTAATTCGTCAGCATTTACTTATTTAACAACATGTTGTATAGTGGCCTCCCTGATACAATGCATAGTGATTGGAAGGTTTAGACAGGTCCTCATAGTACATGGTTTTGGTAGAACAAAGGTTGATTGTACAGAAATTGTAAGGTGTATGGGGACTTTAAGAACAAGCTGTGTTGTCTTAACAAAGTGAAGAAAAGTGAGTAGTAAGAACCATGTCAAGTGTCCAGTAAGGTTGTCTAGAAGAAAAATCTTGCCATAAAAATGAAATTATTCAAACAGTGCTAAGAATTACAAAGAATAATTAATTAAGAATATTTTACTTACATAATAATTAGTGTTAATAAAAATGTTTGGTCCTTTTCCTTGGGGAGACGGTGCAAATTAAGGACCTGGAAAAATCTAAGATTGCAGAGAGAGCCCCTTTCAAAGTAGAAATATAAATGACATGTACCAGAGACAAAAGAGACACAATATATATAGCAAAGAGACTATTATATACAGTGGGTACAGAGAGTATTCAAACCCCCTTTAATTTCTAAAGCTGGGAATAGACGGTACGATTTGCCGTCTATTCATTATCCAATTCTCTGCACTAGGAGCGGCGTGATGACGTCATCACGCCCGCCCGCTAGTGCCGAGAATCGGACGGCATTCTTTATGTGCAGCTCATTACTTGTGGGATTGGGTTAAAATTTACCGTCCTTTTGGATAAGTGTGTGATCCGACAGGACGGCTGATTTTAGCCCAATCTTTGTTAGTTGCTGCATCCAATTCCTGCATGACCCAATCCTTAAGGGATGCGGAGCACGGCATCGGATCGGGGATTGGATCGTGCAGGAATTGGACCGTCTATGCCCAGCTTAACTCTTTGTTATATTGCAGCCATTTGCTAAAATCTTTTAAGTTATTTTTTCCTCATTATTGTACACACAGCACCCCATATTGACACACAGAATTGTAGACATTTATGCAGATTTATTAAAAAAGAAAAACTAAAATATCACATGGTCCTAAATAGACCCTTTGCTGTCATACTCATACATTTAACTCTATTGCAGTCCATTTCTTCAGATCATCCTTGAGATGGTTATACACCTTGATTTGAGTCCAGCTGTGTTTGATTATACTGTTTGGACTTGATAAGGAAAGCCACATACATGTCTATATAAGGCCTTACAGCTCACAGTGCATGTCAGAGCAAATGAGAACCATAAGGTCAAAGGAACTGCCTGAAGAGCTCAAAGACAGAATTGTGGCAAGGCACAGATCTGGTCAAGGTTACTTAAGGTTCCTAAGAGTGGCCTGAAGAAAGCCTCTCCTCAGTTCAAGACACATGTAAGCCTGCATGGAGTTTACTAACAAACATCTGAAGGACTCCAAGATGGTAAGAAACAAGATTCTCTAGTCTGATGAGACCAAGATAGAACTTTTTGGCCTTAATTCTAAGCTGTATGTGTGGAGAAAAACAGGCACTGCTTATCACCTGTCCAATACAGTCCCAACAGTGAAGGATGGTGGTGGCAGCATCATGCTGTGGGGGTGATTTCAGCTCCAGGGCAATCGAGGGGAAGATGAATGCAGTCAAGTACAGGGATATCCTGGACAAAAACCTTCTCCAGAGTGCTCAGGACCTCAGACTGGGCCGAAGGTTTACCTTCCAACAAGACAATGACGCTAAGAACACAGCTAAAATAACAAAGTAGTGGTTTTACAAGAACTCTGTTACTGTTCTTGAATGGCTAAGCCAGACTTAAACCCAATTGAGCATCTCTTGTGAGACCTAAAAATGGCTGTCCACCATTGTTTACCATCCAACCTGACAGAACTGGAGAGGATCTGCAAGGAGGAATGGCAGAGGATCCCAAATCCAGGTGTGAAAAACTTGTTGCTTCTTTCCCAAAAACACTCATGGCTGTATTAGATGAAAACGGGTCTTCTACTAAATACTGAGCAAAGGGTCTGAATACTTAGGACCATGTGATATTTCAGTTTTTCTTTTTAAATAAATCTGCAAAAATGTCTACAATTCTATGTCAATATGGGGTGCTGTGTGTACATTAATGAGGAGAAAAAGAACTTAAAATATTTTAGCAAATGGCTGCAATATAACAAAGAGTGAAACATTTAAGGGGGTCTGAATACTTTCCATACCCACTGTATATAATAGTCTCTTTGCTATATATAGTGTGTCTCTTTTGACCCCCCTGGTACATGTCATAATTTTTTCTTCTTTGAAAGGGACTGTGCAATCTTAGATTTTTCGAGGTCCTCATGGAATAAAACCAAAAATGTTTTTTTTTAACACTAATTATTATTTTATACATTATTTTAACTATACTTGATAATTGATCATTCATGGATATTTGCTAAGTTGAGTAACAAAAAAAATGACAAAATATTGTACATCGAAGTCTACATATCCCTTCAAGAAATGATAAATCTTCATTGAGTGTATGCATGAATTTTCCTCTGGAAAAAAAGAATAAATCTTGTACTGAGTTATAAAGTGCTGATGGGTCAGATGCAGATGAAAATTACCTGTACTAAGCTAGTTTTCAGGCCACTGGGGTTTTAGTGAGTGTGATAATACATTAATCTTTATTAGGCAAGTAAGAAGTGATGTCTTAAAGCAACCTTGTCAGTCACTAAACAAAAATTAACTGGTCATTTTCTCCTATAGAAGAGCTTTATACGCTTCTCCAGCAGATGATTTCTTCTTCTACAGTAATGAGGGGAGGCGTTAGCACCCCATGAACAGCAAAGATCACTACTGCCTATGTTTGCTCTGAGCCTATACAAGAAGGGTAGCTTTGAACAGGGGACTCCCCACCATGCAGCTTCACCTCAGGACCAAATGCCAAATGTCTCATAGGAGGAAATACTGTTCTATGGATAAAGGCTCAGAATGAATGCGAAGCTCGTCTGTACACTAACGTGTATAAATTTCTAAACCCTGAATTATGTATTTTACATAGTCCTGACCCCGGTGCTCTGTTTTCTTGGCTGCATCAATTCTTTACTCCTGCAGTCTATTAACTATTCCTGCTTCTCCATATTAAATGCCACTTACCTCTACATTATGTGTTACCTGCCCCGTACCTCTGCTACCTTTTGACTTGTGGGGCACATTGGCTTCTTAAATTTGATAAAGAGGCCAGACCAAGAGCCTGTAATGGCCGACCCACCATAGGCATCAGTAGTGGTGCCAGTAATAGGTGACGTGTGAAAGGGACATTGTTATCTTTTTAAGTTGCCTTCACTTTCCTGCATATGAGCAGAGATAATTATTAGAGACTGCCTTGACACCATGAGGATGTGGCCACAGTGTCATGATCACGCAACTGCATCATCCCCAAGGAAACGTTTGGAGAACTCTAGATAGTATATGCATTGCAGAGAACAAGCCCAGAGGGAAGCATATTTTCAACAAGGTGACTAAAGAATGCTTAATGTGTCTGATCCAGGCCTTAGTGTGCCCACCCCTGTCCTAAGCCCACCATTCTAAATCACTTGCTCTGCACTCTATGCATCTTACTGTTGACTCCCGTGCTCTGCATTACATACTGCTGACCTCTAAGTGTGTTACTTACTTCTAAGTTATAGTAGAGTGTTGTACCGTGTTAGCCATCGATAAATACAGCAAGTTTGGAGTTCAAGTGATACCGTTTATTGGCTAACTGAAGTCATTAGAGAAGCAAGCTTTCGGGATATCGCAGATCCCTTCTTCAGGCTAATACAAGCCTGGTTTTGAAACTTACATTTATACACAAAATAACACGGTCATAAATATTTGAACAAAAGTAACAGTTTTGCCTTGACACACATGACTGATGGAGGTGAGAGTGAAGGGTTAGTTAATGGAGATAGTGATCAGAGTTAGGAAGAGTTATTGGGGGTAATAGAGATAAGAGGTTCAGCCGTGATATTCACCTCCTTCAGCAATTAAAATGTCCATAGACCTGGGAAGCAGAGAAATATGGCAACATAGGTATTTCTTGGAGAAACCTAAATAGCAATGGTCTTTAAATTATCAGAGATTAGGCATGAATAGCTAATTGACATAACGTTAGGGAGTCCAGACACATTATTGTTCAGTGATGAAGAGTTCCATCAGTTTTAATGAAAGGGGGGGGGGTTATTGTGATTCATGTTCTTGAATTCAGTTAAAGTTGTAGTGGCACATGAAGTTGTTGTCTCTGTTTAAACCGTATTCCAGATTTTTTCAAATTCCCCATCAGTACCATAACCCTGAGATCTCTTATGCTGTGGCCAGCATTGCAGAAATGGGCTCCTACAGGGACATCGTTTTTTTTGTTCTTTATAGTGTACCTATGCAGGTTCATACGCTGGCGAAGAGTTTGACCTGTCTCACCAACATAGAGTCCTGTAGGGCATTTTTTGCACAATATTAGGTACACCACATTGGAGATCTGCAGGAGAACGTTCCCTGTACTCTATACTCCAACTGTGGTCCTGGTACTGGTACTCTGTCTGCACTGTCGATATGAGTACAGGTCTCACATCTGCTCTGCATGCAGGGAGATGTTCCGTTCTGTGTTGGGGTGTTCAGGGAACTTCTCACAATAAGTTGTCGTAGATTGGGTGGTTGTCTATAGGCAAGGAGAGGTAGTTCTGGGAATATTTCCTGGAGTCTTTTGTCCTTGTGGAGAACTGGTTGTAGCTCTTTTATGATCCGCCGTAACACTTCCAGAAATAAGTTAAATGTGACCACTAGTGGGATCCGATTCTCTTTTTCATTATGCTTATATTGTAAAAGGTTGGCTCTGGGAATGGTCACTGCTTTCTGGATTTGTGCCTTTGTTGTATCCGGATAGTACCCCTGGTACTCCAAATAATGAGGATATCATCTATGTAGCGAAAGTAGGCCATGGGTTTAATAGGACACATTGCTAGGAACTCCTCATCGATTTTGGCCATGAAGAGGTTTTGCAATATGGGGGGGCAAAAACGTGAAACCCAATTGCCACCCCCATCTGTTGGTAGATAGAGGGTCCTGCCCAAAAAAAACGTAGGGGGTCAGGAGAAACTTATAACTGTGAAAAAATACGTCTTCAGGATGGTGTCAGTTTTTTAAGAAAGAAATGATATGCATGCCTGGCATATCCAATCATCATGTGGAAATGTTTGGTGTTATAAAGATTCCCAACATTCCATGCGTGGCTAAAATAGTTCTCTTTGGTAACGCGGTCACAAGGCAGTCAGGTTGTTTAAGAGGTCTGTTTGTGCTTGTAAAAAGCTGGTTGTTTCATGGACCAGAGGTTTGAGGTGTTTAATTTCACCACCCAGCCTGAGATATTTTCGGTAAGTGTTCCAATACCTGAAATGATGGGCCTCCCTGGGTTTCCCGCCTTATGAATTTTGGGAGCATTAAAGCAGCCTGTTTTTGTTGCTCCGGTTTAGGAAGGAGTGGTTACTAATCCTGGAAGGTAGGGCTTTACAATTTGGTGAGTTTCTTCCTGTAGAATCTGTAGGATCCTCCTTCATTTTGGCATAGTGTATATGTTCGATAACTGCCTTTGTGCTTCCTGTACGTAATCAGTTTTGTTCATTATGACTAGAGATGGTCAAATTTTTTTTTTTAAATTCGACGACAATTCGCCGTTGTCGACTTAATGCAAGCCCCTGACCATGGTTCATCACCAAACTTGCTGGAGATGTAGAGAAGGGTTGGGGGTATACTACAAAAGAAAGTAAGTCTCTAACACAAATAGTTTTTTCACAAATAAGTTCAAAGTCAAGTAAAAAATTCTCTACATCTCCTGCAAGTTTGGTGATGAACCATTTTCAAGGGGGCTTGCAATAGTTCACAAAGTTGCAGTCGAAAAATTCGACCATCTCTAATTAGACTATGGCATCCCCTTTGTCTGCAGGCTTATGATAATATCCTATTTTCCTTTAAAGATCTGATTGCTTTTTGTTCCAGTGTTGAAAGGTTTTTTAACAGGACGTTCTCTTTTGTGTAGAATTTATCCCTCACTTTTGTCTTAATTGGCTAATATAGTTGTCAAGAGTGGGTTCATTCTGGTTTTGGGGTCCATGCAGATTTTTTTTGGCCAATAATTTTTGTTTTTTGTGTGTCATGGGCCATCTTGTCATGGAAGTATTCTTTTAAGCCGCAGTTTCCTAGAGAATTCCCCATGTCACTGCATAAATTTATTTTGTCCATGGCTTTGAAAGCATAGCTGTTTTCTGTGTCTGTCGGTTTGTATGATGAAAGGTTGATACACAGTTCTGCTGTTCTGTGTGCTTACAGTTGGGGTGTCCAGCTTTAAGTCTCAATCTTTGGAGCTTTTTGTTGGTTATAAAAAAATTCCTTGTAGTCTTTTGTAGAAAGCTTGTAATGTATCTTTCATCCCAGTGTTGTCACTTTCCAGCAATCTGGTTGTTTCTGTTATTTTTTCTTTTATGTTCTTTTAAGGCTGTAGCAAATTTTGATCACCTTATTCCGCTAGTCTTTTCAGAGCTCCTGGTACAAGATGTTCTGCAAATCTGCTGTTGTATGTATTTCAAAGTGGGATTCCAAATTTTAAGTCCTTGAGGAGATTAGATTTTTTTCTTTTTTGCATGTGGTCAGAAGAAGATGTCACTGTCCAGTTGTGCAGTTTTCTTCAGATGGTTTTTCAGTTCCAGAAAAATGCGGTACATTGTGGTATCTTCCATCTTAGCAAAAAACCGATGTCCCTGATGAAGCCCTTCTGCACGCTGGCCACAGCATAGAGATCTCAGGGTTATGGTACTGATGGGGAATTTGGAAACACAGAAAGAGGCAATGGGAATGTAAATTCATAAAAAAATTCAAAACTCTGGAATACGGTTTTAAAAACAGAGACAACAACTTCATGTGCCACTACAAGACACTCACAATAACCCCCCCCCCCTCCTTCTTCTTCAAAACTGATGGAACTCTTCATCACTGAACAATAATGTTCTGGACTACCTAACGTTATGTCAATTAGCTATTCATGCCTAATCTCTGATAATTTAAAGACCCTTGCTATTTAGGTTTCTCCAAGAAATACCTATGTTGCCATATTTCTCTGGACATTTTAATTGCTGAATGAGGTGAATATCACGGCGGAACCTCTTATCTCTATTACCCCCAATAACTCTTCCTAACTCTGATCACTATCTCCATTAACTAACCCTTCACTCTCACCTCCATCAGTCATGTGTGTCAAGGCAAAACTGTTACTTTTGTTCAAATATTTATGACCATGTTATTTTGTGTATAAATGTAAGTTTCAAAAACCAGGATTGTATTAGCCTGAAGAAGGGATCTGCGATATTCCGAAAGCTTGCTTCTCTAATGACTTCAGTTAGCCAATAAACGGTATCACTTGAACTCCAAACTTGCTGTATTACTTCTAAGTTGCCATTTATGCTTCTTATTCCTGACCCCAGTGCTCTGTATTATATACTCCTGACCTCTGTACTCTTTACTTTTAACTCTTGACAGCTGTGCTCTGTATTACATCCTGCTGACCTTTGCCCTCTGAGTTATTCACACCACCACAATCACCTGCTTAAACAGCTATTGCTTTATGAAACAGCACAGGAACATGGACACTTCCTATGAGGCTATAAAAAAAAATTACATTGAAAGGGTTATAAAACCCCAGCCTCCAACTTTTTCAGTTAGTTGATTTTCATGTGGATTTTCCATATTTGAAAAACATTTCTGAAGCAGGCAGACGATTCACTTTACGAAGATGCTAGTTTTTATCTTTTCCTTTTAGCTTATCGTGGGCGTTTATTGCTTTATCAATTTTATGGAAACAAGAAATGGTTTAGATACCTAACCCCTTTGATCATGAAGCCTAAATGACCAATAAATAAGGGGGAGGTTGAAACTTTGTGTCCCCTAATGAACAACTAAGAAGCTTATTTTATCTTTAGGCTTCCATACGCCATTGGTTTCCATGAACTGTATGGCAAAAGCACATTGGTTACCATGAAAGACACACAAGTTTTTTCTTCTGATACTTGAGACCCATAGGTATTTCATACAATGTTTAGCCTGAAGCTATTAGCTTGTCTGTTTTCTTATGATTGTGTTTCTTAATCGGGCCTTTAGACTGTGTTACAGGCTCACTGCTCCTTTGATTCCCAATAATATCTATTTTTTTAACCACATTTGCATATCAATACCTTGCTTGATTTTCTACCACCATATGATGAAAATTGTATCTGTTTCAAAAGCCCTAAGAATACATTTGCAAATATAATTTCCCTAGAGGGAGAAGGCTTTTTTAAAGCAACTTTGATACATTTTCCTGCTACAGTTCCTATCTTGTCAGAGTATTTTTATTCATATCTTCTCCTTTTATTTGCATAACAAGAGCTTGCCAGTGCTTTTGTAAGAGACTTTATCCACTTCTTCAAGTATAGAATAGAAACTTAAACTAAAATTGACAAGCAGCAAAAAGAAGTACCCAAAACAGTGCTGTTGTACTTGATGTTTTGTCTGCTGGCAGCACGCAATTATCATGCTCATTACAAAGAAACAAGTACCGTTCTTGCATTGTTTTATCGTTGTTATCAAGGCTCTCGCGGTGTAGACTTTAGTATTACTCACATTATAATGCAAATTTTTCTCTACAAAGCATTGTTTCTTCTATAGTTTATGCTGGATGGTTCATTGGTCTACTGGAGCCCAAAATTATATATTAAGCTTTGTTTGTATTTAAAGGAACCAGAACAAACCGAGAGTAAAGGTGGGTGTACACTGTTCGATTTTTCCTTTAGCTTGAGTTAAAAAACACTTGTATTAAGATAATTGTTTGGAAATGTGTTCAGATTTTTCAAATCAAATTTGATCGAAATCGAACATGACATCAATTGAGCAGTGATTATACATGTTGCTAAATTTCAGTCAATCATACAAGTGTCTGACAGGATCAATTGATTTGTATCCGATGGTACTATAGAGCATGTGCTCAGTGCTTAGGGTAGGAATTTTTATGTTTGGAATTGATCACATTATGTGGTAGTAGAAATAATTTAAATTGTATATGTTCAACTTAATATGATCATATGAAGTTGACCAAATGAAAAATCAAACCATTAACCTAATTAACCTAATTTACATTAACACAATGAATGTAGTCCACATTGACTTTATTGTACTGCAACTCACATTGATGCAAAAGATATTTTCATATCCAGCCTTCAAGCTAAATGCTCCACTCCACTGCTGCAATAATATGACCAGTTTTAAGGTAGCCATACACGGGTCGATTTGTTACCAATCAATCATTCCAGGAGATCATAAAATTGGCGATTGATCGGATCGGGAAACGATGGAACACCACCTTGGGAATCTGATTTGTGGTTGATTTGGACATGAACCGATCTTCAAAATGGTCGATTCCACAAAATCCATCGATCGGAAAGGCTGCTGCAAAGGGAGTTTCTGTGTTCGATCCGATTTTTAGTCAATTACGATTTTTGTGGGTCGATTGGTCAGGGTGGGGAGAACTTGATTGATTGCCGATTGATTGCCAATCGATCTTGTGAACACATGCTGTGATTGATCGGTCAAAAATCAAAAATCAAAATCAAAAAAATCAAAAAATTTACCCTTGTATGGGAGCCTTTACATACATAGTTTTCAATCATTCTCTCAGCTATTATATTCTTAGAAGTCCTGTTATTTCCAGTTAGCTGTATTGGCTGCTTTGGCACCAATATGTGCTCCTAGTAGTTGATGCATCGCACCAGTTTACCTTTCCTCTGTTGTATTCATCACTCCCTGTTTTTTAGCTTGTAAATGCAGGTAAAATAAATAGATCTTGAATATAAAATGAGAAAATGATACAAAAATATTCAATAAAAACCCCACATTAAAGGTTCACTGTGAGATCATTTAAAAAAAAGGGTAGAAAATGCCAAAGGAAAAGAAAAGACGTAAGAAGAAGCAGCTTAGCTCCACGTAGTGTATTCCCAGAATTGTCTAAGCAGAGATCATAAATCTAGTCATACACATGCACTTATTGAATAATGCAACAGATATGGAGATGTGCAAGTACAATCACCCACAGCAATTAGTTTCATCTTTCACCATCCAAAATTCTTATTGGAAGTTACTGCCTAAAGTTCAGCTTTAGACATTTGAGTTGTCTTCCGAAAGTGTATTAAAACAAAATATCCAGAGTTAAAAGCCCCCAGACACCTATACATCACTCCATACAATTTCCATTAGATCTACCAACAACTATGTAGTGCCGGGTCCTCCCTGATAGAATACATAGTGATTTGAAGGGTTCAAAAGGTCCTCATATTACATGGTTTTGGTAGAACAAAAGATGATTGTACAGAAACTGTATGGTAAGATTGTAAGGTATATGGGGGCCTTAAGAGTTGCAATAAAACCTTGTTCACAAGATGTCTTTAGGCCAATGGATCCAAATACAATCAAATGAGTCAGAGGAAATGCAAAAAGCTGGATATAGACAGGATTCCCGGCCCATGTTCATGTTGTTTGCAGCTGACGATTGCTCTTTACTATCTCAATACAACTGCCAATAAGGTTTAAAACTGAAACTGTGTAGTGAAATAAACCTCATCTATGCTGCAGAGATATTTCAACCTTGATTTCCAAAAATCATAAAAAAAAAAAATAAATGTTGTACAATTAGCTTAAAGCGGACCTACCACCAGAAATCTATGTTTCATGAATGGCATTAAAAGTGCCAATAATAGAGAGGAATGCAGTGAAAAAAAACAAAAACTTACATGTAATGAGCAAGTTAAGAAGATTACCCCACAGCTCTTCTCTAGAGATGGGCGAACATCGGCCCGGAGTGTCCGCGAACAGGGCGGGTCGAACTTCTAAAGAAGTCCGCCGTCCGCCCTGTTCGCGGACACATTCAAATTCCCCGCCTCTAGGCGGGGAATTTGAATCGGAAAAACCGGATGTGACGTCAGTGACGTCACATCCGGTCCTTGGACCGCAACCTGGAACGCATAGTTCCTGGTTGCGGGCGCAGGATGTGACGTCACTGACGTCACTTCCTGCTCCAAGCCGGATTTTTCACTACAAGACCGGCTGCATGCCCGGTCTTGTAGTGAAAAGATTCTTCCTCCGGCACGATCTCGCAGGTTCTGATCCTGCCGGAGGAAGAATTTAGATCTTCTTCTGGCCGGCGAACAGTACGGGTCGAACACCCGTACTGTCCGCCGGCGAGAGGATCGGCGAACATGCCGAGTTCGCGGCCGAACTGTTCTCCGGCGAACAGTTCGGTCCATCCCTACTCTTCTCACTTCCTGGTTCGCTGCAAGGCAGCACATGGAACTGGAGGTGCAATATCGCGGGTGGCCACTGGGGGCATTGGAGACACTTATCTCACAAGCCTCACCCATAAACAAAATCTTTACATTCAAATAATTTGCAGTTATATTTGGGTTAATCAAAAAGGCAAAATGTGTTAAGCTGGCCATACATGTAAAGATTTTGAGAGAATCGATATTCGATTATATTTAATAGTTCGATTTTTATATAAAAAATCAACTTGTTAAACCTCGATCTTTTTATAAATGTACAACACAATGTGTAATCAATCGATCTCTGTTAATCATCGAATTCGAGCGGAAGTGCTGTAGTGGTATGAGAGGCTGTGGTGGAGGCAAACAGGATCATCAGTTGCCCCATACCAATTTTTCTTTGCAAGGCTACAAAGACAAGGGGACTTTAACGATCGCTATAATAAGATAAACTGTTATTATATGTCAATATGTCCAAAAGAAATCAAGTAGTCCATCAAAGGTTTCTTAAAAGTCCAGTTTTTATCATATTGTCTTATATCAAGTAATAATAGGTGAACATGGCCCCTGGACCTTTGCAACTCCAGCGGAGTCTCAACCTAAGACTGACTATACACCCACCGATCAGTGGCCCCCCGTTCTCTTCGCCGGACCTCGCGGTGAGCAGGCTTGGATACATAAATTGATTACATTCTAGATGGGCATCCGTTTGCAATCTACCTCCTGATGAAGACACCTGTTGGGGTATGATGTATTGGAATTTTCGGCAAACCTGTCGGATGTATCTGCTTGCTATACCCAGCCGGATCTATTATGACACCAAGGAATAATTTGATTAAAAAACTAGACTATTATGATACCTTTGATGGACTACTCCATTCCTCTTGGACATATTGACATATAAGAACAGTTTATCTTATTCTGGCAACCGTTAAAGTCCCCCTGTCTTTGTAGCCTTGCAAAGAAAAATCGGTATGGGGCAACAGAGGATCCTGTTTGCTCTCACCACAACCTCTCATATATAGTTTGGGATGTTGGTTGTGGAGGGGAAATGTGGTAAGAGGGTTTAAGCGCTGTAGTGGTAGGCATGTCTTGAATGCTTCTTCGTTTGGTAAAATTCATGTCTTGATTAAAGTGCAATCGATTTAAATTTACAGACATGTCGAGATTCAGTCTGATATCGATTACTTTTACATCGATCAAACTAATGACAAATATTCGATAAAGGTCCAATCAGAAAAGCGATAACTTTTTGTCGTTCTTAAAAATAAAAAAAATCGACACATATATGTGCACCTTTAGGCTGGTATTAGAGCTGGTTGAATCAGGCACGTCGTGTAGGGACACTTGAAAAACTTTGTACACAGTGAGAATATTGTACAACACAAAGCCCTCAAAGCTTCCTTCCATCCAGACCTATTTATCTTATCAGATGACTGGTTTATTATTTCTTTCTCCTAAAGGTTTTTTGTTCTATTACTGGATCTGCTGGAAAGTATTGTGACACCAGTGGAATAACATAACTAATGCTTCCCTATTACATCATTTATTTCAAAGTTTTCATGATTACATTAGCTTTGGGGATATTTATGTGTCAATAATGGTTTGATTTTTTTTTCTTATTGATTTGAACATTCCCCTGATGGTTTAGGTGAGCTTCCTACTACTATGTACCACTGTCTAGACTATGGAAATTGGCTGTCGGCTCTCATGAGCATTTTTAGTACATGCTCTGTTACAAAGGTCATTGGCCTTAAAGGGGCACCATGAGATTGTTACAAATGTTACAAACACATACTGTAAATAAGCATACTAAACTCACAGATATATCCCAAAGATGAAAATCTTATAGGGACATTAAGACGTAGATGAAAGGCCCATACACATAATATAACATAAGTGGTAACTGACATGCAACCGTAGCAATGCTATATTTACTTAACTTGTCTTGTAATACAGGAATATCTAAACAAAGCATTTAGTATGTCACTTTAGGACTGTATAATAATATGTTCTTTTAATAAACTTTTCTTTTCTCGCATTGTACAGATGTACAAAACATTTACGGAATATATCTCTAGCGTCATGTCAGAAGTTACTGATGACATTCTTGCTTTTAGAAACTCTCTTGTTGATTTTTTATTTTATTAGTAGTATTATTAACTTTTATTTAAATAGCAACAACATAATATGCAGCATTGTACATGAATGGATATTTATTATGGAAAAAATACATAAATAAATAAGAATGGAAATGCAACACAAGCTACCATCACAGGTACAGACTGTGAAACAGGAGGAGAGAATAGGGCTTACAAGTATGGGGCTCAAAGTAAGAATAGATTCCACATCAATGAATTTAGGTGTTCCAGTCACCTTCAAAAACAGAGCAAAGAGAGCTTTATGGAAAGGGTATCAATAGCTGAGCAACTGTAAGCCTAAAGCTGGCCATACGATGGCCGCTCTGAGCACTGATGTCAGACTCGTCAACTGTGCAGCCATCTTACGTGTCCACCCCTGTGTTCGAGTGGGATCAACTAATCTCGCTCGAAGACAGGTTAGTCAAGCAGGTATGGGACATGTCTGTATATGTTTGTTATATGGTGTTTACATTGTATGGGAATTTTGAACATGTCACACTTGCCCACAATGCCCATTGTCGCAGCTATGATGGTGCAGCAGCGTAGCAGTATCACTTTGGGTCGATTCATTTCTGAAAAAAAAATGAACTGTGTATGGCCAGCTTTAGTGTTTTGACCAATGTTTAGCTATGGGGCAATGGTTTTACTTTTTACAGTTTTTATTCCTGTGATACCCTATAGATACAAATTTAAAATTATGTTTGTTAATGATTTATGTTCTAAAGTGTGAACAACAAGCCAAAAGGTTATGCCCCTTTAATGATCTGTAGCATATATTAGTTATGTTGGTCCTTCACTGTAATAGCACCTTGTGAGATTGTTGCTTCAATTTCCCATTAACTTTTGTGCCGATTTCTTCGAGATACTTTCCTGTAAATGATAATAAATTCATGTGGTAATAGATTTCCTGATGGCATCTTAGAATCCTATACAAAGGTTTCCAAGAAGTTAAAGTGAAGGCATGCTCGGGCTCTTTCTCCAGATTGATTTTGAAGCATGCATTTATTGATCTGTGGCTCAGCTTTTATCAGCACATAAAATACCAGTGATATTATTTTGTTAAATCAGATGCTAGAGGTCAAGTGCTCAGGGTAACAGTTTTGATGTGGTCAGTCTCCTGTCCACTAATTTTACTAATAAAAAAGTGATAATAAAGATATTTCTAGAATGCACACCACTGGTTTGTCTCCATATCTCTGTGAAATGTAATGTACCTGCTTGCATTGCATTAATTAAAAACAACAAACAAACCCAAACCTCTCTGTAACTTAATTGACGTTTGACCATTCTGATCCTAAGTATAAGATGGTACTATGGGTTCAATGAAAACCTGCCTATGGATCCATCACAACTCCATAATTTCAAAATTATAACTTTATTGGAAACTTTTGGGGCAACAATGGCCATCTAAGAGAAGAAGTCTTCATTTAGTTTTAGATGGACCAATACCTTTTTAATATACATAATGTAATGTAAATAATGTTATTAAAAATATAATGCAATTAAAAATACTTTTTCAAAAGTCTGCAACAAAAAACTAGCTTTAAAAATCATTGTGTTCTTTTTTTTTTGCCTCCTTCTTTTTTGCAGGAAACAGATCTTATGACATTTAATATCTCCATCCATCGTTCGTGGTGGCGAGAACATGGGCCTGGCTGCATAAGAAGGGTTGTGCCTCCTCCGGCCAACAGAGACCTTGGAGATCATTCGTTCATCTCGGTGACAGGATGCATCATTGAATTTCAGTACATAGAGGTCATCCACAGTGCTTTTCAAATACTTATGTCTGTAAGTCACTTTCTTTTAAACTAAAAAAATATTTTTCCTGTAACCATATTGTTCATATTGTACAGTTCTTAAAATGCTTACACTTTTTTCTTGTAAGTTAAAAAGGTTAAAGATGGCAGAAATGGCAGAGAATCGACCACATAGTTTTCTTTGAAAGCATATATCAATTAGAGCATTAGTTAATAAATGAGGTTTATTATGGCATTTAAATTAACAGAACTTTTAACCTTCCTAGCGCTTCTGACGGCTCCATCTCGTCCCTGCACTTTCTTGTCAGTATTGCAGCTGACAAGATGGAGCCGTCCAGCTAAGCTCACATCCCCCGGCAGCACATACTC
>CM070036.1:33830805-33851887 GCA_036250615.1 Ptychadena robeensis | reverse complement strand
AGGATGATGTGGTCAAAATACTCATTTGCCTAATAATTCTGCACTCCCTGTACTATAGTGAAGCCTCATTTTTACCTGAACATAAAAGTTTTCAATGTAGATTTTGAAGTTGCAAAAATAAAAACGCTGACTTGTCAGGGATGGTTGCTACAGAGTCTAATTATAGTAATTCAAATTCCTCTCTAGATCTCCTGCAGGTTCTCTCTGCACCTCTCCTATAATCTATCGCCACAAGATCAGCAGCAACATGTTTTTAAGCAATCTATAGAGAAGAGTCCAAAGGATCATGGGGTGTAGCATTGCTAGAATGCTGTTTGATCTTCCTATACCACCGTGCGTTATCCCAATCACTGTCCAAGAAGCAGGTACCAGGCACAGTCAGGGATGCTATTAAGGCAATGTATATATACCCTGGAGGGCTGAGGTCTTGTTAAAGGTCCACTGAACCAAAATCAGTATCTGGTTGTTATTCAAGGCTTGTTAATATATTTATAGGTCCAATATACAGTAAATTACATGATTAAATATAGGTAGTGTTGTCTTTCATAAAGT
The DNA here is from genome assembly GCA_036250615.1 of Ptychadena robeensis. Lineage (NCBI taxonomy): Eukaryota > Metazoa > Chordata > Amphibia > Anura > Ptychadenidae > Ptychadena > Ptychadena robeensis. The sequence continues at coordinate 33,851,335 of CM070036.1, read as the reverse complement.
CCAAGAGATTATTAATCTGTAAAACATCATCATACCAAGTTTTAACAATGAAGAACATGAAAATTGAGATCTCCAATTAAAATAAAAATCACTTGTGATTGAGATCCATCATGTTGAGCAAGCTGATATTCTACTACTTTCAGAATATGCGACAACATGCAGTCAGTGTTCTGAGCAACTTTATTGATTTGTGACCTAAACAAACAATGTTAAAAAATAAATAACAGAGTTCAGCTTTAGGGCCCTTTACACTAAGGCAACCATGGCCACAACTGCGTCCGTTACTGGCATACAAAGTGCATTTTTCAATGTGTTTCGCTTGCATACACGTGTATGGGAGATGCTTGCATTGCACCTGCAAAAATTCAAGCATTCAATACCACGTGCCATTGTGGGTCACTGAATGCGGAAACGCAGCTCTATTGTGTGCTATACACAGCACACAATAAAGCTGCGCAGTGTAAACAAGCCCTAAAACCATTTGTTGTAGTTATACATCCACTGCTTTTATATTTCAAAGGGGGTCTTATACCATTTAAAGTTGCTGTGGAAAGAAATGTAAAGCAAAGACCCGTATGTGTGTTAATCTAGGGTATCCATAAGACTCAGCACTGCCATATGCAAATAGGAACTGAAGATGTCAAAAGAATGAACCTGAAGATGTGCCTGGCTAACTCCTTGCTTACCTGTGACAGTGATGAAAAATGATAAAGATCTGAGAAGGGTCAAGCACAACTTTAGCTTCCAATATGTCATTATTTGCTTGAGAAATCCAGGGCTTTGATGCGTTTGAGGTGGTTCTACAAATTATACAAACATACATGTACTAAAATTGGGACAGTTTGCTAAATTGGATTTTAATTTAGCTTTTTTGCCAGGTATTTTGTAGGAATGTATATGTGGATTTAAACCCTGGAACATCCTTAAGCAGGCATATTCGCCTGTGAGTTATGACAATTATCTTTTTTTGTGGTTCACACTCTATTGGCACAAAAGCTGTGTGTGTTGGGTGTTTTTTATTGTTTTAAGGATTTACTCGGCTAAATCAGACCTGCCAGGCAACAAGAATTGGAACCAACCAAGATCTGCTCCCTCCAGATTGCAATGTTTGCGTGTTCTCTGTAGAAAGCTTGCAGTTTTAAATGATATTATTTGTCTAACTTAAATATAAGGACATTGTATTAAGAGTGAACAAGGAGTCTGCTTCTTCTGAAAAGTGTATAGCCGACTACTGTATTAGTTGTTATAAGTTCTGTAGTTCACACTTGTGAAAAGATTCAGCGAGGCTTTTTACTTTTTCCCGGTCAGTCAATCATTGTAGCATCTACCAATGTTGTAGCTCAGCACCATTTGCTAAAACCTAACTGGAAGGTGTCAATATTGCCCTTTAGCTAATAATGCTTTTTCCTTGTTTGGATAAAAAATGGTTTAAAAGAAACTGGTTGTAAGTTAAGGCCCCCCTATACCTTACAATCTTAGGCTAGCCATATTCGGTTCGATTTCATCGTTCAATTTACGTATTTAGATGAAAAATATGACCGATTGAACGACAATCGTTTTTCCGCCCACATGGTACAATCGACGATAATTGATCGATTTTTGCCAAATCGTCGGTTGAAACTTGATCGGACAGGTTGGAAAATTTTGGCCGATAGTACAATTATCGAACTACATTCCTTGCAGGTGTTTTTTGGTCAAGTCAATGATATGTGTGTGGCTACTCCCCTTTAACCTCCCTAGTGGTTGAGACGAGCCCAGCTCGCCCGCTGTTTAGGCTCGCCTCAACCGCAGGGGAAGCCGGCATCGGGAAGACCCGATGCCCCCCTGGAAAGTTGCAGCGATTGTCTTCATCGCTGCAGCATTTCCGGGGTTTCGGCACCACCCCGATCGCGTCCCGGCTTTCCCACTCACGCAGCTGCTGTCAATACTCAAAAAAATACTTTGTACACTGCCTCGATTGCCCGTGCCCATACGGGCAGTGCGCTAGGGAGGTTAACACATCACTTCCGATTGAAACTAAAATCGTTAGATGAATTCATTTCAAGAAATAACTATTTCAGATTACTTCGATGAACTTTACAGTTGAAATCGCTCAAGAATCGCACTCTCCATGTGGTGTAACCGATTTAAATGATGATCACTTTTCGATTAATCCATCGAACTCCAAAATTTATTCTAACATCGATTGTACATAAAATCAAACTGTGTATGGCTAGCTATACCATACAAATTGTGTACAATCAACTTTTCTTCTACCAAAGCCATGTAATATGGGAAACCTTCCAATCACTAAGTATTCTATCAGGGAGGACACGGCACTACATTGCAGTGATATATACCTTCCAATCACTGTGTATTCTATCAGGGACGACCCGGCACTACAGAGTTGTTGGTAGATCTAATGTAAATTGTATGGAGTGATGTAAAGGTGTATGGAAGGCTTAGGAAGTTAGTGACTCAGAATCTATTGTAGGCTTTTTACAAGTGGTTCAAATCCTCCCTTTCCTTTGGTTCTTGGGATAACACTGGCTATGGTAAACTGAGTTTCACTGAATACTGAAGGGATGAAGAAGGGATCTGAGACATCCTGAAAGCTTGCTTCTCTAATGGAGTTAGCCAATAAATGGTATCACTTGAACTCCAAACTTCAAGCTGTATTCATCAATGGGTAAAACCATGCAACACTCTACTATCACTGAAATGCTGAATGCAGGAACCTCTCTGGTCAAATCTGATGTTGGCCAAAAGCCTTGGATTCATTACAATATCTGCCTCATTTCTAATGCTAAAGTGTATTCATAAAGATCATCCTCTTTCCTCAAGATCTGTACCCTCTAGAAGTCATTGACCTCCAGATAGATGTGGTCATGGATTTCTAATTTATTCAAAAATATAAGTTCTCCGCAGCATAAAAAAGGCATACAATGATCTAGATAAGTATGTTTCATCCATAATATCTCATTAAAATGGACTTGTCACCGTGAATTTCAGTAACATTTTCTGAGTTAGCTATACTGTAAAAACTGCTTCTGTTTCTTGAGTCATTAGATCATTTGTGTTTCCTAGAAGCAAGTGTGATAGAATCCAGCTTTATACGGAGCGTGAGTAAAAATTACAAGATTTCCTGTTTAATGACATTTAATGCCTGAAGTTTCAGTAAAAGAATTTGCAGAAGGTCAGATGTATTTTATAAGAACTGTCAGAAGAGGCCCATTAGGTGTTCTACACGGTGTCAAGCAAATTTTAATATCAGAAAAAGTGCTATGTTCCTATCTTTTAGGAATGTGTCATACCGCCTTTTCCTTGCTCCTGTGCAGTTTTCTGATGATATTTTACATCGCTTCTCAGCTCTACCATAAGTAGCTGGCAAAGATCATATTAGCAATAATTCATGTAAGTATTTTCTGTAATACTCAGTGGACACAATTAAAAGTTTCCAGCTTCCCTGACACTAGCACTATTTTATTACATGAACATGGACATACCAATTAGAGACCTTGTACTGAGTGGAAATTAAGATATTACTTTTTTATGTGGATAGAAAATGGTTAGACATGTTAATAGAGCTCTGTGTCCCACTGAGATTTCCTATCATTTCCTGGCCACCCGGACACCAAAAAGAAAACGTTTTACAGTTTAGTTTTTACAGATTTCCAGGCAGATGAAAAAAAAAAGGAAATGAATGCAGTTCTTATACATATATAACCGAAATGGCCCTATACTGAAAGAAAAACATTCCAATGCATTTCATTTTACTGAGCTGGCATGATGATAAGTTCTCTGTATTGCTAAAAAAAACTGCTGATATTTCTTTGAACACCTGCAGTTGCCATCTCTGGTTGGGGAAATAGAAATTTCCAACCAGTCTACTGCTGGCCATACACCTTTAGATCTTTCTGTCAGATATCCTTTAGATCTACCAACAACTATGTAGTATAGTGTCCTCTGGGATTGAACACAGGTAGACTTGATTGTTTAGAAAGTCCCTCATATTACATGGTTTTGGTAAAACAAAAGGAGATCTAAAGGAAATCTGACAGAGAAATCTAACTAACTTTATCTAACCACAAATGGTCACCAGATTGCGAATCTTTTTTTAATGCTGAAAACATCTCTCCTGAGACTCGTGAATGGAGAGTTATTAAGATTTCTTTATGTATCCCATCTGAAGTCCCTCTACACCTGGCAGAAGATGGCATCGGAGATGAGGAGGAACACAGGGCAATCAGCATTGACTAATTACATTAGCAAAAGTTTGCCTCTTTTTTCAGTTATGCTGGCCATACACATACCGATAAACGGCCGGATTTTAATCTGACCGACGGGCGTGCGTGCTCTCGCCGTCGGTAAGGTTAAAATCCGGCCGTTTATCGGCATGTCCCCACATGGGGCGACAGATCTCTGTCGCCCCACTTCTCGGCCGGCCAGAGATCCGACATGTCGGAAAATCTGAGCCGATGGGAGCCGATTGCCATAAGCAGCAATGAAGACGGCGTCTCCATCGCTGCTTATGGCCGGCACACAAAGGGTGCCTGGCCGATTGTGGGGCCCCAGAATGCAATGGGAGGCTAACGTGATGACGTCATCACGTTAGCCTCCCGGAGCGACATCGGGGGTAGTCTGCTGCACACATCGGCGTGTGTATGGCAGGCATAAGGATTCAGGGTAAGTGCCTAATACCACTTGACATTGACATGTCATGGTGAGGGAATAGCAGTATAATGTTTTAAAGCAGAATGCAGATAGGAGGAGAAAGCAGAGCTTCCTAGGTTGTCATACACACTGTGGCTGATCGAATGCCCCACAAATCAGATGCGCCCACCTGGATGGATCTACCAGGATCGCACCACAATTCGTATCGTATGGTGATCCCATTTGCTGGTAAATTTCTAGCTGATCGCTTTACTTTGGTCCCCATCCAAATAAGGTCCGACACACAAAGAATGTGCTCCGACCCCCTGAGCGAGTGGCTGCAGCTTGATGATGTCAAACGCAAACGGCCGCTAGAGATAAGGACAGGGATTGTACCGTGTATGGCTACATTTAGAGATGAGCTTATCAGTCTACACATGGAACTGTGCTGCAAAGAATTATATAGTCTGGGGTTCTTCAACATGCAGCTCCGGAGCCACATGCAGCTCTTCAGCCACCTTATGTGGCTCCCTGGCTGCTGGCAAACCTCCTCCCTCCCACCAGGGCATACATGCTGGAAGGCAGAGAGAGCGTGCCAGCAGCCAAGATCACTATTGGCAGTTGTGTCTCCTTGCTCTCCTACTTTCCATTTACAATTGTATAGAAAATTTTGGGCTGCCAGGAAAAAATGCATTTATCTATGTGTTTTGCGTTAACACAGCACGTGCAAGTGTAAATATGTTATGCGGCACCAGATATTTATTCTTCAGTGAAAGAAGGGGGAAAATGGCTCTTCTGATACTCTGCTGACCCCTGGTCTAGTTTTGACAAGACTATACTGTGCTATGTAGCAGGGCTGTGCAAATCTTAGATCAGTAAGGGCAGAAATACAAAATCTCTTGATGAAATAAAAAAAAAATATTTCTAATATACACCTAATCTGTGTAAGGTTTAAATTGAGATAACTTAGAATGAAAACTGACATATGTTTCTATAAATATAGGTCCCATATAATCCACACCAGGTCTATAAGGCCAATGGCAGTGATCAGTGTGACAGCGTGCTGCTGAAGAACAAAAAAAAAATGTATATTTCACCCTCATTATAGAAGCTCATAAATTGCCATGATACATGATATTTCACTGTTAAATAAATTAAATATGCTTGGTTAGAACAAATTTGTCTCCTAATAATTTAATGTTTCATACAGAGCAAATCTGAAACCTTGTCAGAGGTTTTTCAGATACATGAGAGAGATTTTAAATGCACAGGCTTCTGCCGTGATAGGCAATTAATTTTCTGCCAGCTTCTAGGTCATTATTAATCTGGAAGGGCACAATGTTAATAAGTAATGCTCCTGTATGAAGGCAGAACATAGAAACCATATTTAGACACAATGTAATCATACAGCAGGAGTTACACAGTATGCCACAGAATACTGAGACATTTTATACATCAGGTACTATGGAGAAGATTGGAGGAAGCAAAATATCCCAGCAGCATCCCTGCAGATAAAAGTATGATCACATTTATAGCGTATTTTACCAGATTTACAAACCCACATTCACTGTATTAATATTTATACCTGGAGTGTATGTAATCTGTATGTAACTGTGTCTTAAAGGGCCAGGCCTCCAACAATTCATGAAACAATGGATGTATAGCCTGATTTAGCTACTATTGTTATGTCTATCAGAGATATCAGACTCCAACTCACCCTTCTTTGCACTAGCCACACACGCTTTTGTTCGATGTTACGATTTTACCTACTTCTGCAATTTAAATATTGTCTTTAAATTGAATTGATCATCTGTCAATCCAACATTAATCAAAGATACTACCACGTAGTGTAATTTGCAAGCAAACCTGAAGTATAAAGATAAGGAAGGGGTGTCTGGATGGTCCATTATCCGATTGGGAACAAAGTCACACAGTAGTCCAAAAGACTGTAAAGTATATAGCACCAGTTTGCACAATGGGATTAAAGAACACCAATAATGTATAGAAGGACTTCTGATTTACCAAGAAAATTTGTAATACAAAATGCTATTCATAAAATATGGTATTCATGACAGCTGATATCTGTTTTTTCGCTCATATGCTGTGTTGTAATTTTCTCCAAATATGGGGCTGAATATCAGGCCCAAACATCTGCTTTCTGGTCCTATACATCCAAAGCACATTATTCCAGAAGTTTTGTGATTTGCTCAGGTGTAACTTTGCAAACCTAAGCCATTTTGCCATGTTGTTTTTAGATAGAAGAGGATTTCTGAAAACGCTTCTAAGCAACATACTTGTTCAGTCTATTTCTAGATGCATTATTCTGAACTATTTGAGGCAGACCCCATCTATCATGGAAGGGGAAGACATTTTTAACAGTGCACATGCTGTGTGGAAGTAAACCTGTGCCTGTGTCTTTTTTCCTAGGAACCTAATATCTCCCACTTCTATGGGGACCTCTGTACTTACAGTGGGGGTCGCCTCAACCTCTGACGCATTTCATCTCACTATATTGGGACTTAATCATAGATATCTCTTGTCTTTTGAATTCTCCATCGTCGTTATACAACCAAAGCCAGAGAGGGAGTCTGTGTGGGAACTGTCAGTTTGCACGGCGAGTGCGGGTCTCTTCCTACCTTATACATATGGGCTTTCAGCTGCTCTCATCAAAGAGAGAGAGAGAAGCTTTGAGGAAAAGACCCATCCACTACTGAGTAGCGCTTGTTTGTTCTGTTTTTTCTGTTGGTTGCTGTTCTCCCTGGGCTGAAGTAAGCAACTTTATTTCCATTTATGCTGTGAGACTACCTGTGTGTTTTGGAACTGTATTGCAAATAAAATGTACTGTCTGCTACAACCTTTCAAGTTCTGGGTCCTGCTTAATCCCCTGATCCCTGATAGGCCCCCACCCATCGATCCCACAATGTAATGTAATTGTGCTCAGGAAGGGGGATGTAGTAAAACTTACTATAAATAAAGATACAGATGCTGATTTTTTAATTGCTGTATTTCACTGTTTCTATCCTTTTACAGCCTCCCTGCCAGGCTTGGCAAGGCTCTATGCCTATAGGGTGCCTGGTATGATCTGGAGAGGGGTTGGGGCTGGTGGAAATCAGGCGTCACTATTTCAAAATCTCCTGTATTTTTACTTAATTTTTGTTAAATAAATATACATATTAGAGTAATGTGTAATTTGGTGCTGTTAATTCAGACTGGATGGTTTCTCTTTAGATTCTCATACTACAATCTTGGGCTTAATAAAATCAATTCACAAGACGTTTACCTTATTTCTTATTCTACCTATTTATTTCATACTTAGAACTCCACATTCAGTCAAAGCATCATAATGTAGAATAAATAATTACTGTGAGTCGAATCTTGTCCTCTGCATAAAGCCACCTCATACATCAGTTGGTGTGACATGTTTCTTTGAATACAGACTCAAACATGCTGTAAATTTATTTAGATAGAGCTACAGGGTGACATAAAATAATGCTATTTTGTTTGGTTAGCAAGCAGATAAAAAATGTTTTTTTTAAACTTTTTCTGTAACTTACAGAATTTCACTTTAGTTGATTACCAAGCACTAGGATTTAGAGTTTAACCTCTCTAGCGCACTGCTGAGGTCCAGATGAGGTCTGTACCAAAAGTGCACCATAGACTTCAATGGTAACTTTTTCTTCATGAAGTAGGCCTGTAACTTCCCAAAATATGTCCGTACAAGGGTCTAATAGACATACTGAATATAATAATGTTTGAAACAAACATTTTATGTAAAATAAAAGAAAATGAGGGCACAAAGCTATGCCCCTATGTACTAAATCTCGCCCAAATAAAGTCTCTGGTGCCCCAGATGTGTCCATTTGCAGTTAACCCTCTCTATCCTGGTGTGATGGATGTGGTAAAATCACACCAGGGAAGAGAGGGTTACTGCATATGGGCACATATGGGGCACCGGAGACTTTTTATTTTGGCAATATTTAGAATACATAGAAGCATATTGAATGTACTTTCCCGCCGCCTCTCCGATGTGACGTCATCGCGTCACTCAGAGAGGGGGGGGGGGGGAAGAGACGGAGGGGCTGGCAGCATGTCACATCGGGGACACCGGGGCAGCGCAAAACTGTTAGTATGCGCTGCCGGTGCCCCGATGTGTACTGGACGGCACCATCTTGTCCAGTGCTATAGTAGCAGCGCTGGATGAGATGGTGCCGTCTGACCGCTAGGGCGGTTAATGAAGTTCTTGATGTCTAAATATTAGATCCACTATACTACAGCTCAGTATTATTAATTGAGTTGACCAAATCTCGCTATCTTTCTGCACATTCTTCTGATTCTAAAGGGCGTGATGGGTAGGTTCCACCAGATACCCTGCTGTCTGCAAAGCGCAGGGAATAAGTTCACAAACTACTAGAGATGGTCGAATTTTATTTAAAAAAATTGACTATTTTGAGTTAATTGCAAAGCCCCTGAACATGGTATCTTTACCAAACTTGCTGGAGATGTAGAGAAAGGGTATGCTACAAAATAAAAGTGTGGCTCTTTGAATGAAGTACTTAATCACTTAATGACTTTGAACTTAATCAATGCAAAAACTGCATGTGCTAGAGCAAAACTTTTTTTTCAATGTTCCCACAGCCCTACTTTACATCTGCAGCAATTTTGGTGCTGATACCATTTTCAGAGGCTTTGCACATCAGCTCACAAAGTCAGCTAGTCAAAGAATTTGACCATCTCTACAAACTAAATGCCCTAGCACTTGGTCCACCCTTCCAGTGTATGAAAGAACCCCGATATTTTTAAGAACAGGTGGTTGAGTAAGCATGACTTTCTGTTGTGCATGCAGATACTCCATTTAAGTTATGCATACTTTTGTTACATTGGGCTATCTGAGATATAATCCTCCCACTACACTCATTATGCTGATGGTGTGGTGTATGTTACATACTCCATTTTGACTATATGCTTCTGACTTTTAAACACACCATTCTGTACAATACATACTCGATGATACATACATACTTGACTGATACAGCATACTTCTGCACCATCACCAACATTCATCATCCCTCTTCCATGTCACCTCTCCTTTGAACCTGTAGTCATGTATGATCCAATAGTAGAAGCAATAGTTGGTGGAACAGGTATACCACATACCCAGAGTAGTGTTGAGCGGCATATGGTATATTTGAATTCGTGTAATTTCGCAAATATATTAAGGAACATTCGAAATTTGTGAAACTAGATTTGACTGTATCCTATTGCCTTACATCGCTTGTGGCTGTTCGCAATTAGTCACAAAGATTCACGAACCAGCTTTACAGCCTCTCTTCTTTATTCTGTGATCTCAGTCAGTACGAGCACTGTGCGTATTGCGCGTATCCATTCGCAATGCACACAAATATGCGTGATGTATGCCGGTAAACAGTGTTGAAGCATAATATGACGAATATCCGCCATATTTGAGCACACATTTGTGAAATATTTGCATACAGTTTCACAAAGCCATCATTTGCTTGTAAATCTGATTTCACTCAGGAATGTTATTTTTCATGAGAGATTTGCAAATAAATACTTGATTAAGTAAAATTAATATCTACAATTCATCAAGACGATCCTTTTTACAGTTACTACTGTACTAATGTATATCACGTACTGTGGGCATATAATTCAAAGAAGCCTGGAACTTACTGATTTTACAATATTCTTTTATTACTACATGCCAAAGCATGTCTAGCTTTTCATAGCTGAGCTCTGCTTTTGAGCATACAAATGGCCTGGCTGTTATGCAGATCCTTGGCTTCAATTGACTAATTAATTAACCTTGAATTTGACGTTTTTCAGGCTTCATTCTTATGGGAATGCTAAAGCTGGGAACACTCGGCTCGATATTGGAACCGTCCAATGTTCCCTGCAGCAGTGTGATGACATCATCACGCTGCTGTCAGATATCAGAGGAGCTGGAGAGACAGACAGAGACCCGTGGTTTCCATGCAAAGCAACGGGAATTGACCGTGGTTTACGGTCATGTCCGATATCCCTGTTTTCAAGCGGTATTGATTGGTCCCGCTCGAAAACAGGGATGGCCACATATGATATGGGCCAGATAGCTGGCTGTGAGCTTGCACGGCGCTCGGAGCGGCCATCAATCTGGCCCATATCTACATTTGTGTACCCAGCTTGAGGCTTGACCAAAAGCCCATCATAAAGGCTCTTATGCAGCTAGCATTGGATAGGAGACAGGAAGCTAAGGTGTAACATTATACTCAATTACGGCTGTTTTATTGTCACTGGAACCTGAATGTACTCATCAACATTCCTCTTCTATATTCTCTTCATTAACACAGAGCATTCTCCTTTTTATTGAATGTAACATGGCATGGGAATATTGTAATGATGAGATTGTATGTTACTTTATATTGAAGGTCTTCATTTCTTCTAATGGATAAAACTACGATTGGTCAATAGGTCAACACCTACTTAGAACAAAGTGTCTCTTGATTTTCCTTGAAAGCCTACCTTTGCCTAACTCCAGCTCTGTATGGATTAATTTAGTTAGACACCTCTCTACTAGCTGTGTGTATGCCTTGCAAGATTTAAAAAAACAAATCCTTAAACCTTGCTGCAATGGACTATAAGCACAGAGAGCACACTGAGCCTACACATGGGGAACCCAACATACAGAGATATGATACGTTTATTGAAGAATCTTGGTCTGAGTGTGCAAAAGTAAGACAACACACTATTTACCCAATATTGTCAAATTCACAAGCTTGATCTGGCAATAACCCCAAAACAAAACTGTAAACCACAAACTGCAGGCTGAATAGCTGAGTATTTACATGCAAGTATTATATAGGTGCTGGATAAAACCCAACAATATGACATCTGAAAGCTGCTTTATTTTTCTGTTTCTTCAGGAGGCGTTTATAGGACTGTGCTTTTTGGATGTTTTATGATGTGTTCCTTAGCAGACTGAATGTTGTCCAATATGACTTCTATCAAGGCCTCTGTACACGTCATTGTTTCTTTGTATATTTTCTGACAAATAAAAGAAAAAATTATATTGCAAAGAAGACAGAGCACAGAACATGCTGTCCTTACTAAAACGCAAACCTAACAAATAAACAAAAAGCAAATAAATAATGTGCTCATATGCTTTTAATCTCCTCTACAAAACTAGCAAACCCCAGCACATGTCATTCCTGACAGCAATTATTTGCATGGAAAATTAGTAGCTGCCTGGCAAACCCTACTATACAGCATTTCCCTACTGGGATTGAACATTTTCATGTTCACTGTCACTACTCTGCCCTGCAGTGAGTTATTGGCCAGCCAAAGAAATCTTCTTGGCACCTCATCCTTTTGGGGCCCTGAAGTTTCTTCAAGGGACAAATGAGATCAGTGGCATGAACTGTATTTGTAGTAATTCTTTTGTCATATGTGTATTGTGATCATTCATATGTACAGTGTGATCAACTATGTCTGAACCATGTATTTTAATAAATGGAATTCTGTTAATATTTGTTTAACCCCCCCCCCCCCCTGCCTTTACTGACGGCTCCATCTCGTCCAGCACTGACTTGTCAGTCCTGCAATGGACAAGATGGAGCCATCAGGTCAGAGCCCCAGCCGTGCAGATTTACTATTCTGTTGTGCTATGGGGCTCCGATCTGAAGGAGAAGCTGGAGGACACATTTCAAATTGAATAAAAAATGTATTATGGATATTGAAAAAAAAAAAAAATATGAATACATACTGTTTTGAAATCTATCATACAAAATACATAATTGTTTGTTTCAAACATTATTATATTCAGGATGTCTACTAGACCTCTGTACGGACATATTTTAGAAAGTTACAGGCCAACAACATGAAAAAAAAATCCCATTAAAGTCTATGGTGCCCTTTTGGTACAGAAATCTGTACCTATGCAGTGCGCTAGGGAGGTTACTTACATGACATGTAATGTGCCGTATAAGTCCTAGAGTCCTATGCTCCTCACATGGACTTAAATCACATGGACCTGTCATTCTTGGGTAGTGCAATGTGTATGTATTTGCAGCCATTTTATTTTGGATATGGAGCTATGAAAATAATATTTAAAACGTTATATATCTCAAGAATACCTTGTATATGTAAAACCCCCCATAGAAGATTTGGGGTTCGATGTTAGCTGCTCATACTCTGGAAAAACTGAGGGGACACTAATGCATTCACACTCATGGCCTGCTATTAAATGTGTTCTTATGGCAGAACATGATAATGGGGTCTTAATTCCCACTTATAACGCTATGGAAACCAAGACACATTATTTTATTTTGTTTGGTACATAATGTGTCCTACTTATTCATCCTTGCAATAGTGATTATCAAATGTGTGGCTAGTATTAAATATTCTATTAAAAATGCAAATTTAATATTTTTCATTTTTTTATGCTGAGGTTTATTAGAAGAGTTCACAAAACACAGATAATTGAAGATGATGGTAAGGCTAATTAAATCCAGTATAGATCTGAATTCTAAGCCTATTAATCAATTTAAAAAAAAGTTGGATTACCACATAACAGATGAAAGTTTAATATAAAATATTTTGTTGGGGACAAATCAAATTAAATCACTAAACTGAGAAATATGATAAGGGGATATTTGATTATGTTTGCCTTAAAATAAACCTGTTTCTGTTTGTTATTCTAAATTGCTTCCAGATATAAAGTATATGCCTATAGGTGTTTTTATGAATGGTCTACATGAATGGCCCCTATACATATATCCATCCTCGGGCAATTTTGTAGACGATCGACTGCCGTTCACATCTTTCGCTCGGGTTGATCATCAGCAAAATGGAGGCAGCCAACTAGAGGGATCGACCAGAATAGCACCGCAAGTTGGTTGCACAGCGATCTGCCTTGACACTGGTTCTGGTTGTTCACTTAACTTTGGATGAACGATATGTGAGTGGCACACACCACGATTCCTGTACGTTCGGTGGATATGATCACTGGAACGCACAGAAATCTTCCTTGATCCATTTTTTTTAAATCACTATTGGTCAATATCTAAAATAGGTACCCTTTGGTCTTTGGTCATTGAGGGTAGAAAATGGCAGTCCTCAGTCACCAGAGTAGGTTAAAAATTGCATGATTTAAACATAATCATCTTAACGAAGATAATGTACTACTGATAGTGTAGGTCTACACATGTTTACACAAACACATCTGGGGGCCTACATGGAGCAAGAAAGCCCACACTGGCCTAAAGGTACTTGGATATGCTTATAATATTTACAAATGTGCTAGTCTGGGGATCTGGCTTGAATTTGCTTCCATAAATAATATAGGCTACCATTTGCTCAGCTATGTGTTCCTATATTGCTTAGCTCTTTGTATATTACCTGAATTGGTAGTGTAGTCAATGATTAGCTGACTGCCTGTAGGGAGCTGATACTGCAGATTTGTGTATGACTGGCAGTCTTCTATTCATAAAGTTGATATTGGCACAGACAAACTGAAAGACTCGAGGGGGAAAATGTACATTTAAAGAGAGCATCAAAATCAGAAAAGTAATTTGTGATTGCAAAGCCTGTAATAAAAATCTGAAGGTGTCTATCCATCCCTCTTTTATTATAATACGTCTCACCAAATTACCTCTCACAGACGCATCGCTGCTATATGAATCACACAAATTGCCTCTAGGCATGCATTGGACAGGGCCCTGACATGACTAGAAATGACATAATTTATAATTATGCTGAATTTTAAAAACTCTTCAACTAATGTAAATCTATAAAGGTCACGTATGCTCAATTATAGATTGACTTTTTGTTTGCAAGGAGGCAAACATGCACATGGGTATTGTGATGATACAGCTTACTATAAGTATGTCTACTTGTTTGTATGCTAATGTTTTCAAGCTAAAATAATAATGGTAATAACAGTTATACATTTTAGAAGTCCTGAACTTTATTAACCACAGCCGTATAAAGGTAGCCATGCACGGGTCGATTTTTCACTTGATTTTTTACCGATCAATCACTGTGCGCTTTCACGAGTTCGATCTGCAATTGATCGCAATCAATCGGGTTCTGCCCACCCTGAACGATCGACCAAACAAAATCGTAATCGACAAAAATCAGATCAAACATTGAACCAACAAGTTGGGTTTTTTTTTGGTCGATCGTTTGGCAATTGGAGTACATTGGTGGACCCATAGCCCTATGCAGCAGCCTTTCCGGATTTTGTGGAATCGGGCCATTTTGGAGAGTGGCTCATGTCCAAATTGGCTACAAATCGGATTCACAAGGTGGTGTTGCATCGATTCCGGATCCGATCAATGGGAAGACCTGATGGGGAATTGATCGGTGACAAATCGGAGTGGAGTAGTATGTGGATCTGTAGCTATATTCTTCTTAGGTCCCATACACAACATGTATTTCTGCTTTTGCTTGGATGATGTATTTGTGCAGGGCCCTGCTGTTTTGTTTAGATTTTTGCCAGTCTTGTTCCAAAAGCTGTCACCCTCCAAAACATTGGTCATAGAATATCTGAACTATAAAAACACACAACTAGCAGCAGTGGTCACAGTGTTACAGTGATATCAGTGGCCAGAAGGGCCCCAGTAGGTGTAAGGGGCCTGGGCAAAGGTCACAGAGTAAAAATGGGTCAGTATTAGGGGTGGGTGTTAAAGTTGCATGTCGGTGTGCTGCTCTCAAAATGGAGGGGGAGTGCGGCCCCTCTGTAACAGACACGAGGCAAACAACCTAGTGCAACAAAGTAATGTACTGTAAATTATAAATTAAAACAAAAAATATTCACCTGAATAAATAATCCCGTGTCCCCATGTCCTCCTACAGTTGTCTTCTTCCTGCTTCTCTCCTGATGTGACAGACCGGTGGGCGGGAACACCCAGTGTACAGAACTAAATGTAATACTGTGGCTTCAATGTATTACAATGCTCTCCTATGTAACCTGGCGCGCCTGCACTGCTATCTAGGTGTTGCAGTGCTAATTGACCTGATACAGTTTCTTTTGAAATATTCATTAACAGATTTTTTGTGTTATTCACAAAGCAGCTCAACATGTTATTATATTCAGGGTGGCTACCAGACTCCTGTAAAGACATTCTTTTGGAAGTTACAGGCCTACAATGTAAAAAAACTTTTTTCCATTAAAGTCTATGGTGCACTTTTGGTACAGAAAGTCAGTATTTTATATTTTGTTTTATTATTTTACGTTAAGTATGTAATCCTGACTTACTGTTACTGTTGACTTACTTCTAATACTATTAACTGTAGGTAAGTTGTTGAGTACTGGGTGATGTAGTTAGCTCTTTAGCTCTGTGCCCGGCCATACACTGGCTTTATTGCTGTTTTGTTTACTGAAAAGTAAGCACTCCTAGTGTTGCTCTTCTTATGTTTTGGTGTTAAATCTTTTGGGTGAGCAACTCGCTGGCTTAGTGTGTTGCTGGGCCTAAAGTGGAATAATATGAATGTAAATGCAGAGTATTTATTGCCAGAAAAAAACGTTGCCAGTCATATTAGAAAACCTAAAGATGTCCAGATGCTTTGATGTACTACTGCATATATACTGTAATGAAGTGAAGTTCTCCTTAAAACTGGCCTTCAGAGATGACTGTATCCTTTCCACTTGTTTTACATAGTTTGTCATCTATGAGCCTTTAATATTTATTTTTGCAAAGTCTTTTTGCACATGGCTGGGTTGCTCCTGTGTTATACGACTGTGGGTCTGTTCCCTGCGGTTATTATTCCCCTCTGAAGAGTTACTGTAGAGTAAGAGACTACACATGTGATGTATTCATATTCCAACAGAGAGTTAGACTGGTCTGAAAACATAATATGTCGCCAGTTATGCCTACACACTGACCTAGTTGCTTTGCATCCTGTGGTGTATCTCATAATTTATATATAGTATAAGAAAGTAAGGTAGTAGATCTTCCTCCTTCTGGAAAAATGATGCCAATGGTAAAAACAAAACTATAGAAAGAATAAAAAAATACTATAACAGGTAAAATATGCATTAGATTTTACTGGGGAAAAAATCTAGATATCCATACTGATATGGGATAGGAACAAAAGGAGTGCCACATCATTTGATGAAAATTACCATCTTGTAGAGATGTTAGTCAAAGTCACCAAAAAATGTCAATATATATAATAGCATGGGTTCTGGTTTGTATGGTGCCAACATGTCAGTATGCATCCCTGATACTGTTAAGGGAAGCTCCTTTTGAGATAATGCATGGTGTCCTGGGGTATCTCCTCCAAGACCAGGATTTCACTGAGACAGTCTAAAGTGCAACCTGGTTGTGCCAGATCAATCTAAGCATTATGTGTCAAAGATGTTCTTTTTCACTTTTACACAGTGGCTTGCAAAAGTATTCGAAAAGTATACTTCGAAAAGTATTTGAACTTTTCCACATTTTGTCACATTACAGCTACAAACATGAATCAATAAAATTGGAATTCCACGTAAAAGACCAATACAAAGTGGTGTATACGTGAGAAGTGAAACGAAAATCAATGATTCCAAAATTTTTTACTAAAATAAATAACTGCAAAGTGGGGTGTGCGTAATTATTATTATTTGGTCTGAGTGCAGTCAGTTGCCCATAGACATTGCCTGATGAGTGCTAATGACTAAATAGAGTGCACCTGTGTGTAATCTAATGTCAGTACAAATACAGCTGCTCTGTGACGGCCTCAAAAAGAATACTTTTGCAAACCACTGTATTTAGCTGTATTTTGTCAGTCAATGTCCAACCTTCAAGAACTGGCTACAAACTCTTATCATATCAGTCACTGACGTCACTTCGGCCTTTTAGCTGATCTAGCAGGGAGAGGGCATTAATCTCTTGTACTGATAATGTGTGGGGCGGGACATTAGCAAGGAGAGCAATGCCCTCTCCCTGCTAGATCAGCTCGATTTCAAGAATCCGGAAAAAAATCCGGGATTTCTTGATATCGGGATTTGGCCGGGAAAGCCACATAAAAACGTGACTTTCCCGGCCAAAACGGGAGGCTTGACAGGTCTGTATTTGGCCAGTTTATAGGTAAGAAATATTTTATTAAATTATTTAAATATTTATTTATTTATTTGGTTTAGGTGCTCTTTAAGACTGTACTAGAAATTACTGCTAATCTTCTGGCCTAAGATATTGATGTTCCATTCTGGTGGATGTGGACTGCCTGTCCAACTTCTGTAGTGTTGACGTTTCACCTCATACCATTAGTGATGTTGTCAAGTTAGTCAAATGAAAAACTGCTGTATAGCAGTCCAAAGACAAAAAATCCCCTACTTGGAAAACCATTCTTGTTTTTGGGGATCGTCTAATTGTTGACCACTTTGTGCTGTTAATGTTACTAACACCAAAACAACTGGTTAACAACATGCTCTCCTGCTTAACTGACCAGATTTAAGAAAGATGTTGCTATAATTCCTTTAAGCGGTGTATTAGCTGAAAAATGGTTGATGCTTGGCTTCTTTAAACTCCTGCTTCAAATATATTTTAGATCTCTGTTTACTGAGGACTCAAAACCTTACAGTGTCATAAATATTTAGTATATAAGCACAGGGACAAAATGTCTTTAATACAACGTCTGCTTTATTGGTATTTGTTTATTGGATCTACTTGAAATAAATGGCGTATTAGTTTTTACAACCCACAACATAATTATAATTTGTAGTGTAAGATTTTTTTGCCAGCACACATTACAAATTCCATTTACTACTCATTAGAAATTGAAAGCAAAACAAAAACAATTGTTAGGGAAAAACACAGTCAAATAAACATGAAGCATTTCCTGTCCTTCGCACTCTGACAGCAGATGGAAAACTGTTTTCCCTTAGTGATTGTGGCAATTTTCTGGCAGCCTGTTACCTCCCGTCTTTTCTAGCATAGCAACTTATAATGCACTCCAAGTACGCTCTTTAAATATGTTCCAAAACAAAAGATGACAACAATGTGCTTTCATTTTCCTTAAGGTGCCAGGCAATGGAAATCAGTTCCTGCAGTCAGATGCACCCTGCGTTTTTCTTTTGATGATATAATAAATATGTGTGCTATTGTTAACCACATCATGCATATTCATTGTTACAGATCTGGAGACCTGTGTAGACACAAACTTAGATTATCTGTGGACATGGAAAACAAATTTGAAGGAAATGGAAAATATTATGTTGTAATATGATTTTTATGGGTCTCGCAGTCATTGATCGGCAAGAACTTTTTCTTGAGTGGCTTCAACATCCTTTATGGCATTTAAACATTAAACACATAATAGCCGGCGAGGCCCAGCATGGCAGCAATGACAATGCAGGGCCCTGTGTTCTAATTGCTACAATGCGACACAGGCTATGCCACACCATTGTATACAGCCCATAGCAAACTATGCACTTGGGGGGAAGAATGAAGTGTAGACAAGGCCTAACAGTTGTAACCCTATATGTGTTGTGATAGACTAGTCATCTGTCACGGTGTAAATGGACCATCAGGTAGGATATCCAGGAAGGAATCCAGGATATTGCTGTTTTAGTTTTTGTTTTGGGGTTCTGGGATGGAAGGGATTGAACTGGGTGGGCCTTCCCATTTCATCCAGGAACTACACCTAAAGGACATCAGGGAGGTGGCTGGGTGTGTTTTAACAAAAGAGACTGAAGCCAGTCAGGGCTCCCAAGGAAGTTGGAGACAGTGCTGCTGGGTGCAGTAAATACAGGGAACACTCTGTGTAAATACAGGGAACACTCTCTGAATTTACCAGCATGTCAGATCACTGCGATTATGCAGCAGATTTTTGGTCAATATGACCAGGGGGGGCACACGATTCTCTGCCGACCCGACCGCCGATCGATTGCAGGAACGCACACGGCAGCCGATCGGCGGTCGAATCGGTAATTGTTGTAGGGCATTATCTAACATACGCTACATATAGAAGGATACTTGGATTAAATGTGTACACCAAGCAAGTAAAAAGTTGCATCAGAAATGTAAAACATAAACTTTGCAATAAAAACTTTAAAAAGCAAAACTCCTGAAAGTACAGAAAAAATTTTTTTTATAAAATATAGCTTCCCTTTATTCAGTTCTATAGAATTTATATAGAACATGTAAAATCGGTGCAAGATGTAGAAAGCACTTCTGATGCCTGCTTGTGCTTGTTATGACTTAGATGTTATTCGGACTCTTCTATGCAGAGAAATATATACGCAATTACAATTCTTTACCAGGACGTCTGAGGAACCCTTCAAATTCTTATTTTCTTTTTGACGGCAAAAATGCTGTCAATGGTATTGCTTTAACATTAATGATGGGAAAACGTATCCACTGTAATATTTGCTGTAATGATATTGCAGTTTTTGGGAGATAAATGTTATGTATGCATTAGTCTTCTTTTCAAAATGAAAAGATAAAACATGTATTTCTATATTTTTTTTATATTTCTGAATCAAAGGCTGCAGTGGAAAACAATAGTTTTTTTGAATAACTATGGATTTCCCCTTTATATTTGATTAAAACCAGTTATGGGCCCTGCAGATGAAGTATATGGTTTCTTTCTCACATGCTTACTTTCATTATCATTCATGCCATCCAGTTTTGAAAATATTTGTCAGCTAGGAACTTGCAGACACACAGAGGGAGTCTCAGTTTTTGATTTGTAGCTGTTCATGTGAGAGGGATCAGTCTGCCTCAGGTATGACTGGCCTCTGTTTGTGCATTGATACAATACATACATATGTAATATATAGTTACAAGTGAATATTGAAAATCTCGGTTCTATAAGGTAATGTACTGGAAAATTTGACACTTATTAACCACCCTAGCGTGCGACCTCGTCCAGCGCTGCAGCTGCTACTATAGCACTGGACGAGGTGCTGCCGTCCAGTACG
>CM070036.1:33787239-33798717 GCA_036250615.1 Ptychadena robeensis | reverse complement strand
TGACAGGTGTGTAATATGTCCGTGTAATGTATGTGGGGGATTTATTTTTTGAGTTTACAAGGTGGCAAAACAGTTGAATAAGCGGTTGACAGTTTTATTTTTGAAACTTAAATGACAGAAAGGTTTTCAGGTGACATTGGATGTTTTAACACTTCTTCCTATTTAAAAAAAGAATAATGTAAAATTTACAAATGCTTTAGCTGTTCGGGAAACATAATACCAGTAAAAATAACAGCATTTTATTGGGCAAACATCTAGCCATTTGAGCCATTTGAGAATTGTACCCTTTAGCCCATTTAGTAAAGTTATTTATTAAATGGCAAATACTGTCATTATATATTCTTTAAGGACACATCAGATTGTGAGAGGCTGGTTACTCTAATGTCACAGTCTTGAACTAGAGTCACTTTCAGAATGTCAGGATGGCAGGTGGAGGTCCCAAAGGAAAAGACAAGCACAGGTCCAAGGATCACACTGGTCATACATGGGTAATCAAACCAACTGAAGGCAGATGTCAGTACAGGCAGTGTAGTACACAGGGCAGGCAGCAGTCATAGTTTAGCATAAAAAAAATGCTTGTAAAACCATGAGACACTAAACCAGGGGTTGGCAAACTTTATCACTGGTAGGCCACAATGGGTTCATAAATTTGACAGAGAGGCTGTAATAGCCATCCAGCAAAAGTGTAACAATTCTGGGGGGATGTATGGCAGAAACATTGTAATCCTTTTTTAATTTCCTGTACTGCTTTCAACAAAAAAAAATATTGCCAGGAAGATTAAAATGCTTGTTCACTGCAATGAGCAGAGATAATTCCTAGAGGTGGCCAGTTGTTACTAGGAGGATGCTCATCACAATATTACCCTACTGCAAAATCCCCATTGCAACATTCGGACACCTCTGGGCCATATATATTCTTAATGCAGGGAACAAGTGGAGAGAATCTAGAGTGCCTTTTCATCAAGGTGACAACGGGCCAGGTTAAAAAGCTAAATGGGCCGGATCTGGCCCCTGGGCCTTAGTTTGCCCATGTCTGCACTAAACTAACAGTAACGATCTGCGGTCAGGCTCAGAGTCCACTAGCTAAGACAGTAATGGCAGGATCAACAGGTAGTGAAAGGCAGCAAGCAGGAGCATGGTCAAAACAAGCGTAGGTCTAAAGCGGGTGGTGTTGAGTCATAAAGGAGCAAGATGAAGAGTAGTCTGGTTGTCAAAGCAAGGGTCGGTACACGAAGATGATGAAAGCAGGAGCAGGGATAAACAGGAAGCAAGACACTGGCTGGAAGCACAATAATCTGGCATTGAATCCCAGTTGGGGCCTGGCTTTTATAGGAAGTTCATGGGAGGGGCCAAGGGTTCAGGGTTCACAAGAACTAGGTGACTTGGTATCAAGGTCCAAGAGATCCAGCAAGGTATGACGGTCAGAATGTGAGGTGGCTCAACTGGTAGATCTACAACCAGGTGTTGAAGCATCCTTGGGTTCAATTCTTGACACTAACACTATGACAGGAATGCCTAGGAAACTGCATGCACCTGAGTGCAAATCCTGGAAGTTAAAAGTTGTTCAGCTAACATTTTAAAAACAGTGCTATAAAGAAAAATCTTAAGGCTAATGTAAGAATCTGTGCCCTAGAAATATCCTGCATGCAGCAGATGATTCAAATCCACTTTTTCTAAACAAGCCCACACAAAGTGCCAGTCCTCCTCTGATAAGTGTAACCTGAGATGGTTATAGTCTACATTATTGACTGATTTACCCGATAGACTTGCAATCCGTCCCTGAACTAAAAGTTCCCATTATAGACAATATAACATGTATTCTTCATATCCTTCCCAGTACTCCTTTAGCACCCACGTGTAGCTCGGGGTAGATTTTATTTACAAGTATTACACTTAAAGTAGCTTACCTGCTCCACCTGAGAACGCGCCGCACTTCTTCCTGGTTGCACCTTCCCTATGTCAATGATAATGCAGTGAAGGTGCCCTTTCCAAAGGCCTGTACTGTACAGGCGTCCCAGGTCCTCAACGCTAGAGATGGTCATATTTTTCGACTTGCTTACTTTGTGAGCTTATTGCAAAGCCCCTGAAAATGGTATCATCACCAAAATTGCTGAAGATGTAGAGAAGGGTAGTGGGAACATTTGAAAAAAAATTTTTAATGCTCTATCACATGTAGTATTTGCATAAATTAAGTTCAAAATCTAAGTCAAAATTCCAAATTTCGAAATTTTGACTTGACTTTGAACTTAATTTGTGCAAAAACTATTTGTGTTAGAGACATACTTTTTTCTTTGTAGTATTACCCCAACCCTTCTCTACATCGTCATCAAGTTTGGTGATGATACCTTGTTCAGGGACTTTGCAATTAACTCGAAATCGTTGAAATGGTCGAATATCTCTATCTCTACTCAACGCTGGTAATGCGTGGTGAGAGCGGGCAGGAAATATGTACAGATTACATTGGTTTTTATTTCCTGTACCAGCAGAAAATAGGGAATACCCATACCACATTCTCTAATGATAGGGAAGAGCTGGAAAGATAAGAACTGGAAGTTTGCTCTGCCTGTTATGGGCAATTTCCAGGTTCACTTTAAATACATAAACTCTGCTTCAATATATGATTGCAATTTCTTACTGTATCAGCTGGCCATTGGCACCGTTTGAGCTAAACACACATCATTATTTAATGACTTGGTTTTGTAGAGCTGCGTGTAGATTAAAAATTTAATTGGTCCAGTAAAATAAAATCTTATGGTCTAGCAAAAAGCTGATGAAGCATAACATATTTGTAAATAGTTCTTCATTGGACGCCAGATGGTGTAAAATTGTTCTCACTCTTCGTATCTTGCATGTGTATTCCAAATGTACTTCTTAAATTCTTAAGGGCTTTCCTAAGATTCTCCCAGAGCCTAAATTCAATTATTTTACTTATTAAGACAATTATATGCTTGTGCATGTATTCTCATTAAATAAGAAGAATTATAAATAAGTTTGCACTAGTGAAAAATTAAGATGCGCGGCAGCATAACAATAACATATTAGAATGCACAAATAAACGGATTACTGATGTCTATTATACATAACTATGAGTTTCAGTTTACAATGGTGAGCATCTTCAAAGAGGGAAGATGTTTTATTTATTTCATAAAAAAGACCAAAATGTTAGCTGGGATTCGCTAATTTCACACAGAATCTTTTCTTATTTGTGCAGGTGATATTTAAAAGTGGTAAATATTCATATTTAAAAGTTGTGAATGTTGGCATTAAGATAGTAATAATTAAGTTAAAAAGGAATAAGAAAAAGTAATAAGAAATACAGTGGTAGGATTACAATAATATGAGTTTTAATTGTTCTAATAATGTGAAATCGGTATATCCAATGGATGCTGCAGGGTCTATACACTGACCTCATTAAATCAAAGGTGACTTCTAAATACAAGATCCACCAGCACTACTGATGTTGACATTGTAAATGTTATGTGTATAAAGTATTTACCCTGATACCTCAGGTCCTGCTCCAGCTCACCTAAAATGCTCCTGGCTATCACTATGTATTCTATCAGGGAGGACCCAGCACTACATAGCAGGGATATATACCTTCCAATCACTATGTATTCTATCAGGGAGGAACCGGCACTACATAGCAGTGATATATACCCTCCAATCACTATGTATTCTATCAGGGAGGAACCGGCACTACATAGCAGTGATATATACCTTCCAATCACTATGTATTCTATCAGGGAGGACCTGGCACTACATAATTATGATAGATCTAAAGGAAATTGTATGGCATTTTCTAAAGGTGTATGGGGGACTGTAGGTCTATGTAATGAAAATGACATGGACACATGGAAAACTTCATAGTAAGGACAATATTTGATCAAGGCTATCACCCAGCTTTAACAACCTTTAATCATAACAGTTTGTCTATTTGGGAAAAATCCCAAAGCCAACATAACCTTTAGTTTCTCACCTCAACTTCTACCCTATTTTCTTATTCTTGGAGTGTGTAACTGTGCTGACATTCTTCATTAGTCCCCACAACTGTACATCCCATCCTCTTGATTTTTTTTTTATTAATGAAATAAAATTAAATACAAGTCTGAAGCTATTATCATATGGTATAAGGCTAGATTCACACACATTTTCAGGCATTTCTCTAGCAATTACATTAAGCTGTAAAAAGAAAAACACCTTGACATTTAAAATTAATTGAGTCCTTTATCATTTATTTGACGTTGTGGCAACATGTTAAACTCCTTTCCACATGCATTTAGTTTCACGTGCACAGTAGAGTTTAATATGTTCATTTTCATTATATGATTTAAAAAGATTACATGGAGTCCCCCCCCCCCCCATTTCATAACCAGACAACTATTTTGGCACAGGGCCTGGCAGGTCTGGTAAAAGGGTAAAAACGAACAGGTGTGCCCCCTTCAGGCCCTATTAATGCCCCAAACGTCCTCCGTGCCATCAGGGAAAAAAGAATCCATAGATGGAATAATCTTATCATTCAGTATATTCAGGTAGTCAGCTGACCTCATTCTTGGAGCACATACTGTTGCTGAATCTATACCTGACCAACTACAGCAACCCCAGATCATACTGTAGCACTGTCCCCACAGGATTGTACAGTAGACACTAGGCAAGATGGGTGCATCACTTCATCAACCTCTTACCCTGATGCACCTATCACTGTGGAACAGGTCTTTGTTTTGGCCAGGCAGTGTATATTTGTAGATAATACAAACTTTGCTGGAATATTTGGTGCCATGGAAATGAGTAATTTTCTACTTCCCCTCATTGATTTATGGGGTCGTGATACAGTTTTTTTGTTAATTTTTATGTGCAGTTATACGCTTGGTCTTATGCATTTTCTGCATATTTGACTGCCACAATTAACAAATTCAACAAAATCCTGATTGTTGCACAACTTTTTAAACACTTATTGGAGTTTTTTTTTGCCATGAACTGCAGGACAGTCACTTTTCTACATTTAATGTGACACTGAAATGTATTCAGGTGGAGTTGTTTTATCTATTCCTCTTGTATTTCCCTCTGCTCAAATTCTACAAATACATATTCCAATTCAGGTCTATTTAACATAAAAGCCATGAATCATTTCAGGTCCAAAAATGTCCCTTTTCCTCTCTTTCATTAGTATGAAGATGTTTCAGACTGAGACAACTCATTTTATGTTTAAAGCGCATGCAACATTCTTCCCTCTTTTGCAATGTTTTGCCCACAACAGCATAGTTTTCTGAGGTTAAAAAAGAATTTAGATATCCCAGTCAATTAGATTAAACTGAATCATTGATTTTACAAAAAAAAAGCACCCAGCAATGTTTGGCTAGACAGAAGGGACTCACCCTCAAACATAAGTCTAATCTGGGATGTGTCACCTTTGATGGATTCTACAACTTTTTCCACATTAGTTGCATGACTCACTGGTACTCCGATATAATGTAATTTTTACACACAGTTCAGTCTTTTTCCACAGAAAGAAGACAGCATACAATAAGGACCTTGAGAATTTTAAAAAGCAAATTGTTTCTCACCCAACCGTTTCACCTTTGTCTTGCCTCAGCTCTCAGCACCGATTCATAATTGCAGATAGCTATATTCACATGCTCTCCGCTCTTCAAAAGGTGCTATTATCTATTCAAAGGAAATGTAGGAGTGAGCACAAAAATATCAGCATTTATTCACCAACTTTGCTTACAGGTGTCACAATACAACTGGTTATTATTCTGCAGTTCAAAAGAACAAATGGGTGAAATAACTAAGAGAGCATATTGAGTTACTGGCTCACACAGCACCAAAAAAGCCATCCACGTTGTGGGGTCACCCTACTAGTCCACACATACTGAAACTAAAACATAGTTATCCTTTCTCAAGTAGACACCAGGAAGAAAACACATAAAAACAATCATTTTTATGATATCCCTGTGTAGGGAATTTTACTGTTTTATAATTGAAAACTAAACTTATCTTAGAGATTTCAAGGGGCTTTTAAAAGGTACATGATTCATCATAGCTCAAACAAGGTAAAACCAAAATACTTTATAGAACATTTGGTAAAAAAACTCATATATATACATCAGAAAAATGTATAAGAGGACAATACTGCCCAAGACATTCCTTGATGCACTCCTTTACATATGTGGCACTCCCACTAAGAACCCTCAAATGTCGACATATCTCCTCCCAATAAAAGAGGCTTCTTCAGATCCAATAGTATCAGTGAGACACTTAGGGGGGGTTTCCACATATATCGGGACCCCCTCCGCTAAGCGTATTGCTTGGCGGGAGGTCCTGACGGAGCACATTCACTTACCTGCTTGCAGATGCTGTGTCTTCACAGCGCTGAGCCATGCAAGGCTGAACATAGTGGAGTACGTTGAGCCTCAGGTAAAGTCTATGTGCTCCGTCGGGACCCTTTCCGCCAAGCAATACGCTTAGTGGAGGAGGTCCAGACGCATGTGGAAACATAGCCTTATACATTCCATTATGACCGTAATTGGGGTAAAGCGGGCCTCCACATGTCTACTTAGTTGCATAGATAAGGTACCACCTCCTCTCTCTCCCCTTCCTAAACTAAACCAACAGGAGATTATATTTTTCTGGGGGAGGGAGTGACAGGGGAGATAATAGACCACAAGCAGGGAGTGTAGGTCTAGCCACCCAACAGTAAGAAGCCCAGGCTAAAGGTATGGTGCAAATCACTACAGCCTGTTAAGTGTCAGGGTATACGTTTCTGGCTACAGCCTAAGCTTTAAATACCCCACACTTCCATGGGGATATTATGTTAAATTGAAATTGAATCCCTACCACTGCGGACATTGTGTGCTCCAGATGAGGGGTCCTGTCTCTGCATTCCTAACCCCTCCCTCATCCACGGACACACCCACACTCGGGCTTACCTGATTGGGATAGTAGGAGCCGTGGTCCATTCCCCTACCCCCTCTGTTAATGAGGGAAGGAAGGCAGCTTGGTTGGGTCCCCTGCAGAAGTAAAAAGTGGAATGTCTTCCATAGTGGGCTGACATTAATACCCACAACTCTAGGATAAGGAAGGAGACATGAAGGGGGAAAGGGTAAGGACACATCGGTACCTCTACAGTGGCCACACACACCCCCATTCCAGTTCACACCATCACATACTCATAAGTTTACACACCCTGAAGTTATGATTTCTTAACCATTTTTCAGAGGATATGAATGACACAAAAACTTTTCTTTTATGTATGGTAGATGGTTGGCTCAAGCAATTTATTGTCAAACAATCGTGTTTACTCTTTTTAAATCAGAATCACTACACAAACTACCCAAATGAAAAGAACACATAATATTTAAATAAAGGTGGGGGATAGCCTGGTAGCTTACAAGTGTGCCCTAGCCAGTAGGCGTTATAGAAAAAAAGTGTGCATACACTAACCGAGGGTCGTCAAGTACCCAAAGAAGCTACTAATTGAATCAAACCAAAATCATTTTAAGTATAAAAGGTCTTTATTTATCAATGGACCAAAAACATAAAGCAGATCGATATATGAATAAATAGTCACACAATAATAGTAAAACATTGTATGGATAGTTCTGGTGTGTGGCAATGGCCCCCATACATAGATCACCACCCAGGAAACTAATCCGCCAATACCTGGTTTGTTTTAAAACAGCACATCATATATTACAGAGTCCAACAAATATGAAAATGTTACAATTGTATTGAAGCATTAGAGGCTCCCCACTCTCCTCAGACGCGTTTCGCCCACTGGGCTTCCTCAGGGAGGTACATGGAGTGGTGTATATGGATGTAAATAAGCAATAACTCGTTTTAGTGTAAGTAGAGCAGTATCTGAGGACATAGGTCAGGCTCCTAGACAGATAGTGGGGTGCCAGCTAAGATGGGCAAACCAATAGACACACCAACTCGAACTACCCCTAGGTGGTGGGGGGCGGGGCCTCGAGAGCCAGAAGGAGTACTCTATGTATGGGAGCCATTGCCACACACCAGAACTATCCATACAATTTTTTAGTATTATTGTGTGACTATTTATTCATATATCGATCTGCTTTATGTTTTTGGTCCATTGATAAATAAAGACCTTTTATACTATATACTATAATGATTTTGGTGTGATTCTCTGCGCCTGCAATGCCAGCCAATTAGTAGCTTCTTTGGGTACTTGACGACCCACGGTTAGAGTATGCACACTTTTTTACCCAAATGAAAAGTTTACATACCCTGTATTTGTGTTCTGATAACATGCACACAACTTGACAAAAAAGGGTTAGAATGGCTATTAAAGGTAACCATCTTCCCCTGTGACCTGTTTGCTTGTAATTAGTGTGTGTGTATAAATGGTCAATTACTTTTTGGCCTCTGTGAGTCTGTGCCATCCATTGTCCCCTTGCCCTTCAGACTAAGACATCCCCCCGAAAATAAGACCTTTTATTTTTGGCTTCTAAAAAATATAAGACAGTGTCTTATCATCGGGGAAACACGGTACATTTGCTCTAAATATATGTAAAATAGAAAGATTTAATTTGAAACAAGAAAAAAAATGATATTTGCAATAACAAGCATTTTGTTTTGTAAGCCTGTGAAGTACAGACTAATACCTAAAGGTATTCAGTTAACAACATTAATTCTAGTATACCCTCAAGGTGCAGGTAATATAAGCAACAAAAATGCAAATATAAACAGAAAGTAAAACAAAAACCTTACAAAGCAAATGACACAGAGCAGACAGTGAAGGAATTTACGATTCATAGATTAATCTTAAGGCCCCAATACACCTTACAATCTTACCATACAATCAACTTTTCTTGTACCAAAACCATGTAATATGAGGACATTTTTTAAACCTTCCAATCACTATGTATTATTATATTACACTATATGTTGGTAGATCTAAAGGAAATTGTATGAAGTGATCTAAAGGTGTATGTGTCTCTTCAGTGTTTTTTGCTGGCTGCTGAGGCACCACTGGGCCGCTTTGGGATGTGTCCAAAATGCACGGCCACGCCAACCAGATCAGGTTAACTGCAGGTGGTCCGGACAGAAAAAACACATGTGTTTTCCTGTCCGCATCAGTGCTGCCTCAGCCTTAAGCTGCGTCTACACTATGGATTTCTGTGCGGTTTTCCATTGCATAGACCACGGGCGCTAAACGCACAGTGTGAGAGCAGATTTACAATGCCTGGCCGATGCACCGGAAACACATACCGCACACTTTGGTAAACAATGGGTACAGTGTGTGATGCATGCAAACCGTGGTATTCACAACACGACGAATTCCACGCCCTATACACCCTAAAACAGGGCCCAAACAGCGGGTGGTCTCTATGGACATGCACACTCCGATGTATCCATAATGCCACCATGGTTGCTGGGGTGGTATAGTGTGGATCCAGCCAGAATGGTGGATTGGGGGTGCTGTATTTTGTAGTGGTATAAATAGTGGGATGGGCACCATGACCGTAAAAGCTTAGCACTGAACACTAAACAAATGTTTTATATTACTACTTTAAATACTATTGAACAGTATCCACAAGAATACAACCCATGACAACAACTGTACATTGATCAGCTTTTCTTTTCCTCCTCAGAACACAACATGTTGTTCTTGTAGAATAAAGACCTAATTTTTCCAAAGTGTTCATCCTCTTTGACATTTTTTATACTAAGTGCTGTTTCTCTGCTATTCAAGGACAGAAGAAATAGAACTCTTAACCCCACTAAGGCCCCCCATACACCTTTAGATTTCTCTGTCAGATTTTCTTTAGATCACCTTTTGTTTTACCAAAACCATGTAATATGAGGGACTTTCTAAACCATCAAGTCTACCTGTGTTCAATCACTATATATATAATACTATATAGTTGTTGATAGATCTAAAGGATATCTGACAGAGAGATCTAAAGGTGTATGGACAGCTTAACACCTTTAGTTTTGAAGCTATTGATATGAATTGCTATAAATATACATGTCAACAAAACCTAGCATGATAACTATATATTGACAACTCAACTATTGAGAAACTGTTGGTAAATGATCACACAAACCCCTCATACACATGCATTGTGCCAATTAACATGTTAGCATTTATTGTCATGAATTACCCAGAGTTGGCCAAGGATAATGATTTAAATATTTCAAAAGCATATGATTTTTGTGTTCACGAATACACAAAAGATTCTCATGTTAGAGAAAATAGAATGCTCCTCATTGTTTGCTGTTACTGAAAATGGAATGCTTGGTTGGCAGAGATTAATATAGTTTAAGAACCAATAATTCAACTATATATCCAACTGTCACTGATATAATTGTAAAACCCACCAATTGCCAAGCAGTATTATAGCTGACAAAGTTAAATCTGCACAGAAATCACATAGAATTTGTATAGCAACACAAGTGCACATTACTTTAGATTGAAGAACTGCCAAATACTCTTCGCAGGCAGAGAAATAAGAATAAACACCATATGTCATATGGAATACATCATGGCAGCTATGCAAGATATTCTGTATTCTTCCACCATACCTAGATGTTTCATTCTAGTCAATCCAAACTCCACTGCATTGGTACTTTTATGCCATGCTGGTGTTACCATAATTCTATTCTATATAAGCATCTGCTGAAAGTTTAATATTAAATATTTTAGCAAAAAAATATGTTTTCCAGGAGATACATAGTGTCCTTCAAAATGTGTCCTAAATCTCAATGAAAGCAATTTCCCACCCAAAACACACACACACACCATTGCTCCAGTCAAGCTGATAGATTGTGGGAATATCTATGTCTTTGAACCAGCATGTAGTCTGCACAAGGAGTCCCCCTGACAGGGTGACAACACAGGAACACAACTAGAAGACAGCTGTCATCCCATTACACAAAGTGTTGTTTTAGGATTAATTCAATGCATATTTACAAATTATACATTACTTTTAATACGTTAAGGCGTAAATAAATGTAAATATGTGTACAAGGAGGGGCGGTGAGTGTGTAGGAGGGGTGAGGAGTGTGTAGAAGGAGGAGCGGTAAGTGTGTAGGGGGTGTGATGGATGTGCACAAGGAGGGAGCGATAAGTGTGTAGGGGTGTGATGCATGTGTACAATGAAGAACAGTGAGTGTGTATGAGGTATGAGCGGTGTGTACAAGGAGGAGCAGTGAGTATGTAGGCGGTGTGATAAGTGTGTATAGAGGGATGAGCGGTGTGTAGGAGGTGTGTACATGGAGGGGCAGTGAGTGTGTAGGAGGTGTGATAAGAGTTTCCAGGGATTAGTGTTGTGTAAGAGGTATGTACAGGGTGGAGCAGTGTGTGGGAGGTGTGTACAGGGAGGAGCAGTGTGTAGGAGGCCTGTACAGGGAGAAGTGGAGTGTAGGAGATGTGATGGGTGTGTCTAGGGATTAGGGTTGTGTAGGAGGTGTGTACAGGGAGGAGCGGTGTGAAGGAGGTGTGTACAGGGGGGA
>CM070036.1:33758261-33781541 GCA_036250615.1 Ptychadena robeensis | reverse complement strand
TCAGTTACAGGCCTACAACACGTCTTTTTCAATGATAAACAGCGTAACGCTTTTGGTAATCCTGTCAGTGCTGTGTCCTCATTTCAATAGCATCCACCGCCAAATTAGCAGCATGCTCATTTAATTATTACGCCATTGCCCCTGCCTAAGGCAAAGTGCAGACATTATTGAGGTGAACAACTACAAGGGAGAGCAGAGCAGGCCAAACCAAAAAAAATTGAGTGAGAGGGGAGCTAAGGTGACTACACAGGCCGGGCAATGGAGGAAGACAAAAGGGCGGCAAATACGGCATGGAGGAGCGGGTAATATTGTGATCCTCCATTGATAATGCAAAAATGGGTGTCCTTGCCCTTGGTTCAGCACTTGTGTCAAATTTAAGAACCCATAGTGACCTACAAGTCAAAAAGTCAATCCCTGGGCTAGGTCATAGGAAGGTCTTAACCTAACTAGACTGCCCCCTCTTCAGTCTATCATGAATGGTGCTGCTAGACTCATTTACTCCTCTAACCGCTCCCCATCTGCTGCTCCTCTCTGCAAATATCGACACTGGCTTCCAGTTGTCCAGAGAATTAAATTCAAAGTTCTGTGCCTTGCTTTTACATCACTCCACACCTCCTTTCCCATTTACATTTCCAGCCAAGTACATAAATTTACCTTGGACCTGCCCCTTCGCTACTCCAGTGACCTACTTATAATATCCCTTATAACTCATAACATCATCACATGCCTGGCTTCAAGACTTCTCTAGGGCCGCGTCTACTCTCTGGAACTCTCTCCCTTGTCCTATGATACTTGCTCATACTTCTAAAACTTTCACAAAAGTCCACCTCTTTAGTCTGGCCAGCTTTTTTATTCCTGACAGCACCACCATGCCAGCTGAGACCCCCCCCCCCCCACCTATTGTATACTCTGTTCCCCAGTCTCTTAGAACGTAAGTTTGATTGGGCAGGGTCCTCTACTCCTCCTGTGTCATAAATAGTAAACCATACATTGTGTTATTATTTCATCACTTTGTGTCTACAACAATAGAACCCCGTGCAGCCATTAACTTTTACAATCTTTTTGTCCTTTTAGGTCGGCATAAATAAAGCTTGAGAGAAGGTCCTTTACATCCGGCAATATAAAAGAACCGACCACACCAGAGGAGGCGCTGAGGACAACTTGTTACCAGTTTTTCATAGTCTGAGGGAACATTTTATGCAGGAGACTAACTTTGAATATGACAACTATCTGTCTTTAATAAGTGAATTCTGTTTTGAAGTATCATTTCAGTTCGGCGGACAGTGGGGAATCACTTGTACATTTCCTTTCTATTGTTCTTTCTTTTTTTTTTTAACATGTAGCATGAAACAAGTGGAAATGTGTTTTTTGGTATGAATGGTGGGCGTTTCTTCCTCTGCAGACATACAAATACAATGTGAAACAAGAGTGTATTCAATTTAATCTTATTTCTGATTTTGACATGAAGGAAGATGTACGCTTCCAGAATGTAAAATAGATCAAAGTAAAAAAAAAAAAAATCTAGTGTACTGTACAAAGACTGCGCAGACTATACATACAATTATCTGTGTGCGGATTCAAGTGGTGAGTTTTATTTTTTACACAGGTATACATGTGGGCTTTTAATAATTTATCACCTGTGAAATATACATATCTGTAGATAATAAAATGATGTCAAACTCACCAGGCTTTCACACGTCCTTGTGTTGTGGGGAGATAATTATATAGAACAATTATTTTTTTTAATGGAGGTACATGGAAAAACCATTTGTGCCCTTTGTGACAAAATGAGCAAACAGCAAATAAACAGTAATATGCCGCTGTGCAGAAATAACTTTAACAACAACAAAAAAATTCAAGGTACACACATCATAAAAATATGCATAAAACCAAATCTGTTTCCAGATTATCAACTGATGTACATACAGAATATAGAAAATCTAGAACAAGTAGGCTCAAGTAAGTTAATCTGAGCATATATGAATCAATTCTTCTCTTCAATCAACATACAAATGTCAATCAGTCAAAAGAAAATTGATCAAAAGTAATGGTATAGGGCAGTGGTAGGCAAAGTTATTCGACCAAAGAGCTAAATTGTTACATTGCGACACTTGAAATATATGTTTTGAGCCGTAGATCTGTTGGTGGGGGTAGGGTCAGGCTGCTGCCGAAATTGAATACAATTGAAATGATGTCTTATTTCCCTAAAACTAAGTCTTAGTTAAAATTAAAACTTATAAAACTTGATATCATACTTAATAACAATATTACAATGACAACAACAACTAATGTGAACAATGGCTTTACATCTACTTGGAAAGTTTGGGAAAGTCAGGGTTGTATGTTGTTAATTTGAATTTAAGCCACTTAGCCCCCTTGTCGGTAGCCAGAGTTCCCCTCTCCCTTAAAAATAGCCAAAAAGCCCCCTGTAGGTCGCCATAAAGCACCTCCCTTAATGGTAAACAGAGCCCCCACATATTAGCTTATTAGTAGCCCCAGTGCCCCCTACAGGTAGTCGCAGGTGTTGGTGGTAGTGCAGGGGGTTTTCCTGTTGGGGGGATGGTGCATGAATGGAGAAAAATAAAATAAATAATTGGTCCCTATGCCACTGAGCCAGACTGAAGGGGCGGATCATCCGCCTGCAGCTGTCACAGCTCCGTATGGGAGAAGACAGCAGCTACTGCTCATATACAGATATCTGCAGAGGGACCATCCATCTATGGATAGATCATCATTCTGCCGATCTATATGTAAGCAGGCAGATCTCTCCCTGCTCAGAGTGAAGCTGCAGCTTAAGGCCCCCATACACATCTAGATTTTCCGTTCAATTTAAAAAGACCAATTTCTTTGGTATTAGGGAAATCAGCGATTGATTGTAATGTATGCCAACTGTAGTAACAGATATTTGATCACATTTTTTGGGTTCGACTGAAAGCGCAATTGAATTAAAGTTCGATTTTAATACAACCGATTAACATTTTCCAGCATGTCCGATCATTTTCGATCAAATTTTTCCCCAATTTTTATCGTTTTAGGTCGATCTAACCATGTGGGCTGCCATAGATTTTCAATAAATCAACAAAAAAAATTGATTGAATTAAGTTGATTGAACGAAAAATATAGATGTGTATGGGGGCCTTTACTTACAGATCTGCAGATGGATGATCGGTCCATGGATGGATTGTCCCTCTGCAGATCCCTGTATGTGAGCGCCTGCTTCAGTCAGCTCTGCAGAACGGGGCCGGGGAAGCCACTGACAGTTTCTGCACCACTATTAACTCCAGCTTTCTCCAGTGGAACTGCAAATCCCTGGTATTTTTACCAGTATGAGACTGTATAGGGTGCATCTTATAAAGCAGAGCATCTGAGTCAAAAATATGGTAGATTGCAGCAGACAAATTGATTGAGCAAATGTTAAATATTGTATGGCTAGCTTTATTTTTTCCTGTGCCCCAAATTCACTGGGCCCTCAAGATACAACTGCCTCATAATTATAAAATAAACTCATAATTAGAGCAAAATGTTTGATTCAACTTAAGATCAAAGTTTTGACCCAATTTCCCAAAGTGTACAGTATTGCCTGTGGGTTGCACCCAGGAAACATGCCTCTGAGCCCAGATATATGAGCATACACAGCACATACAGAGTTGTAAGCAAGGACCTCACAGGTCTCCAGAAACATGTCTCTAAGACCAGATATACTTTCTGAGCATACACAGTACTGTACAGGGTTTATAAGCAAGGACCTCACAGGTATCTGAAAATTTGCCTCTGAGCACACAGTAGAAAGTACAGTATTGAGGAAAGATCGCTGCATAATCGGTGGATAGCCACTGCCAAATGGCCCCAAAAAGGTAGGAAAGATGGAAAAAAAAGAAGAGAGATAAGAGGGCAATTACAACTGAGCAGAAGAAAGAGATGTCAACTTCAATGATGAGTACAATCTTAGGAACATGTTAGAACTTTATTTGCTATAAAAGTAGGAATAATATTGATGTTTCTTGAATTTTACACATATTTTATGACATTTTTTGTTATGAAAAGGTAAGTTAAGTGGTCATTTGTGAGGTCCAGAACAGAGTATTGGCATTTTCATAATTTCTTATGGAAAAATTATTTTGACAACTAACTTGACTTACAACCAACCCTTTGTGTTTAAGTTTGTTAATCGATTAACATTTGCAGTAGGGTGGGGGACCTTAAGAAGTTCCATACACCCTTTACAGATTCACACCTATAGATGTTCTCTCAGTAAAGCTCACAAATCTACTGAATGAAGATTTTCTGAATCAACCTTGGCCTTGGATCTCAGAAAGCAGAGAATCTATTGTGTAAGCACAGAGAACAAAGACCCGACACTGCAGACCGAGGAGACCATTCTATATGGGCCTTACTATATTATACTTATTAAACAAATCTGTATATGCACCTGAATCATATTTCACTTCAATTGGGTTAAAAAAATCCTAAATTGAAACTTATAAATTTAACTTGAGCTTTGTCTATGCAGGGCAAAGTAGTGGGTTTGCTTTATTGCCAGCCCATATAGCAGTTTATGTTATAGCAGATATGCATTCATTTGTTTATGGACAACTTGAGTAAAATCCCATAACAGCACATTAATTGGGTTTAGATCTGGACTTTGACTGGGCCATTGCAACACCTCAATTCTTCTCCATTTCAATGATTATATTGTAGATTTTGTCTGTGTTTGGAAACATTGTCCTTTTGCATGGCCCAGTATTGGCCAAGCTTTAGCTAGAATAGTTTGCTACAGGTGTTTATTATCAAATCCATGATCAAAAGATGCACAAGTCTTGTGGTTGCAAAACAGTTTAATATGCGGAAGCAGTGTGTTTATAACCAGCTCTAGATGGCCTCAACTGGGCTTCACAATACTGGGTAATCTAAAATAGTCATTTGGAAACAGGAATGGCATGTATACCAGTAATTTAAAAAGGTGGACTGGATAAATGTCAGGCTGTGAAAAAAATGTATTTAATAAAAAATCATTAAAGCCCCCCATACACCTATAGATACACGTGTATCGATGGATGGATGTATAGATAGCTTTACTCAGAATAAAATTTTGGGGTTTCTTTGAATTGGCAACTGTTAAGTTTAAATTAGCCTTGTGTGCTACTTACAGCAATTTTGGAAACAGAAGGATCTGCTTACTACTAATACTCATCACAAAGGTATAGGCAATAGTGCTCAGATCACCAATACGTGATTAGAGATAGTCAAATTTTTTTTTCACAATTTGGCCATTTCGATGATTTCGAGTTAATTGCAAAACCCCTGAACATGGTATTATCATCAAACTGGTTAGAGATGTACAGAAGGGTTGGGGTTATAACACAAAAAAAGTATGTCTCTAACACAAATAGTTTTTGCATCAATTAAGTTCAAAGTCAAGTCCAAATTTGGAAAATCGTAATTTCGACTTTACTTTTGAACTTAATGTATGCAAAAACTACAGGGGCTAGAGCAAAACTTTTTTTTCAAATGTTACCCCAACCCTTCTCTACATCTTCAGCAATTTTGGTGATGATACCATTTTCAGAGGCTTTGCAATTAGCTCACAAACTTAGAAATTTAAAACATTTTACCATCTCTATACATGATCCATGTTTATACCAAATAAATGTCATCCAATGAATGTCAAATATTTGCAGAGTCAAAGCTTCACCACCTATATTTCTCCTTACATAAAACCTGTATGAAAGAGGAATAGGTAGTAGTGACGGACATTTGTTGTGTAGTTTGGGGCTCTACCCTGTGGCAAAGGGTAGTATATATTCCTCATTCTAAGGTATACCTTGTTGAAAATCTGTAATATTGTAATGTATAGTTTTAGTAATCTGTATAATATTAAGATTACAATTGAGTAACAAAGAAACATGGCATTTTGTATACAAACTGGGCAAAGTAATCGTCTTTGATAAAGACATTGTTGAAGACGCTTTTGCTTCAGCAACTCTTTCTTCTCAGCAACATGTTATTGGATTTTCTCAGCCAATCTAAATAATTGATACTTTTGGTTTGCTATGCAGTAAATAGGCCGGGGAACTGAAATCGTATGAAGCTGCATTGCCATCTGCTGCTCTATGTGATCATTACATGTCCATAGAACTCATATTGGAAGTCTGGGGAACATGCACAATCCATGCAGGCAACCCCATAAGGAAATTAGAAATCGTAAGCAGGTCTCTTTTTAATGCAAGGCATTAGTAAGCCAACAGATAACATTCCAGTATTTACCAAAATGTTTGTTTTTTCATTTTGATATAGTAGTGCAGCGATGGCGAACCTATGGCACAGGTGCCAGTGGTGGCACTTGGAGCCCTCTCTGTGGGTACAAGACCTGTCAGCCAACACAGAGGCTGATCTAGGAAAGAACTGCAGCCCATTGGCTCTCAATGCTGTCAGGTTTCTTCCCCTCTCCACTAGCACTGGCAGCCAATGAGAAGCCTGGGGAGGGACATGCAGTAAGCCGAGAAAAAGGTGTGTGTGTATGTAATGTGTAAAGCTAGCCATACATGTTGCGATTCCATGGACGATCGATCA
Source organism: Ptychadena robeensis (assembly GCA_036250615.1). Taxonomy (NCBI): domain Eukaryota; kingdom Metazoa; phylum Chordata; class Amphibia; order Anura; family Ptychadenidae; genus Ptychadena; species Ptychadena robeensis. The sequence goes on along the minus strand of CM070036.1, from coordinate 33,774,971 downwards.
CCCATCTGATCGATTCCGGCGATGCTGCAGGGAATCGGATGTCCGATCGATTGCCCAATTAAGCCTGTCCCTACCACGTTGGGCCACCGATTCCTGGACTATTCCGTGCCCGATCGATCACTTCACAAATGGCAACTCCCCTTGATGTGTGCTGAATCGTATCAGAAAGACCAGCATGTTGGTTCTCTGGCAGATCCGATTCTGGGCCCCCGATCGGACGTGATCGATCGGTCAAGGTGGGCTTCACGCGATTCCTCGACGATCGATTGGCGTGCACGCGCCCGGAATCGATCGGCCTGGAACGGTGAAAGGGTTCCTTTAGAGGGTGTGTGAGTGAGTAGAAGACAGAATGATAAATGAAGAGATAAGAATTCTCACAGGTTAGAAATTGTACTTCTACAACAGCTAAAAAAGGCAGCAGGGCATGCTGGGCAGTGTCGTTCTTTAGCAACTGGCAGAATGTACAATTTTGCAAGTGTAATTTACATATATGCATGCTGGGATCTGTAGTTCATCAGCAGCCTAGGACTTACAGGAAGCTTGTAACTGCACTGATCCCCTATGAACAACAACTGAACCCCGAGTAATAACCCTGAGGATTTGTGTGTGCGTAATTCAGGTTAAATTGCCAAGTCGGCATTTTGAGATAAATTAGTGGGGTTTGGGTAACAGTTTGGGCACTCGCATTCTAAAAGGTTCGCCATCACTGTAGCAGGGCATTAATAAATACCTGACAGGGGTTGAAATACAATTGTAATAACATTCATTTTATTATTCAATTTTGTTTCTCTTACCATGGGTCAATACAGATTTTTGTGTAAGTAAATGAAGATACTACTACTATTCATCAGAAGGCTCCAATCTCTTCTTTCTGTGCAGGATCTGACCAAATAAGATGTACTGCAGCATGCTGATAGGGAAAGATAAATGAAGGAAGAAGAGTAAAGCTCAGCACTCTGTGGCTTATCCAGTCACTGTCCAGTCATGGAGTGCAATGAGAGGAGGAAACTGGTAAGTGAATGTGACACTGCAGTAAAGGAGGAGCAGGTTCCCCCGCCAGGCAGGACTACACTGTGTGGCAATATTATATGTTATATTATATGTGCCTTACATCTGTAGATTTGTGGTGTTAATCTGGAATTCAGCTTTCATTATGTGGTGGAAGTGATGTCGCAGAGTTACACTTCCTGTATTTGGAACATTGACCTACCAGAATTGTCACTCAACGACGTCACTTCCAGCCCGATCAGGCAAGTATAATGCCCCCCTCTTATTTTCCCACCCAGTTTGTGCAAATTATGTGCAGGGTGGGAAGTGAGGAAAGAGAGTAATGCCCCATCCCCTCTACGTTAGGAGTGAGGGGGGGCAATACTCACCCTTCAAATCCCCCCCCCCACACTTATGGGCATAAGCACTGATGCTTTCAGTGACCATGCAACCCCTGTGAAATGGTCATTAGACCCCCAAGGGGGTCCCGATCCACAGGTTGAGACCACTGCTCTAAATGAATCATCTAGACATGCAGGCTGCTTCTACAAACATTTGGAGCTCAGTGAATTCCAATGTGGTATCATGATAAAGTTTTACCTGTGTCTATTCGTAAAATTTTCTTGCTGCCAAATATCTCTCAGTCAACTGTTAGTGGCTTTATAACACAGTGGAAGCAATTGGTAGAACAAAATCACAGTAAGTGGTAACCCATATAAAACCCCAAAACAGGTCAGCACTTGCTAATATTGCCCAGAAATTGACAACATTATGTAGAGTCAAAAGCTTCAGACCTCTAAAATTCTTATGGCCTCAAGGTCAGCTCAGGAACAGTGCATTGAGAGCTTTGTGGAAAGGGTTTCTGCGGCCAAGCACCTACACCCAAGTCTTACATCAACAAGTGCAATAGGATCAGTGGGGACAAGCAAGTTGCCACTGGACTCTCTGTGTGACCAATCGAAATTTAAGTTTGGCCTGAAGTCCGTATCTGGCCAATTTAGTGTTTTTTTTAATGCAGTGAGCATGGCCACTTGCCACTGTGCTCCCCTCCGCTTGTTCACAAGCTGCAGATTAACAGCGGCATGAGGTGTCCACATGCCGCTATGTGGACCATGCAGCAGTGTGATGACACTGTGGTCCTGTCCTCATGGTGATATGATAGGGTCATAACAGATCAAATCAGGTGTGTACTGTGCCCCCGGCTGGATCACTTAATAACCCAATAGTGATTTGATTAATTAGAGATTATTATTATTTTCACCAGGTTTTCAGAATGTTGATTCCAAAGCAAAATGTTCTTTATGGCCTAGGGCCATGATGGGGAACCTATGACACGCGTGCCCAAAACGGCATGCACAGACCTCACGTTTGCAACACTTCAGCTGGTGAAATGTCAACAAACATACAGCAGATTGCCACAATCTTGGCAATACTGCTAATTTACCAGGAAATTTGAGGTATTAGCCTACTTTTGTTTTAGTGTCTTGTTGACTGTTAACGTTACAGAGAACTTAAAAGCGGTTTAGTAAAGGACACTTGTGTTTCTTAACTGTGTCTGTGATGACGTCATCAACTCGACTACGACAGCATCATAAAAAGTACAGCCATGGTCTGGAAACTGCTCGTTAATGAAGATACAGCAATGATACTGCCATAGCGGTGAGAATGCCTTTACATTCCTCTCAAGCCCTGTGGGGTTTCTGAGCTCCTTGCTTTCTCCTTATTCCTGTATCGGGGCATATTTTTTAGAATTTAAGTGCCATTTTAGCACCATTTCACACTGCTGTACGACTGCAGTAGGATTTTCTGCCAGTAACGAACATGCTAGTGTTAACCTAAACATCTGGTAAAAAATTAGCTTCTGCCATTGTTTAAACTAAAAACTCAGTATTCAGGTTAAATTGCCGTGTTGGCACTCGGTCCCCAAAAGGTTAGGGTGTTAGCTACATGCAAGCTCTACTTTGCAAAAATTGATTCAATAGCCGAAATTGTTCTTAACAAGTACCTTAACTCAAGAAATGGGAATGATTATCAATCACAAAAATTATTCAATCATAGCAACATCTTCCCCAGTAGAATCATATAAAGAAATATAAAGGTCAGGGGAAACCGCAATAAAACTTGTAAACCTTTCCTACCTGGAAATTGCAAAAGGCACTAATGAGTACATGTAATACTTGTTATAGAACATAACAATTTCCACATTTTGCTACCCATTAAATTGACCATAAAGTTGATATGAGTTAATTGTATTACATATTGTGCTATGCATGGATAAAACTGCTGCTTTGTGATCCATATAAAAACTTTTTATTGGCCTATGAGGAAGGCTAAGTTAAATAAGATTCCTTACACTCGTCAACGAATTCCTGAAATTATTATTACAGGATAGCTTAACCCAAGATCAAAATGTCACATATTGCAATTTTCCAGTCCTTAGATTTCATGGCTGCATTCTTTTTAATATTTCAGACTAAAAAAACATATAAGAAAGAAGAGAAAGTACCTGTGTCAAAGCCAAACTTCAAGATCTTTACCAGGTATTTTCATTTATCAAAAATATTGATAAGGTGAGAACATGAACACTGTGAACTGAAGGATTCTACGTCTTATGTCATAATCACAAACACACGGTCCAATAATTTAAGATACTTGACCTCCTATTGTTGCTGATCTCTCTTATTCTCTAATTAAGCTACTTAATAATCATTATCGTTTAATTAGAAATAAAAACAACAGATTTTTTTTCCAGAATTCATGTAACAGTGCTGTGCTCAAAAAAGTACGGTTGTCGTCTTTGATCAAGTAGATTGATTGGGGGGTTTAAAGTCCTGTGGGTCTACCCCATCTTCGTAAGGAAATTAGTGGCAGCTTACTCTAACAGCCATGTAGTTAGCCACAGAGATGGATCATGGAGTATAATAGTATAAGGAATTTGGTTATAGAACATTGTTTTGAAATATCTGTGTTTAACTTTTGTGGAAAGGGGGGGAGGGGGCACAGAGCAACGAGCCACACTGTCCTCATTTATATCAACACCCCACTCCACCACCAACCAACCCCCCGTCCGTCTGTTTAGAGCAGAGGAGAGGGAGAAGGCTGCAGATTTCTGCCCCCCTCCCTCCTCCTCCCGAGTGATCAGTGTGAAGACGTGTGCTGAGTCACTGCTGCTAGTGACCCCTGCTGGCTGAATTGAATATTGCCTTCCTTAAATTCATTGCATTAACCCAATTGATGTGAAAACTTAATATTTTTTTTCTGGATTTCCTGCCCTAAAAACTGTGTGCGTCTTATGGTCCGGTGCGTCTTATAGTCCGAAAAATACGGTACATTTGCTCTACCAAAACTATGTAATATGAGGAATTTTCTAAACCTTACAATCACTATGTATTCTATCAGGGAGGACCCAGCACTACATAGTTGTTGGTAGAGCTAATGGAAATTGTATGGAGTGATCTAAATGTGTATGGGGGGGCTTAGGTCTCTTCTTATCTTTTTTTCATGTGTCCCCTCGATGGACAGATATTGCAACACGGTCTGTGCTAAAAAGAGGAAATCTCCCCAATGGGTATGTAAAAGGTGACAGCTGACAGTTTTTTTTTAGTTTATCCAAAACATAGCCTAGCATAGACTGAACATCATTGACACATGAAGGGCATCATAATGTAGAAAGGATATACAAGTTACTTGTTCTTTTTATAGTACTTTTACCTTTTGGTGGTTTGAAAGACTAGTCAGCAGACAGACACACTAATGTACATCTGCATTTCCCAGGGGGCCTCAGTCATGTTTAGAAAGTCAGGAGCTTATATAAAAGCTCTTCGGTAAGACCAGCCACAAGAGTACTCTCCGTAGCAGTAAATGAATAGAGATACCAATGAGAGCTGTTGTCTTCGGTGTGCATGCACTTCAGTGAGAGTCCTGAGAGCTGTACACATCAATAAGTGCTTATTTCCAGTGACAGAACTGCAGAGTTGTTAGGGCACATAGACAGCGCTTGCTTTATATGAGGTTATCACCCATCCAATGAGACGGGTTTAAACTGGTTCCTGGTAAAAGAAGTAAAAACTGAAATCCAAAAAAGAACAGAAGTCATTAAAATACTTGGCAAGTTGTCTTCAAGGCTGATGTAATGTGTTTTTGTTTTCCCAAAGAGTTTGAGGCTAAAAATAATGTAAAGGAATTGGCAGGATAGTCCCGTAGCCTCTGGATAGCTTTCACGAGCCTGTTCTTTATAAAGTCATAAGAATGATCGTGAAGAAAAACTGAATACAAACTTAAAGTGTTGTGGTTCATTCATGTACATTGCACCCTTAAGTAACAACTAGGTTGACATATGTAAGAGTTACAACAAACATTTTAGTTTTAACTTACAACCAGAATTATGGCCAAGGCTGCTTTTGTGGTGTGCCCTGATGTCACTAATAAGTACAGCACGTGATGGATCCTCTATCTAATCTACAGAAGGCTACAATGCCAAATTCCTGATGTTCGTATGGAAGAGGGCTTCCAAACAATTACCACGTTCCATTTCGTCTTCTCTTCAAGAATAAACAGAGATATCAACTTGAATGGCGATTACAAATCTTTGTTTCTGGTAAGATAGGCACATTTTAACTTTTTGGTGACAACACCAGAAAAATGATTGTGTTTCTGTTATTGTAGTTTCTGTTAATGTTCTGGTGTTACACATTATGGGCATTTTCATTATTTATGGGAAAAATCTTACAACCAATCCTTGGTAAACAATTAAAGCGGTTTTTAAACTAAAACTAAAAAAAAACATACATTCCTCACGTTTTCACTATTGGTGGCAGCATCTTAATTAAGATGAGGCATTTCTGGATCCATTCTTCTCAGGGCAGCTGACACCAACCTACCCCCCCCCCCCCCCACTCCTACAAAAAACAGACACTCGTCTTCTGCAGGGAGCTCCAGTGGGGGGGAAGGGGCAGTCAGCTGCATCCATGGAGCTGTTGGCTGGGTGAAGAGAGGCTCCTCTCTCCCCTCTTCACCCATCACAAAGTCTCACAGATTTGACGCTGACATCACATCTGCGAGACTGAGCCACAAGGGCAGATTTCCCAGATATCCTTGCAGCCTGTGATATATTGCTGAGGTGATATGTAACACAGTGGGAGAGGAGCTGTCTCTAAAAAGACACCCCCTCCTGCTGTCAGAAATAGTTTTTTATTTTCAGTAAGGGATCAGGGACCAACCAGGTGGTAGGTCCACTTTAACTTTAAAAGGTCTACTTTATAGATTATAACCTGTCAAGTTCACAGAAAGCACATTACGTTTGTTGGCGAGATGTGGAGCTACTCATTCTGAAAAATAAATGTAAAAAATTCAGACTGAAGTGTCAAGTCAGCATTTAATGGTCTGTAACAGATTCTAAGAGTGAAAAATACGACACAAGAGCAGCAGACACAGTGGACTCGCCACGGAGTGCAGATTTCAAACACAGGTTTACATTCAGTGTTACCTACTGCAATTCCAGTAACACAAGTCGCAGAACCAATCAATTATTTAAATGGTCAAAATCAAAAGAATTGGCTTGACAGCTCTTAGATGGAAACAAAATAGCAACTTGTAAAAAAAAATTCTTTCCTCTGATAATGCATTGCCGTCATCAAGTACAAAGTGCATAGCAAAAATATGTTCTCACCACAGGCAGCAGCACATTAAAAGCAAGTATTTATAACTTCACAAAAAATACATTTGTTCAAAGACAGAAATATTTCCAGTGTACGTCGGGCAGTAATTATATATTAATGGATATGCTTTTTCTGCTTCTTCGGAGTACTGGTGCTGACTTTTTCTAGCTGTAATAAGAATATATAGGCCAGTTAGTACATCACTAATCATAACACACAGAAAAATAACTTCAGGGGAGTTTTAAGAGAATTTAAACAGGGGCCAAAGTCAGGTACAATCCCTATAAACTTTACTTCCAGAGGGACAAAAATTTGACAAATATTTCTATTTATAAAAAAAAAATATTAATCAATTAAGGTTATTGTATATTTGTAGTTTAGGTTTATTGAGGGCACCTCACATGTCACACAGTTGACTTTCTTGATTCAGGGTCCTTTCACGCAATGCACTGTATCACATTTACCAGGATGTGGTGTATTTGTGTTACTGAAGAGGACACAGGTTTTCATAGGAAGCCTGTGTACATTTTCACACTGTGCTGCAATGCTGTTTTGCCTTAACGATCTTACACATAGTGTTAACGCAAATACCCCTTACATCGCATTTTTGCGCTAGCGAAGGGTTTAGCTACTGGCAACGGACAAGATGGTGTTACCATGATCTGCTTTGTTGCTGGTAAACTAGTCTGAAAAGACACCCAAAATGACTGTATGAGCATATGGCCAGGGGTGCACATAACTTTTTTAGTGAGCTCCTCAGATGAGTACCAGGAGATGGTACACCCCGTTTGTAGGGTGGTTTTTCTCACTGTTCTCTGCGTCAGATTCCTGCATGGTAGGTTCTGCGGCAGATGAACCTCCCTGTTCCTTATTAAGTCTCTGATTAGCTGTCTCCATCCACAGGTCACCAGCTGGCTTTAGGTCCATGTAACTCTCACAGTACAACACGTTTGAACCCCCAGGTCTCATTCCTCAGTAGGGACAACCTGACATTTTCTGGGTTAGTAACAAAACTACCTGCAGTCCAAATATCAACCTTTCATAGTCAGATTCCAGCTGTCAGATTTTACCCTTACATATGCCTATTCTGACGTTCATCCCCCAGATCTCCAACACCCATAGAAGTCCAATGTTTTTTTGGATTAGTAATTTACATTCCCAATCTCGCACCCCTAACTGCGACCTTTCATAGTTATTCATATTTCCCTGCAGTTATCCAAGTGACAAAAATTGTATACATGTAACATTGAGCTGCGGCAGCCCAGACACGGAGCACCTCCAAGTTGTTAGTACGCATATGAGCTTTGTAACAATAATGCAGGTACGAAGAGCTAGTTTTTGGCCCCTTTTGAGTACCAGAGTTCTACTTACTTGCACCCCTGCATATGGCTGACAACGACTTTGTACAATTTAAAATAAGATCAGGAAAATCATGGAGGTAATGTGTGCATGGTTTCCTGATTATATGGTGGTATTATTCCTTCCAGGGTAAAGTATTGTAGGTAGCAGAGAATATATGTCTATTCCTCATTTCCATATTCAGACTTTGTTTCTTTATATTAAAATATAAGTGACCATGTGCAGGTTATGGAGAACACATTATGCGGACAGCAGTAACAGCCCAGGGTATTGGAGATAGACAAGAGAATATGGGTGACATCTTATGTATTCCATGCACAAATTCAGAATTAAGAACATATAAGAAATGATCATCTCTCATCTAAACAGAAAATACCACTGAACTCTGCAAAACTTCAACTAGGAAGTGCTAATTATATCCCACATTTCTGGAAAGTTACCTTCATTAACAAAAAAGTCGGCCATATAAAAAGCTACATGTACGGCTTCAGCAGTATGAGATATGTCAGAGGTTTTTTTCCATTCAAATGGATTCTTTTCTGGGTGCCACTGGACTCCATAAATGGGGTATTCATACGCTGAAAATAAGCAGAACACAGGCTGTTAGAAGATGTATAACATATAGGTTCAGACCAGGAGAGATTACACTAATATAGTATATAGTGTATGGATTACAGAAATTCAGATCAGAGAGACACCTAAGTGAGATATAAGACACTTATATCACTGTCCTTAAAGAAATATTTAGGGGGAATTCACTTACCTTTCACCCTTTAAAACTCCATGTGCCTTTCAAGGAGGCCACCCATCATGAAACCCATCATGCAGCCAAGACATTAATCTATTTAAAACTAAAAGTCTACATCTAACATTTTAACATTTATCAAAATAGCAGCTTCATAAAAACAAGCCGATCTTGCTCTAAAAGTTTGATATGGTAGTTGGTGTTTAGTTGTATATTCTACATAAAGTGATTTTCTATATTTATCATGCACAAACATAGAATATATCTACCACATATACTATGCAGACTTTTTCAGCCCATCCAGGCATCGCAGCAGCCTCTGTGAAGCTCTGTGTTTCCGACACCAGCTACAGTAATGTAAACAAATGCCAGCTGGTGGCCGGTTACTGTTACTTGTATTTCTAATGGAATAAAGACTTTTTAAATGGAAATTTATTTTCATGTTTGAATCATAAGAATTGCCTTGAAATCCATCCTGTAATAACAATAATATCTCTTATATGGAGGGTGTGGCACTAAGATTCACCTGTTTGATTAATTCCTTGGGGCAATGGTACTTTCTTTATATTTTTCTCATTTAGAAAACTCCACTAGATGATTTTGCTTTTGCCACCCCAGGCTTATACTTGAGTCATTGTAGATAATTGTAGATAAAATTAGATACCTCTGCTTATACAGTATATACACATACTTATACAGAGTGCATACAGTATATACACATACATTCAGACACACAAACATACAATATGGATAAAAAAAAACTGACAAACATTTATGTCTTAAAACACACATCTTACACATGTAAGAAAAATTATGCAATGAGAAATTCTGTGATATTATTTTCTTTACAAACCAAATCTGAGACATTCTACACAAAAGTCATATCAATATTGTATGACGTGTGTTCTATGCAACTATGTTACAGAACATCTATGTTACAGAACAATTTCAACTTATAAAAAGGACATTTCATTAATGTACTGATGGACCACAGAACCACTCAACGATAGCAAATAAAATCCATCTATCCACTTTATTATCAATCTTCATCAACAGACACATCAAGATGGGTTTTGCCCGGAAGGGCTTAAATATAGAGGAAAGTGCAACTATCCTTCTGACACACCTCCCCTGACCAAGCTTCCCCCCCCCTACAGATTGTTACTAGATGAGATTTGAAAGTCACAGGTTCTCCGATTGTTTAAACCAAATTGTCTTCACTTTGCTAGCAAAACTTTGCAGATAGGGGGTAACATTCTGAAGATAGAGATGACCAGAAAGCATCCTTCAGTATAATGGGTATGCAGGACAGTGAAAGCTTCCAGGCTGACCTCTAGAGGTAGCTCTTAAGTGTGCACAGCACATATCTATTCTAGAAGGGACATTCTCTGTTAACCTGTTAACCTCCCTAGCGGTTTGCCCGGTGACGCCGAAGGGGGCAGGGGGGGTGGCGCCATAGACCTCCATGTTAATGGAGGGGGCGCTGCTCTCCTCTCGACACGCCGCCGGTGTCTATTTGAAGTCGGAGGTGTGTAGAGGGCTGGGCGAAGAGCTAAAAAGCACAATTGCTGGTAACACAAGCTTTTCGTGCCATAAAAAATGGCGCGAAAAGCTAAAAAAACGCCCAGAGGGTTAAGCTGGGCATACACGGTTCGAGCAAGCCCACCCGTGGCACAATGATGTCATCTCACTTTGGTCGAGCTGGTCCGATATCAAGCCGCAGCACTTCTCTGGCTGCCAGCTGTCTGCTACTTCGGCTGGGAACATGTGGTTCCAACAAAACATGTTGGAAAACTATTCAGTCCAGCTCCTTCAAACAGGATCAACCGATGGCTGGATGGCCTGAATCTTATAATAGATTGATTTTCGAATCTATTACTACATCAAGCCGTGTGACAAGCTGTATTAAAATATTATCAGTGTTTCTTTTGAGGCTGAGTACAAAGAAAAGACAAACGGTGAAATAGTGGGACACAGATAAAAGAACAATTAAATATTGTATCGTTTATAAAACACTAGGAGTTGTCCAAGTCATACCTTCCATAGTCGACACAAATTCCAATGCACCATCAGTGTTGGTTGACAAAACATTATAGAACTTTCTAAGACGCTCATTTGAAGTAAAATTCTGTGAAATAAAACGTGGATAAATAGATTGTAATGTCATTGAGGAAGGCAAGGAATGATTGTTATTAAACCAACATTTATTTTCTTTGCAGAGAGTGGGGAGGCATCAGAAGCTGTAATTTAGTATATACTGTATTTTTCGGACCATAAGACGCACTTGTTAACCCCCAAAAACCATCATCTAATGGTCCAAATGCACGAACCCGTGGCCACTCAACCGCCGGTGGTCGCACCTTGGCTTCCCCACCAGCTCTCCCGGCACGTAGATTAGCCGGGGAGCGGGAGGAGCTGTCAGATGCTGGCTGGAGTTTGGTTCTCCCATCTGAACTGTGTATTTGCCTATGCCATCAGAGCCCTTCTGCCATTGGCAATGAAGAGAGAGCTGTCATCTATAGCTCATCTGTCTGTGGGAACTGCAATCACTCTGCAGCTTCCACGGACACAGTAACCGCAACATCGGCAGAGGGAGAGCAGAGGAGAGTAGGAGACAGCACCTGCCCCCATACCTGCCGATTAGTGTGGAGAATGACGTGTTCTGAGAGTGTACTGCTGCTAGTGACACCTACTGGCTGAAATGAATATTGCATTCACTGAATTCATTGTATTAACCCAATTGATGTGAAAACTTATTAAATCTTTTTTTTCTGGTTTTCCTGCCCTAAAAACTGGGTGTGTCTTATGGTCCAGTGCGTCTTATAGTCCGAAAAATACGGTATGTAATATGGAAACATTTAAAACACTTATTAGTCTGATAATAAAACCTGAACAGAGAGCAACATATACCTTATAATAACCAAATGAATTTCAGTGTTTGGCTAGACCCATTCACTGTGAAACTTTTCACATTGAATTGATCAACAATTGTATGTATGCTTGCAGTTATGATTGCTTTTTGAGAAGAATATACTTTAAGGATTATTTTAGTCTATACATGCTGTGATTGTAGTGCGGTAGTTTACTGGCTATGGTACGGCTCCCAATAACTGATGGAATGTCCATTGCTGGTAAAAAAAAAAAACCTGCATTAGGTCTTCCATGTTAGTACATGGAAGAATCTTGCGATGCGGCGTGCATGCATTTGCATTAATGCTCTGCATTAGGGCCCTTTCACACTATACACGTTGCGTTTTTATATACGCGCACGTTTTTTTTTTTTTAACACACGCATTTATACAGTACTGCCTTTTCTCAGAGAAAACCAATGTTACCATCTACACTGCATGCGTTGGGTTTTAAAAAATGCAGAATTTCACATGCATGTTTCAGAACACCCTGCTGCATAAATTTTTTATTGCTTTGTTTAAAAATGCAGATGTAAAGTGCAAAACACATGCATTTTAAAAAAAGCACATAGTGTGAAAGTGCCCTTAAGGCTAAACCAAACCTTGGTTGGCCCTTAAGGCCAACCAAGTTCACAAAATATTTTTTTAGTTCACTGGTTAGAAGTGGTAAAACAATCACAGTAGATGATAAATAAAAAAAAAACATTAAAAAAAGCTAGTGAAAAAAATTCATACTGTATGCTACAGATTTGTATAAAAACTAGTTTTAAAGAGTCCCTTACCTGCATAGAGAGGCTCCAGTGGTGGAAATTGGCAGTTATGGGCATGGTCGATAGAGCTTTATACATTGGCACAGACATTTTTTGGAATAATTTGCTGTTTAATGCACCTACAATATGAAACAGCCAGTAAATCATTTGTAGTACAGTCTGATAATGTATTATACAAATGTGTATTGTATTTACACCAGTGGTTCCTAAACTGGGGGGCAGTGCCCCTAGGGGGGGGGTGCAGAGGTGTTCCAGGGAAGGTGCAGCTAGGGGGGTAACCAAGGTGGCACTGTGAGACCTCTGCCAGAGAGGGGTAGAGAGATCTGCAGAACTCTGCCTCCCTGCTATTAGTTCTCTTCTCCCTCTGTGGATCCCCTACCACTGCTAGCCAATCAGAATCCTGAGGGAGGGAGAAGCAGGAAGACAACTATGGGGGAACAAGCTGAAGTAAGCAGAGTGCATATAATGTGCGTCTCTCTGTGCCTCTGTATGTAAGTGAATGTTTCTTCAAAACAAATGCAGCTAGTATGCAGCTAGTGTGAAATGGCCCTCGATAACTTTCCTATTACGAAATGGGGAGCCCTGCAGGGAAAGTTTGGCCCCCCAACGATTTACACTAACATTCTGGAGCACACACACAGTAAAAAAATTATTTGACGCAAACTCATCTCTACTCTCATATGTAAATAGCTGGTCCTCTTCAAGTTGTTTGTGACAGGTTGTAAAATGTGCCTCTCCATAAGTTGCTTGGTGTGTACAGAGAATTTGTACTGCTTGTGCGAATACAACCCAAAGGCTATTGCTCCCAGGATGTTTGGAGCACACACTGTGAGTGTGTGTGTGTATATATACACACATACATACATACATACATATATACATATTACATTTACATTAAAACATGCAGGTGATGGGAGAGGCAAACAATTTAAGCCATCACACATAGTAATCCAAAATTTCCAATAGAGTAGAGTGTTATTACTTACATTGCAAATATTAAAAATATGCATTTTGAAAAGTGATTTACTTTAGTTTTTTACTTTGGAACCAAACCCAAAGACAGTTACATTTACATCAAGCCATGCCTCCAGTGATAAATGTCATGGTTGCCTTCCTGCCTCTGTCAGCTCTCTACCAAAACGTAAAGAGGGCTCAGTGCCATGGTTGGCCAGTACCATGGCCAATGCAGATGTAAATGGAAACCAAGATGAACACGCAAGACGTTTGGTAATCCTCCTCTTTGTATCAGTGATTTTCTATGCAATGAAAACTGAAACTGGTAAGATGGGCCTGCAGGGTGATGCAGAAACCAGGAAGATACAATACTGCTCATTTGTAATTCTCAGCTTCCATGAATAGAAGGACTGAAATCCAATTAATGAGAGGAGTGGAGCTGGAACAGTTTAGAGGAAATAACTAGATGATATTTGTCCATCTGTCAAACGAGGCAAGATGTGACTTGCTGCTGCTTCTAATCTTTACTGTGAGAAGCTGACAGAGCTGTGTGCAGAGAAAAAGGGGAGCGGAGCATGTACAAGTGTGAAAGTTTAAAGATAAGGCTACAGTTCAGCTAATGGCAGTGTAGTACACTTTACCAAGCAAAAACACTTAAAGAAACATTGTGAAAGCCTTTAAAAATATAGACAGCTGGTAAAAAAAAGAATCGGGCTGAAACAACTTGCTGAGAGGGGTAGGCCGGAGCTGGTAAAAGGTAACCCAGGTAACATAGCAGGGCCATCTTTACTAATATGTAATAGAGATTTTAAAAAAAAAAATGTCATTCCACAATCTGACATGGCAAGTTAATTACAAAGCCCCTAAACATGGTATCATTCCCACATTTAAAAAAGGGATGGAGAAACATCAACAGAACAGAAAGTAATGGTATAGCATATGTAGTTTTTTGGCATAAATTAAGTTCAAAGTTTTCCACTTAAGTTTAATTTTAGTTTATGCAGAAACTGCATATACTAGAGCAGTGGTTCCCAAACTTTCCTTGCAGGGCCCCCCTTTTCTATTTAGAAACATTATCGAGCCCCCCTACCTATTCAAACACAGGTGTAGAATGAGGGCCCACACCCCTCTCGCATACCTTCGTGCCCCCCCCCCCCCAGGGGGTGATGATATCATGTTTAGGGGCTTTGCTATTAACTCACAAGTCAACAAGTTGAAAAAATCTGATCATCTAGTAATCACACCAGATGAACCTGCTGAAAAAGCTTCACATGCAGCAGGTCAAACAGCATAGAGCTAGCTTTACTGCATGGTATACAACTTGTGTTATGTGTTATGTGTTAACATGCGCGCAGTTTGATTACAACACTGGAGCTGATCATGTGATGAGGCAGTAAAACCTGAACTGAACCTTGTCATATTTCATAGCCAAGGAAGGAGTCATCTTTGCCTCCATTTCAACCTGCAATTGGTATAGCGTTCAAATGTCTGGTGACAACGCTGATCCCATGTAAACACTTGGTAGTTCAGTTGAGCGCTCACATAATCACACTGGCAACCATAACAGTTTTTACCAGAGATAAACCTTGAATTTAACTGCTGTGGGGAAAAAGGTAAATAAGTAGGTTTGTGTGACACAGAAACTACACAGCAAAGATTTGCCTATTTTTACGTGTACAAGTAAACCTGAAAAGACATTTTTTTATAAAAACAAAAATGATATTTAAGTTTCTTAATATAGTTGAGAAGCTCTTCAATGAATTACTTACTTTCTGTGAAGTTTAGAGGTAATGAAACATCCTCGGTATTAGTTAGTGTTAGGAGAAGTTCCTCACTTGTTAGAACTGTCAGTTGTTCAAATCCTAAACATGTTCCCCAAATGGGAAAATAGTCCCCTCGGTCATTTGCCTGGAAAAGAGAGACTTTCATCAGGATGTAGCACTACATAGTTGTTGATAGATCTAAAGGAAATTGTATGGATTGATCTAAAGATGTATGGGGGGGGGGGGCTTTAGACCAATGATTCTCAACCTTTTTAGATCCACGACTCCGGAAGTGACGTCGCAAACGTCACCTCCTGTATTTGGAACGTGGATGTGAGGGTGCACACTTACGACGCAATCAGGTAATTGTAATGTCCCTTCCCATATATTTACCTACCCCGCTTGTAAAAATAATGTACAAATAATGTACGCAGAGGTAAGTTAGGAGGAAGCATAATGCTCCATCCCTCCTAAGTTAGGAGGGAGGGGGCATTATTCTGCCTCCTAACTTCCCACCCCTTTGTAGACATCAGTGCTGCTGCTTGTCTGATGCTTTCAAGAGAACTTGGCGACCCCTTGTGAAATGGTCATTCGACCCCCAAGGTTCTGACTCACTGGCTTAGACTTTTTAACACTCTGGACCCAACATGATATTTTCTTTTTTTTTTTTAAATATCATTTTTATTCAAGTTTAAAATAAATAACAATATCGAGATATGGATTATACAGATTGTACCAGGTTATACATGAACGTAATACATTAAATGAATTTCATCCTCCTCCCACTTAGATATTCCATCTCTATCTCATACTGGTTATGTGAATCTACAATCTAATCTAACAAACAAGTTTATCACACTAAAATTTAAAATAACATATCAAATCTCTCCACTTACATCCTACAGATATTCATGTGCATAAGTGCTCTCATCTCAACTCTCCCCCCAGTCTCCCTGAATATGCCCAGACTGATCCGGCTGTTAGTACATTACCTTGCCACTTGTATAGACATTACCTGGGATATCTCTCCATGAGTTGGAGAACTACTACTTTGAATATTTGGTTATCAGATCTATTTCATCTATGATGTTGCTAAGAATTATATGTCGGAAGTTCCAACCTCCCCAGAGAACCTCGCTCCAACAGATACCACTCTGTATGTCTTCGCCATACAGAATGATATTTTCAAACAACTGAAAAATCTCACTGACTCCTACAATACAAATTATGTCCAAACTTTGCCTTGCACATACCAGACCCACATTATTCAAATTGCACCAGATGGAAGAAATTAGAGTAGACCAGAGGTTCCCAAACTGGGGGGGTCCCGGAGTCCAGGAAGGTCCA
This sequence comes from Ptychadena robeensis, assembly GCA_036250615.1. NCBI lineage: Eukaryota > Metazoa > Chordata > Amphibia > Anura > Ptychadenidae > Ptychadena > Ptychadena robeensis. The sequence goes on along the minus strand of CM070036.1, from coordinate 33,758,480 downwards.
GGGTGGGAGCAGCCAAAGTGGTACTTGGAGCCGTCTATGTCAGAATCGCGCAGTCAGCCAGAGATATGGGAGAGAGCCATCTGCAGAACTCAGCTGCCTTTTGGCTCTCCCCTCTGTCAGTTCTCTTCTTACTTTTGGGATTGCACACACATATTTGGTGTGTGTGTACAGGGAGTGCAGAATTATTAGGCAAATGAGTATTTTGACCACATCATCCTC
>CM070036.1:33732587-33745061 GCA_036250615.1 Ptychadena robeensis | reverse complement strand
CTATGAAGAAAAGAACACCTTGCCTACTGTGAAGCATGGCGGGGGGTCAATCCTGCTTTGCGGCTGTTTTGCTTCTGCAGGTACAGGGAAGCTTCAGCGTGTGCAGTACCAGAAGATATTGGAAGGAAATTCTTGGGAGACGTTGGACCTTTCAACAGGACAATGATCCCAAGCATACTACCAAGTCCACTAGAGCATAGTTGCAAAGATTACAGGCTGGAACATTATGGAGTGGCCATCGCAGTCACCAGACTTAAATCGAATTGAGAACCTCTGGTGGGACTTGAAGAAAGCAGTTGCAGAGCGCAAGACTAAGAATGTGACTGAACTGGAGGCTTTTGCCCATGAAGAATGGGCTTAGATACCCGTAGATCGCTGCAAGACACTTGTGTCACGCTATGCTTCACGTTTAAAAGCTGTTATAACTGGAAAAGGATGTTGTACTAAGTACGAAGAATGAATGTCACTTGGGGGTTGAATAAAACTGATAATGATGTGAGCACAGAAAAGACATTTGTGATTATTTCATTATTAATGTTATGTTATATTTGTCTGACTTACAAGCGCCTCTTTCATTTCATTGTAAACAAGATGACTGAAATGATCAAAATCAATGTCAAAATGGCCAAAACACTCTGTATTCAGTGGGGGTGAATAATTTTGAACACAACTGTATATTTCCATTTTGTGGTGAACAAGTTGAGTTTTAGGGTCTGTTTACACTTTGACATTCTCAACGGCCTTGTTGCGCCATTGAAAATATGGACAATCACAGTAGAGTACACTGTAGTCTGTCGTAATTCCCTGCTCTCTGATGATGTTGGGGGTGTGGGCCGGAAAAGCTCCCCCCCCCTCCATTAACCTCCCTAGCGCTCTTGCAAGGTCCAGATTTCTGTACCAGAAGCGCACCATAGACTCTAATTGAATTTTTTTGTGTTGTAGGCCTGTAACTTCCGTCCGTACAAGGGTCTAATAGACATCCTGACTATAATAATGTTTGAAACACACAATTATTATAAAAAAAAGTACAATTATGAAATGTATCATTTGAATGCTTAAATCTCTTGAATACTTATTTGGTATGAAAGATTTCAAAACAGTATTTATGTTTGTTTATAATAACATTTTTATTTTGTTTTGAATTGTATTGGATACAGTTATCACTGTATCCAATGTAATGGCATTCTCTGAAAGGGTTAACTTCAAAGTTCACATCTGGAATGACAGTGGGAGTGATATTCCAGGTGTGCTCTTTGAAAAAAACCCATTTGCACATGAATGTCCCGCGGCACGGGGGGGATTCATGTGCAAACTGGGATATTCATATGCAAATTGTGGCATTCATGTGCAAATGTGGCTTGTAGAGAGGTGACACAGCCGGCTTGCCTCAGATCGGGACAGCACAGAGCAGAGTGTGCAGCCGGGGGATCTGAGCTTAGCTGGACGGATCTCGTCAGCTGCAATACTGCATAAGCAAGTGCAGGACGAGATAGTGCCATCAGAGGCGCTAGGGAGGTTAACATAGAGGTCTATGACGCCCCCCCAACTCTTCGGCATCATCAAGTTTTAGGGTCTATTTTTTACACTTTGACATTCTTAGTGCATTAATGTACACTGTCAACATGCAGGGCATCCAAATAATTTTGATTGAATGGGTGGACAAAAAAGTGCATTACCATTGGCGAAACACATCTACACCAGAGCTGTAGTGCGGTATTGTGTTAGGTGCCAGAGAATAAAAACACTGCCATAAGTTTAACTGTAAGATTGTTTAACACCCTTTGCGGTCCCAATGTTGCAGTAAACTGCTTCCTAAAACGGTATAAAAAATACAAATTGACAAATTGTAAAACAATACAGGCATATGGAGACGGCACCCCCACTGCTCCACCACTGACATCAGGGAGGTAGATGCTGACACAGAAGGACGGCACAGGCATGACTGCGGAAAGTGCGCAAGTGTGGCTCTGACTTACCACTATTGTTAAGGAGAATCCACCCTGAGCCACACTCAGGAACACCGCAAGGTGGAATACAATTAATACACAACAGGAGGCATTTCAATGTTTTATTTCCAAATATATATTTTGAAAAACTATTTATATAATATCAGCACAGGTTTAAAAATAATTGCACATTGAAGGTGATTTCACTTTTAAATACAAGTATTGTAGAATATGACATTTCGAAAATATTTATGGAAATGACAAACAAATTAGCAAAGGTCGGGTTCATATATTAATTCAAGTACATTTACACTATAGAGATGTTAAGGAAAATATACGTGACATGACTACTGACTAATCCCAAGTATTGCTGTCAGAGCTGTTGGCAAACCTATGCCAAGAAAAGTTAGAAAAATATTTACAATCTTTATAAAACAAGAGGCTGAGAGAAAGAGGTAGAGGTAACAGGTACAAAGGCACAACCTCAAGCCCTATACAGACTTTAAATGAATGTAGTTTGAAATCAGCAACTCCTCACCCAGAATGTAATCATTTGTTCAAAAACTGAAGATACAACATGATTCCCGGGTGCCAGAAGCCATTTATACTGGCGGATTAGTTCATCTTCATGTCTATAGAGGCACCAAATGATTGTTCACAGTGTCAGGGCCTGGAGAGGCAATGTCACATCAATATAACTAGTAAGTGGTCTCTTATGTGTATGTATAGATTTTTGTATTGTTGCATTGCTCACAGAGAAGACTTGTTTGTAGGGAATGGTTTATACACTTTTTGTTTACCACTTCAATACTGGAAAGCACTGCAGGCTACATTGGAGACAGTAGTGTTTTGTGGCAAACAGTTGACTCTTTATTGTACTACCTACAAACAGCCACTAGGAGTCGCTGTCACAATGTAAGTCATTTCCCATTGACTAACATGAGAATATTATTCCCATTAACTTGCGTTGTGGCAGCAGCACCTCGCGGCTGTTTCATGGTACTACATCAAAAGTGTGGAACACTTCATGGAAAACGTTTCTATACAACAATTTAGCCTGTAGACTTCTCTGCTCTGAAAGTAGTGATCTTTTCATCATATTTTGCAAAACGAATGCTAGCCATACACGTATAGATTTTCACACAATCAACGATAGATTAGATCAGGATGTTCGATATTTTGATCGAATATCAATTGTGCCTATAGCGAATGTACACACACTATTTTCGTTCGCCTGAATGAAATTTTGTTCGGATATGCTCGAACTAAATATCGTTTGATATTTGTAACAGGAAATCGCTTCATTCAAATGTATTAGAACGAACAAAAAAGATTGAATGAAATTATTTGACATGTTCGATTTGCATTCGATGGTTACCAATACGATCACAATTTACCAACATGTCCGATAATTTCAGATCAATTTTTTGTACGACCGGCCAATCTTTCTTTCCCGCTCGATTGAACAAAAACATCGAGCCGTGTGTGGCCACCTTTACATTGGTTTTCATTTTGTATAAGGAGCACATTGTAGTAAGGTCAGAAAATGATGATGTTACCATAGTGCTACTTCTTTATAAATAACCACTGTAGTCTTACATGAGGGCAGTTAAATATTAACCAATATGCGTCCATATTCCCTACAAATGAACGTAAAAACGCTATTTCATGAGTTTCTCACAATGATTGGAAGCAGAAATGTGAAGATCTGGACCACAAAATACCACAGTCACCTTGCTGCTAAACATTGTAAACTAAGTAAGTACATTTTCTTTCATCTATACAATTACTATTAATATGTGTAATGCATTGCAGACAATAGCACTCAAAATGACTAATACATGTGCTGCATAACTTCATTTCTGTATTGCCACATTCAAACATCTAAAGATAAGTAGTCTGGCATAGCGTTCTTCATCTTGTCCCATATATTGCACCGATTATAGAGATTTCCAGTATAATGAAATGTGCATGTTTTAACGTCACTGACCCAAGTTAACCAAGATATACCATATTTTTCGGCATATAAGAAGCACCGGCATATAAGACACACCCAGTTTTTAGGGCAGGAAAACCAGAAAAATAAGATTTAATAAGTTTTCACATCAATTGGGTTAATGCAATATTTTCAGTGAATGCAATATTCAATTCAGCCAGCAGGTGTCACTAGCAGCAGTAAACTCTCAGCTGAACAACGTCACCTCTACACTGTACACTCTACAGGAGGAAGGGGGGGGGGGTGCCGGGCTGTCTCCTCTCGCTCTGTCCGTGGGGAGTGATTGCTGTTCCCATGGACAGAAGAGAAAAGGTAGATGCAAGTTCATCTATACTTTTCTCTTAATTTCCTATGCCAGTTCAGGGCTGGCATAGGAAATTAGACAGTTCAGATATGAGAGTCAGCATTAGCCGGCATCTTACATCTGAAAGCTTCTCCAGCTCCCCCAGCTAATCTTTGTGTCGGGAGAGCTGGCGGGCAGCCAAGGTGCGACCACCGGCGGCCGAGTGGGTCGCGCATTCGGCTTATAAGACGCAGGCACTTTTTGCCCCCCAATTTTGGGGGTGAAAAAGTGCGTCTTATATTCCGAAAAATACGGTACTTGAAAATGTGTCCAGTGAATACTTCATATTATATTTACCTATTAGGAGATTCTCTGTGCACATCTTCTAATGTAACCTCCTGGGTGGTACGCTCATTCCCCATTCTATGTTCCCAAAGCAGTATGGAAGAAAAAATTTAATGATAAGAGCATTTACAGATCATTCCTGCATTGTGAACTTCTTCATAGATTCTAATGTACAATTGCAACATGTTCTTGCTTTTCCAGTTCATGTAACATGCATGGAAAACATTCAGGAATGTTAAACCCGGCACAACAAACAGATAAAGGGAAACCCAAGTTATGGGAAATTTGTTTGATCACCAGTGGGTATGAAAGCTCAGTTGTGCATAACATTCATGTCAAGACCCAAACAGATACAACTAATTTACCAATAGAAACAACTTTTTTTTCAGCTTATTTGCTTTTCTTATCCAGATTGAAATGTAAAGTACCAAGTCACGATCCAAAGCCAGCCAATCCAAAATTATGGAAATGCCATCCACTAACTAAGCTGATAGGTACACAACAACCACCACCACCACTGCATATATTCAATAAGGCAACGAGCAATGTGCTTAGTGCAGTAACAACAAACTCACAATAATTCCTTCATTTGTCTGACTTAGTATATAAACAGGTGAAATGTGGTTTCTTCAAGTTACAATAAACACACCACCAAGTAGATAATAATCCAAGTAGATTATCTTTCACATTGCAAGGGAATTTTACCCAATAAAATTTATTGGGATATTCGTTTTTAGTGTGACTTCACATAAGCTGGATCAATGTCAAATATATGGCTATAAGAGCAGTAGACTATTCACTGCTTGTAGTCATTGATCCATCAGGGAAATGTATTAGTTAAACCAACAAAGTCTGAAGAATGTAAAAGACACCTTGTAAGCTTGTATTGTAAAGCTGAAATCTATGTACATGTTGGTTTAATTCCTCATTGCGGGGCAGAGAAAAGAAGAAGTACTCATACAATCCTGCAATCCCTTGCCACCTCTTCCTGACCAGCGTCTAGCTCAAGAAGCTCCTTCCAGCTCTCTAAGTGTTGGTCTATGACAGGGGTGGGCAAACTAAGGCCCGGGGGCCAGATCCGGCCCATTTAGCTTTTTTTTCTGGCCCTTTGACACCTTGTTGAAAAGATAATCCCTCCGCATGTTCTCTGCAATGAGTGCACATGATGCCTAGAGGTGTCCAAACGTTGCCTTGGGGATGATGCAGTGGTGTGATTATGACTAGTGATGAGCGGCATAGGCAACATTCGTATTCGCGGCATGCCGCAAATTCTTGGGAAAACATTCGGAAAATATTCGCATTCGGCAATATTCTTATTGCGAATATCGCCAGTTTTATGCGAATTTCGCGAATTTTATACATTCGCGAACATATGTTTAACTTGCATTGAGGGGCGTGTTGAAAAAAAAATTGCGAATTTTGGACGCCATCTAAGTGATTTTCGCGAATTTTCTAAAGTGCAGATTTTCGCAATATTCCGAATATTCGCATCACCCCAATATTGGATTTAAAAACTGTTGATGGTCGCAGGGAGTGTTGCTAAGCTCTTGTTGCAGCCTTCCCATTTGTCCACTTGCATTGATAGGCGTGTGTAATGGGAAAAAAATACCGAATATCCGGAATTGCGAATATTCGGCAATATATTCACCATCTTCGCGAATTTCCGAATTGCCGATATTCGCAATAAATATTCGGAATCCGCATTTTATTTCAAGTGCAGGAAATTGAAACAATAACAACGTCCCTGTAACACGTAGCCTATTGCACATCACCGCCATAAGTGATGCTGGCTATGCATGGAATTGCCATACATATGGCGGGTCAACTCTTGGTCCGGCCTCTTTATCATATTTTAGAAGCCAATGTGGGTCAAAAAGTTTGCCCACCCATGGTCTATGGGGTGGTGGCATCAGGGGCAAAGGAGAGTCCTACCCACCACCAAGGAATGTCATAAGACAAATTTGTCAAATAAAAATTTTCAAGTGCGGGCAGGCAGGCACTGAATAGGAAAACAATAGACAACAGTAAAAAAATTAAATATATTTAAAAATTCCTTTCAAATATTAATGTATGTTGGTTTTTAGCCATATAAATAAGGATGGCATATAAACCAAACATTCCTAAAAAGTTAGGCACTCTGACCATCCAAACTGCTCCATGCAGCTCCTCCATGAGACCTCAATCACTGACAATGTCTGGAAGATAAGAACACAGGAATTACACCTGTATCACACACACAGTTCATAAATGTCTGAGCTAGTCAGAAAAGTAAAAAAGGACTAAAAGTACAGAATGTGGCTATGGTTGGTCCCTAATATGCCAATATTCAGCAGCTAAGGAATGCGGTTATTGGGGTGTAGCCCAAAGTGAACACCAAGCCAATCCTGGGACATACATCCCTGTTACAGAGCGATACCTGTATAACATGCTCTGCTGAATAAGCCGTTATTATACAGTATCCTGGTACCATCCCATAACCACAGCTTTTTGTAAATCTGAATAATTATTACTAATCACAGTAAATATAGAATTAAAGTATTTCCCACAGGGAGTCTTCTATACAAAGTGCAATATGCAGAAGTTATACATTGTCTGAGATACTGAGGAGGTAATCCGCAGAATTCATGATGAAATCGGTCCATTCTTTGCACACTTCCATCATTGGGGGTCCTGTCCCCCCATATTCTGGGGGGAGGATATCCTCAGAAAAGTGCTGGTGAAGAGTTGGTGTGTAGTAGCTTCCATGCAAATGAATCTGAAACAATACAAAGCCGCTGATCAGGATCGCTGATAAAGGAATGGGAAGTACGATACAGCCTATAACTAAATAGTCGAAGCGATGAAGCATGATGTGTAATACCATCTAAAGAATCTTTTTATTAGTTTCTATGACACCGTTGTGTATAGACATTGCTTTTAGCAAACCTCAAACACAAATCTTATATATATATATATATATAATATATATTTAACCCCAAACCAGGCCCCCACAAGCTTGCTTTTCAGACAAACTAAAACACCCTATCTTATAAGCTTTATGCATATAGTGCCCTTAAGAATTGTACTACTGCAAATGACTAAATCCTGTTTCTTTCTTCAAAAACAATATACAGTTGTAAAATGCTCATGTAGAGATAAAGGGCTACAACACTGAATGAGAGTAGTGTAAGGCTATGTTTCTACATCCGCCGGGACCCCCACCACTAAGCGCAGTGCTTGGTGGGGATCCCAAATGAGCACATAGACCTTACCTGCTCGACAGATGCTGTGTTTAGACATCCCCTGATGCAGAGGCTCAACGTACTCCACTACATTCACCCTTGCATCGTCAGAATGGCTTGGCACCTGTGAGAACACAGCATCTGCTGAGCAGGTAAGTGAATGTGCTCCGTCGGGACCTCCCGCCAAGCAATACGCTTAGCAGAGGGAGTCCTGACAGATGTGGAAACCCCCCTAAGTGCAGTGTACTAAGATTCTGTACTAAGTATACACAGCAGCATGATGGATTTTCCTGCTTTCCATAATTATCTTAAGGTCATTATACTGTAATAAATGAGTCAAGAGCATCATGTCTTTATAAAAATGATGAACAGATTTTCCCATTATTAGGAAGACATCTCTCCATCTTTAGTAGGGCTCTTTAGGTCCCCATACACGTGTCGATTTCTCGTTCAATTCTTGCTCAAAAGATCGTCGCGCACATGCACATTGACAGGGATCTGACATGTCGGTTTTTTTTGGATCAATCGTTTGCCTTTAAAGTATGTTGGTGGTGGTCTTCACTCGACTCGTGCCATTTTTAGTATGACAATGAGAAAATGTTTGATCCAAAAGAATTCTAGAAATCGACCTAGGAAAGTTGGATCGCCAAAAAATCGATTGTTCAAGGTGGGGTGTTAATTGATCCATCGCCAATTTTTAGTTCACTGTGACCGATCTAATTGATAGTCGATCAGGAAGAAATTAACCAATGTATGGGGGACCTTAACTCTAGCAACATTAAGCCAGCTGTCACCTCTGTTGGAACAAAAAAAAATTTGAACATTTTCATGAAAAAATCACACATGGCTGTTAAAGCTAGCCATACACAGTCGGATTCCATGGCCGATCGATCACCTATCCGATCGATTCTGGCGATCTCAGCAGGAATCGGAGGTCCGATCGATCGGCCAATTAGGTGTGTCCGATCGCTACATACCACCTTGTCCCACGGATTCCTGGACGATTCCGTGTCCGATCGCTTACTCCACAAATGGCAACTCCCCCTGATCTGTGCAGAATCGGATCAGAAAGACCAACATGTTGGTTCTCTGTCCGATCCGATTCTGGGCCCCCGAACGATCGGACATGATCGGACGGACAAGTGGGCTTCACGCAATTCCGGGATGATCGTTTCGCGTGCACGCGCCCGGAATCGATCGTCCCGGAATCCGATGGGAAACAGACCCGTGTATGGGGGCCTTAACAGACACTGTCACCCTGCCCACCCAGGCAAAGTCAAAATTTTATAGATCATTGTAAAACTGTCCGTTAATCACGGCCGATGTCCTTTGCTTTGCATGAAAGCCGTGGGTCTCCATGCAAAGCATCGACTGAACTAGAAAGAGAGCAGATATCCACCTCCGCCAATATCTGACAGCTGCGTGAGGACGTCATCACGCTGCTGCAGGGAACATCGGACGTCTCAAATATCGAGCCGTCCGTTTCCTGCTTTAGTTGCCAGGAGGGTTGTGTCTCAACAAGTGTCACAGTGATAAGTAAAGTTTGTTTTTGGTTCTGATGCCAGGGTACAAGCTGGTGTGTCCCATGCATTAACTGTACATGATTCCCAGCAGAAGACCCCCTAGGTGTGTATTGATCCAGACGGTCAGAAAGAGACAGGTCTGGGGTTGTATTAGGTTGCAGTGTTCCCTGTTTGCACAGGCAGCCTTCTCGTTGGCTCTGTTCCTTCTCTGCATGCATTGTGGCTGTTTCTCAGATTTCTGCTGATTATTTGGGCTGGCAGCTTTTCAAGGCATCTAAGCAGGGCAAGTGGGGAGTTGTCTGAAATGTTTTAAAAATGTGTATGAGCCACCAAATAACTTGTAATAGGCTGTACAAATAAAGCTCAATTTCTGCTCAGCTCATACAGTCATGGCTGAAACTGTTAGCACCCCAGAAATGTTTCCAGGAGATTAAGTATTTCTCACAGAGAAGTATTGCAGTAACCCATGTTTTGCTATACACATGTTTATTCCCTTTGTGTGTATTGGAACACAACCAAAAAAGGAAGGAAAACAAGCAAATTGGACATAATGTCACACAAAATTCCAAAAATGGGCTGGACAAAATAATTGGCACCCATAATTTAATATTTGAATGCACACCCTTTGGAAAAAATAATTCCTATAACCATTTATAAGCTTCTTACACCTCTCAGCCAGAATTTTTGCTTTACCGAAAAGCTCTATCTTGGTCTCATCTGACCACTTGACGTTTTCCCAGAAGGATTTTGGCCTACTCAAACTGTAGTCTTGCTTTTTTTTTGTATGTCACTGTGTCAGCAGTGGGATCCTCCTGTAGTGTTTCGTTTTATCTAAATGTTGACGGATCTGAATCTAAGTTTGATCAAATCTGGGGCTTGTGGATGTCAAAGGTGGAGTCCTGCTCATGGATATGGCACTCCTATCCTTTGGTTAACTCTGATGCCCTGTATTTGCAATTGGTGGGTCTGGAGGAGGGTCTAATGGAAGGGACACCCTGGAGGGTAAGGGGTTCCTGTTTTCACTATTGAACGTGTGGGGACTATGTTTATACTGTCATATATGCTGATGTTGTATTGGGGGTTGTATTTCCCCCTTTTATTTTCCGATTGGAGATTTGTGTTGTGTTTGTTTGTATGTACCCTTTTTTTTTGTTTAACTATATTTTGTATAGTGCTCCTTTATTGATCTCTTCTGTTATTTAATAAAACATTATTGTTGGATCAAAAAAACATTTTTATCGGATCGTTTGCTCAGACACTGATGCTCCCTGAGCCTGCAGGACAGCTTGAATTTCTTGTTTGGGGCTGCTTCATCGATGTTTCTCTTCTGTCCACGGCCAGGGAGATTAGCTACAGTGCCATGGGTTGCAAACTGTGGACAAAGGCAAATCTAGATCTCTGAAGATGGACATGTCATCTTAAGATTGTTGATATTTTTCCACAATTTTGGCTCTCGAGTCCTCAAACAGTTCCCTTACTGTTGTCCATGCCTAGTGTGGCACACACAGACACACAATGCGAAGTAATGTTCTCTCCTTTTTATCTGCTTTCAGGTGCGATTTTTATATTGCCCACACCTGTTACTTGCCCCTGGTGAGTCTAAGGACCCATTTACACGACCCTTTAGGCTAAGTTTACACTGGCGATTCCCGAGCTGCTTGCAGCTCGGAAACTGCCAGTGCGCCTCCGCAGCCGCAGGATAAAGGACTCCTGTCTGCAAAACAGTGCAGGCGATTACAGGGCGTCTAATTAAGGACCCCATAGAGTTTCTATGGGACGGCCGCCTGAAAACCGACCGGCGGATGCCTAATGTGGCGTCCGCCGGTCGGTCACGCTAAACGGTCGTTTACCTGGCACCAGTGTAAACTTAGCCTTAACGCAGTGGTTCCCAAACTTTCCTTGCAGGGCCCCTCTTTTCTATTTAGAAACATTATCGAGCCCCCCTCCCTATTCAAACACATGTTAAAAATGAGGGCCCGCACCCCTGAAATACCCTCGTGCCCCACCCCCCGGTTTGGGAACCACTGCTTTAACGTAACCAACCGGCGGACACAACATTAGGCGCACTGTTGGTTCCCAAGCTAAAAGCAACTTGAGAACCGACAGTGTAAATTTAGTCTTAAGGAGCATCACATGCTTGAAACAATCTTATTTATCCACAATTGTGAAACAAAGCCCATTTTTGGAGATTTGTGTGACATTATGTACAGTTTGCCATTTTCCCTGCCTTTTTGTGGTTTTGTTCCAACACACACACAAAGGGAATAAACATGTTTATAGCAAAACATGTGTTACTGCAATACCTTTCTGTGAGAAATACTTCTCTCTAACATTTTTGGGGTTCCAACAATTTCTGCCATGACTGTATCTCCTTTGCACAGCAGTTTTTTCTTGGAATGAAGAAACACCCTGTACGTCTATGTACTGGGATCTTGTGTCTTTTCCCTGTATCTCATATGACAGCGTTACTTCTCTGTTATTGGCCTTTGAATCATTATTCAGCCATCTGTTATTGTCAGACACTTTGCACTTTTTATCAAGTTATTTTATATATCCTTTATCTTTTTTAGATAAGATCCTTCTTGCTTCATGTTACTGTAAGAGAGCCACATTGCATCCTTGTCTTTTATACTAAGCAAAGGGGAAGGATTGTAAGGTTTATTCTGTTATGTAACCTGACTTGTCATGCTGTATAAAAATCTTCACCTATATACTAATGGAATAACTGATTGCACATAAAGAAATTATACTAAGATGGGTTTTTAAGGCACAGGAATCAAGAAGTAAAACAATAAATATTTATTCGTGGGGGAATAGACCTGTACCACACAGAGGTCTATTCACAACAAGTCAAAAAGAAGAAAATACAAAAGATCTTACAGTACACAGAAAAACCATACTTGTCTTCAGAGTTCATTATCAACATGTTTCGCCCGATTTGCGGGCTTCTTCAGAATCACAAAACAAGTATGATATCATGGGTTTCCCATCTCAGTAGGTCACTAACATTCGCAGAATCTGGGAATGTGTAGGATGGTCCGAGCGTGCCAAGTTGTTGATAAGGGAGAGGCGATCATCAAACTTTTACGTTATACATCCTGAATTGGATCTTATCTGCCTGAACCCTCCGCACTGGAGGAATCCTCCCTCAGGGAGAGGG
>CM070036.1:33718289-33731079 GCA_036250615.1 Ptychadena robeensis | reverse complement strand
CGCGTTGGGGCATGTCGATCCTTCCAGGTCGCAGGGTATTCACACTGTCCGGGAAACTGACAAAGGCATTTTGTGTGTGGTCTTTGAGCGTCTGAACGTGCAGCAATTATCGTCGTCTTATATATATTTATTTATTTACTGTTATCATGGATGTATAACTTGTACCACCATTAGCACTATATGTATTGATTATCACAATTGATATCAGCTAAATTGTCGAATAAATGCTTACTATTTTTACGCTGTTTACATGTGTTTCCAAACAAACTGGCCTTTAAAGTCCCCTAGCCTCTGTACCCACAGAGAAAACTTGAACTATGGTTGATGTGTTTTGCATCTTACCCCTAGTTATATTTTTGTGTGAAATTTCACATACTGGTTATCTCAACACACTGGACCACCTCTACACACACCTCTACACATACTGGTTATCTCTACACACTGGCTGTATACATGGGCCATCTCTAAACACTGGCTGTATACATGGGCCATCTGTACACACTGGCAGTATACATGGGGCCGCCTCTACACACTGGCTATATACATGGACCACTTCTACACACTGGCTGTGTACATGGACCACCTCTACATTCAGGCTGTATAAATATTTATACTCATTGCAATAGTAAACTCACGGTCATGACAGCAGCAATCCTTGTAGCCAAAGTTGGAGTAACTTCAAAGGCATGGGCAAGTCTGAATCCTTCCAGGTCAAATATAGCCTTAATACCATTCCTCTGTGTCTCTGCATCCTTTACTAAAAGCTCAGAGGTTATCAAGCTCACTCGGAACACTTCATATGCAGTAAACTGCTTTGGGTCCCACTTATCTAGAAAAAATTATATAATTTATTTATTTAGATACAGTGTATCTTCAAGATACGACCAACTTAAAATAGGACCAAATTTTAATTACAACATATGACAAAAGTTTTTATTTATGACCAGAATTTAGTTATTCTTTCCAAGCATCTTCCTGAGGCAGAAAGCGTTAATGTCACTTAACAGCACAGACTTCTGTACAACCAGTTCAAACGCTATTGCCTGGGGATTGCACTTGCCTCTGAGCTTAGATGTATGAGAATACATGGGGGTGTAAGCAAGGAGAATTTCCCTCTGTGCTAAGGACAATCAGTGCATTTTCAGTGCGTCATGGCCCCAAAAAAGGTAGGAAAGATGGGAAAAAAGAATAGAGAGGACAACTACAATTGAGCAGTTGTTTTTGGTAGGCTAGGAACATGTTATAACTTTATAAAAGTAGGAATATTATTGGTGTTCCTTCTATGTTACACACACTTTTTTTTATTATGAAAAATTTAGGAAAGAGGTCAGTTCTGAGGTCCGGAATGGATTATTGCCATTTCCATAATTATTGTATTCCATTATGGTTTTGACTTACAACCAACCTGTTGGGACGAATTAAGTTGGTAAGTCAAGTGTCCACTGTATTATTATACAGATAAAACACAAACATTAAAATTAAAGTTTTTTTTCTCAAACATCTACAGCTACTATACCTGTGGCCATAAATTTATTAAATACTTTACAATCTGTGTCTCAGAAGCGCTGAAGCCAGGTAACATGCATTGTAAAAAGGAGACCATCAAGGGCAACCTTAAGATATTTTTTTTTTTTTTTTTTTTAGTTTATTTATTTAGATTAGCGAAGAGAGGCTTATTCATTGCTCCTTAGAGATATTTGCTCTCTCTTCCTGGTGGAAATATTTAGAGTGTAGGACAATTAAAATGATTCTCCTACAGCTTAGTTCCGATTGTTATACTTTGAAAAGCCTTGGGTCAGGATACAAAGTGACATCAGTGATCATAAAAATAAATTGGGATTCTACTTGAACTGGTAAGTTTATTTTCGAAATGTTTCGTTAATACACCTTTAAGATAATAAGAAGGTGACATCATTATTGATTGATAGTTAATTGTACAGGTTAGTGTAAGCATGCCATTAGCAAGTCATATGTAGCAAACACATACCTGTCAAATTTTCCTTCATCTAATAAAGGGTAAACCTACAGAAAGTGACGTCAATTCTAGTATTTGGAATGTGGAAGTGCCGAGGCAGAGTGCCACTATCACGTTCCAAATAGAGGAGATGACATCTGTGGCTTCACTTCCAGCATCAGAAAATTAAACCTCACCCCCCTCCTAATTGCTGGCTGGCTAACTGAGGAGAGAGGGGGCATTCCTCTCCTTTCTAACTCCCCACCCCACACATCATCTGCACAAGCAGGGTGGGAACTTAGGAAGGAGAGTAACACTCCCTCCCTAACACTCCCTCCCTCCGGGATTTACTTAAATGAGGATTTGGAAAAAAACGTGACTTTCTCAGGCCAAAGCAGGAGTGTTGACAGGTATGAGCAAACATGAAATTAACATAGGGACTTATGAAGGAGAGAAGTAGAGGATGCTGGTTATTTACCAATCCTGTAAATGAGGACTTTGCTGCCATACGCATCCCTTGACCCAAGGACTCCATGATAGCCAGCACTGTATAGGTTAAGAAGAGGAGATGGATTCAAGTCTGCAGTGATCTCTGGACATTCTTTCCTCCACTTGTGGTAGTTTTTCAATAACTGAAAGAGATCATAGTAGTAAAATTTTAAGTTTAACATGTTGTCTCTTGTTTATATATCAAAAGCAGGTCAGCAATAACGTTTTAATCAATAATTGTACAGTGACTAGAATATTGTAGAAGAAATTACCCTTTTAATGCTTCTTAACAAAAATAGATCTGATATGCTTTTGAAAAAGGTATGCCCTTGGTATTGTCACCCTGCAGCAGAGGTTTCTAGGAGTTTCTCCACAACTGCCTACCAGCCTGTTGACAGAAACTTCAGGACACTTTGTTTTTCAAATGTACAAAACCTTTGTGGGTTTCTTTGCATAAACTTGTCTTGGTGGGCTTGCTTATGTGCTTTACCAAGGTATAATACCAAAAAGATAGTTTTCTGGATTACCATACAATTTGTATACATTACCACCTATTTTTAAAAAGCATTTACAAAAAAAAGAAGGTATTTATAATACAAAGGTGCTCAATTTAGCAAACAATTGTCCTCAATATGGTGTTCCTCCGGGATGATAATCTGGCAAAAGAATAAAAGAGTTGAAAACAGGCCCCATACACCTTACAATGTTAACATAACATTTCTGTGCAATCAACTTGTCTTCTACCAAATAATTTAATATGGCCACAACAATACACAGTTGTTGGTAGATCTAAAGAAAAACGTATGGCGTGATCTAAAGGTGTATAGGGGCTGAAGAATGCTCCAACATAGTGCTTGTGCATTATACTGGTAACCTTAATACCCAATTGTTACTGCACCAACTAATCTGTAGCACCCTATAGTATAACTAAACCTAGAGACTTTCTTAAGCCCTCCATTTTTTACAAATAAATAACTGCAAAGTGGGGTGTGCGTAATTATTCAGCCCCCTGAGTCAATACTTTGTAGAAGAACCTTTTGCTGCAGTTACAGCTGCCAGTCTTTTAGGGTATGTCTCCACCAGCTTTGCACATCTACAGACTGAAATCCTTGCCCATTCTTCTTTGCAAAACAGCTCCAGCTCAGTCAGATTAGATGGACAGCGTTTGTGAACAGCAGTTTTCAGATCTTGCCACAGATTCTCGATTGGATTTAGATCTGGACTTAGACTGGGCCCGTCTAACACATGGATATGTTTTATTTTAAACCATTTTATTGTTGCCCTGGCTTTATGTTTAGGGTCGTTGTACTGCTGGAAGGTGAACCTCCGCCCCAGTCTCAAGTCTTTTGCAGGTTGAATACTTTTGCAAGCCACTGCACATAGTGATTGAAAGGTTAAGAAAGCTCCTCATATTACATGGTTTTGGTAGAACAAAAGTTGATTGTACAGAAATTGTATGGTAAGATTGTAAGATGTATGGGGGACCTCAAAAAGCCATAGCTGAAGTGGTATTGAAATCTACCAATTGCTTGGTTGGTGTTCTTCTCTTCAGCCTTTAATACTTTTGGAATCACTAAAGGACCTGGATGGGTACACAATTCCAATGTTTAGCTAATTGCAGCACAGCTTGTTACTTGTTAATTCATATAACTGCATACACTTTCACTGTCTACAGCCTAGGTGCCCAACCTTTGGTGGTTGTTTGGCGGCCCCCTTTGGTCCTCCCCATGTGGCCCCCAAAACCTAACTGTTAATGCATAAGGCATAGCAACACAACTGTGAAGTGGTCAAAGGCTGACCCAGCTTTTCAACTTTGGCGGTCCTACATCAGTAAAATTGTCAATGTTGATCGGGGAAACCAGGTCTACATATGAGCGCTGCACCCAGGGGCAGGAGGGGGGTGGGTGCTGTCAGGATCTGGTCCACCGCCTGCTGAGATATTTCGTCGGGGGGGTGGTCTGGATCGATGTTATGTGTGGCCCTTTAGTCATGCCGAGGGCCACACTTGTGGCCCTCGATATCAACTCAGTTGCCCACCACTGGTCTACAGCCTGTGCTGCTATGATTGTATGAACAACAAAACAATAAGACAGGTGAAACCTGCCCGCAGCTGTAAGCTGTACTAAGACATATAAACACACCAAAGCCCCTTTATTCAGGAATGACACTGTACAGCTATGTCACATATAATGTTTAGATTGGTTAATGTTTGAAAGGTGGTCCAAAGAGCAGACTAATTGCAGGTTGTTAAATATAAATGAGGCCACTCGCATTTCCAAACCATTTGTTTACAGAGCTTTATTCTGGATACTAGTCAAGGGCTTGTATAACAACTAGGCACAATGCGATCTCAGTCAATGGGGTAACATTTCATCAAGGTTATGTAACCACAACTTTTGTCATGCAAGATACTACAAAGTGTACAGCAGAAAAGCTGACCGCTATACAAATAGGTGCTGAAGGAAAATATACATTTGAATAGCATGGATAACTCAAAGAAAAATAAACATAAAATTGTTAATTTATTTTGTCACAAAATCCAGCATTTAAATGAGATATGTGAGATATTCAGAAAGTGTCCACTAGCTTCAGTGGAGTGTCAAGGTCTAAAGCTGGGCATACACGCCTCGATTATCCAGCAATCGTTTTTTAATCCGATTGCCCATGCGATTCCGGAATCGATTTTAATTTGTGAAAACGATCACAAACTGCAACATACCATGCATTACATTTCTGGGCGATTCTATCCTGAAAGTCTCCACATGTCTTGCACGCACACATTTATGGGTTTGGAGTGGTGTTAGCTGAAGAACTGGCCAGTGACCAACAGCACACAAACAAAGGTCATTTCCACAAGAATCATAGATGGATCGCTTAAAACGATCGCATGAGACAACTAACAGCACTCGATTCATGTGCTTTTTATTAAAATTATCCATCAGAACAGATCCGTGCACGATCGTTTTTCTGTCCGATTTTTGACAAAATCGATCGCTCTTGGCATGCTTCAATTTTTATTCAATCCGATCGTGATTGATTTTGATAAACAATCACACTAAAATGTAACTAAAAACTTGTAACGTGTATGCCCAGCTTAATGCTTCAAAAAGGTAAAGGTACCCATGCATAGGTCGGTGTTTCGTTTGATTTCCGAACAAACGATCGCCGTGTGTTTGTTGATCGAACAGGGTATTATCCCAGTTCCCAAGAACTTAAAGTAGCCATACACGGGCCGATTTTCACCTGATTTTTAGGCCGTTCGACCTCTGTTTGGCCACAAACCAGATGGGCACACCTGGACAGATCAACCCGGAATCTCCTGCATGTCAGGTAGCACGCCGATCCCATTACTTGGGATGGCAGTCCCCATCCAAAGACATGTCTGTAATCTCTGGCGATGACGTTAGTTTCAAAGGTGATGGCTTTGAGGGGACTAATGGCCGGCACACAAAAGGTGCCCGCAGATGCTGTAAGCGATGGAGTTCAGCGCAATGACTCATCTGTCGGCCGCCACTCGGTACGTGTGTAGAGGGCTTTAGTCTATGGCTACCTTTAAGGTGGGTTTACACATGTAGATTTTTTCTTCCAATTTCTGCCAATTCAATTTTTTGTTCGATAAATTTGTTGAACATCGGTCGTTCAAATTAAAATAAATCTCCGGTTCCTTGAATAAAAAATCCTTCATTTATTTTTGTTTGTAAGTAATGTATTTTGGGGGGCGTTGCTATGCAAAAAAAATTTCTACTAGCCTTGTGCTCCTTATTGTTTCGTCGGGATTACGTTATATGCTAGTACGAACAAATAATAAAACGAACAAATAAAAATAATGAGACTTTTTTTTTTCAAATGTTTTTTTCTTACACATGTTTTTTTGCAACACACAGACATTCCATTTCAGCTAGACATGGATTCTACACCAAATAAAAAAGAAACCATAATAACCTTTCGGTCAGTTATTCTGGGCTGGGTTTCATTCGTTCGTATTACTAATTTGTTATATGCTAGTATGAACAAATATTAGAACGAACAAATAGAAATAGATCCAACCCACAATCCCTCAAACAGGAAATAAAGTCATGGTAAACGTTGAAATCGAGTAAAATAAAGGTGCATTTGTTTTTTGTTTTTAATTACAGGGACAGAAATTTACCAACATGTTCGATGACTTTTCAAACTATTTTTTGTTCGAGGTCAAACAAAAATATTAAATATAATAAAATGTATCCATCAAATAAAATGGGCATTCTAGATTTTTTTTTTCAATCAACCAAAAAATAGTTTGTTCTTCGTTGATCGAACGAAAAAATCTACACGGGTAACCCCACCTTTCAAGTTTTGTTCTACCAAAACCATGTAATATGAATGAGGACCTTTCCAATTACTATGTATTCTATCAGGGAGGCCACTATACTACACAGTTGTTGGCAGATCTAATGGAGATTTTATGGATCAATCTTAAGGTGTGTGGGGGGCTTTACGCAGTAAAATAAAGTAATTCACAGTGAGCACCACAGGCTTAAGGCCCCCATACACGTGTCGGATTCGATCGTGCCGGAATCGCATGCAGCCCACCTGGTCCGATCGTTCGCGTCCGATTGATCAGGGGCTCAGAATCGGATCCGACGGAGAACCAACATGTTGGTCTTTCTCATGCGATTCTGTCCGGATCAGGGGGAGTTGCCAGTTGTGAGGTGGACAATCGGACACGGAATCGTGCCGGAATCCGTTGGACAAGGTGGTATGCAGCGATGGATACTCTTAATTGGCCGATTGATCACACCTGCGATTCCCGGCAGAATCGCCGGAATCGATCGGATGATGAATCGATTAGACATGGAATCCGACACGTGTATGGCTAGCTTAAGAAAATGTGGCTTGATTTCCGTCCAATCGACCGTGTTACTGTGTGCTTTGTTTTTCTATGTGTTTTTCCTAATGCTTCTGCATTTTTTATTTTGATTGTTTAAATTTTTTATTTTCGCACAAAAATGCATGCAGCAAAGGGTTTAAAAAGGGATCATAACTGTGGATGTCAGACAGGATTTCGATGTTATTACCCAAATACTTGAACCACAAAAAAAGTTCACATGGTTGGTGTGAAGGAGCCCTGAGTCAGATGCATTGAAAAAGCGTTTTTGACCTTGGCATGTGGATGTAGATTAATTCTCTATGGGCGAGATCTGTGGCGGCCAACCCCCCAAGTGGGGACAAGCCCTAACTCAGGCAGTTTCAGCTTCCTTAGGTAATTTCTCCTCACAAGCTCCCTTCTCCACATATGTTGCCCTATTTTTCTATGGTTTGTCACTCATTATTTGGAGGATTATAATCCCTGAAGCTCCAATGGCTCCAAAATGTGTATTCCTGGTGGTTTGCTTTATAAAGTCTGATTTACTGAATGAATTTATGCTATGGTCATTTAATGCTAAAAATGTTGGATTTTTTTGTGGTTTACATTTCTTTTCAATTTTAAAGG
Source organism: Ptychadena robeensis (assembly GCA_036250615.1). NCBI lineage: Eukaryota > Metazoa > Chordata > Amphibia > Anura > Ptychadenidae > Ptychadena > Ptychadena robeensis. Next base: position 33,723,163 of record CM070036.1, on the reverse strand, counting down.
AGCACATAACAATTCCATTCTGTTCTGTTGCTGGCAGGATTGTGAGGTGAAAAAAAATGGGGAGAAACTTGAGAAAAATGAGAAAACCTAAACAGCCACCATAGCTGGTGGACTGGTAAACTGCAATATACTGTATTGTTTGTTTATCTCATGGTATCTAATTTATAAAGGAAATTAAATCAAAATAAATCTTTCCAACTCACTACTAATTTTGATGTCAAAATCACATATCCCATTGACGTTTCATATTTCACATACATACGTGTTAATGACGCAGGTATTGCTACATGCAAAGAGCGAAATACACATTTCAAGTATCAAGAAGTATTACCAGGAAATTAGGCAACAACATAGACTTAAGCAGGATACAGACAGCTCCATATTTGAGCCATCCGATGTTCCCTGCAGCAGCGAGATGACGTCATCAGATATCCACGGGGCTGGGGAGACAGCATTGCTCTCTCTCCAGCTCAGCCGATGCCCTGCCTAAAGACCAGCGGTCTCTATGCAAAGCATCGGACATCGGCCATATTTATGGTCATGTCCAATATGGCTGTTTTCGAGCAGAATTGATTTGTCCTGCTCGAAAACAGCGATGTGGCATATTATATGGGCCAGATAGATGGCCGTGAGCGTTCCATCTATCTGGCCCATATCTTCATGTCTGTACCCTGCTTTAACATGGGTTTACACATGTAGATTTTTTCTTCAATCAGCTGCCAATTAGATTTTCTGTTCGATGTCGAACATTGTTCATTCATTTATCAAATGTAACATTACCGTATATGCCGGCGTATAAGGCGACTGGGCATATAGGACGACCCCCCAACTTTTCCAGTAAAAATATAGAGTTTGGGGTATACTCGCCGTATAAGACTACCCCCTCTTCCGCACACGGTACTATACTGTGGTTGGCACACTAATGGATGTACGGTAATTCATGTACGGTAATGACTCACTCTCAGGGCTGTCACCGCGGGGTTTTTAAAAAAAAAAAAATCAAGTGCGCATGTGCGAGAGACGTAAGAGCTCATCTCGCACATTACGTCTCTCGCACATGCGCACTTGAGAGAACAGAGAGAGAGAAAAGGGGTGGGCCAGAGCGGCACTGCTTCCCGCGCGCGATGAAGGAGCTGGCACCCTTGCAGCATTGATGTCCCGCCACGGCCCCGCTTAACGAAGCACCGAAGGAGGTACGGTAGGCATAAAAAGCAAAGTCATGTAAAGTGCACCCGGCGTATAAGACGACCCCCGACTTTGGGCAGAATTTTAAGGTGCTGAAAAGTCGTCTTATACGCCGGCATATACGGTAGATTTTTAGTTCGTTCATTGCCGATATCGATTGAAAATACATTTGAAATTACATGACAGATAAAAATTTACCAACATGTTTGATGACCTTTCGAACGACTTTTTTTTGAGGTCGAACATAATTTATCCATTGAACAAATTGGTCATTCAAGATTTTTGTTCAATCAACCAACAAAATCTTTGTTCTTCGTTGATCCAATGAAAAAATCTACATGTGTAAACCCACCATTAATCTTCAATAAAACTGGCACACTATTGCATAGTTAAAGTAGAACGCCATGTTAATTTATTTACTAACCTTTACAGTGGGTCCCCTACACATTGTAAAGGCCCTCATACACGTTTCAATTTTCCTACAATGTCAGATTCAATTGTTATTTATGATTAACGTTGGTTCGATCGATCAAAGTACGATCAAAATACCCCCCACATGGAGAAACCGATATTTGATCGATGTTAGTTTGATTAATCAAGAGCATAAACAAAGGAAGTCAATCGTAAACACCAAAATGTCTGCCACAAATGTATACGATGCAAATTATTTATATCGAACCAAAATCATTCGGGCACAACAAAATAATATTCAATATACATTCGATGTATACTTAATCAAAATTTTCCAACATATCCAAACAAACTACCAGAAAAAGATGCCTGTCCACATGGTTCGATCGACCGAAAAAAATCGAAATGTTTATGGGGGCCTGTGTTATTTGTTCCTTTATGTCTAGGTGGCAGAGAAAAGAAGATCTACTCTGCCAATCATGTCCCATTTATTCTAATCCTGGCTAGTTTATCATCCATCTTCTCTTCTCCCAGTAGCAGGCTAGGCGGTCTGTTGACACCCAGTCATGCAATGTAAAATGAATGGCTTCACACTGCAGGGGGTACAATAGAAAGTCTCGGACCCTCCATGGGCACCGAGAGAAGAAACAAGTGAGTAGATCTTCTATTCTCTACCCTCCAGGATCTAAATGAGCAAATGACCAATTACAAGCCTAAAAAAATAAACCAAAAATATTGTCATTGCAAAGTTCATTCAAAACTGCTTTAGTTAGAGTCACATCACTGATGTTGATACATTCAGTCTTGGCATCCACATATCAATGATCTATGATAAGGGTCGAGGTGACATTTACCATCATGATCCTCTGTATTAGTCCTTGAGAAAGGATTACCAATATACCAGTTCCAATCATTTTGACTGTAATGTGAAACCTGTTTTATTTCTTCAGTAACAAAAGTATGTTTTGTAAGTCCATCGACCTATGATGAAACTGCAACAATTGTGTAAATATCACAGCTCATGAGGTCATCAGGTTAACCCTGACCCTTACTTCCCTATATTTGTCAGCTGTACACAACAATTTGTCCTGTATTTACTCATTATTTTCTGTTCTGTTATCACCAAGCAAAGGCTTAATTTTAGGAAAACATGAATGCTGCATTAAGGCCACCACACACACACTGAGCGGCGGCCAATTTTGCCGCCGACCAATGTGCATGCACGCTTGTTGGCAAAATTGGCCGACGATCGTGGGTGCCCCCACAGGGCGACAGATCTGTCGGCCCAAAGCTCGGTCGGCCAGAGAAGGGCCATGTGCGATAATCTCTGGCCGATGCGGTTAGTTTCAATGGAGACCGGCTGTGAGCAACCGAGTGCAGCGTGTTGACGTCATCAGGTTATGTTCCCACTTAGGCGATTAATCGCAGGCAGAATCGCCTGCCAATCACCTACAATACTTTTGATAGGCTTGTCCCCATTGATAGGATCGCGCTCGATTGCGATTGGGGCAGCCATCAAAACGTTGCTCCTCACGTTCTGATTTCTTGTAATCGCACCCATAGACATGAATGAAGTCGGTTTGCGATCACGTGTGCAGACGATCAGAAATCGCTTCCATTCATTCTCTATGCAGGCGTTTTTTTTACAACGGTGGCGTTTAAAAAAAAAAAAAAAAAGCCTGTGAAAATTGCCCGGTTGCCTAAGTGGAAACATAACCTTACACTGCACTCCACCGCTGTCAGCCCCCACTCGGTACGTGTGTGATAAGTAAAAGAATTACTAGAAAGAGGACATACAACTTTCTTTAGACAGGCTTAAATTTTGTTCTGGGCATAGCTTCAATCAAATGAACCTTTTGCATAGGGGTTTCTACAATATTGTGTATCTAGTTAGCTTTTGTTAGGTTAACTGACCTCATGTACATGTAGGCCCCTTCAGGGCTCATTCAGACACTTGGTAGGAAATTCTTAATCAGCCACAAACTGCAAATTTCACATTCCCAGGGTAATTTTTAGGTGTTTTCCCCAGAGATAACACAGGGATGGTTGTCAGTGATTGGCAGAAAACCCCCAAAGGCTGGCACAATGTAGCAGTTTCTTTTTTATTATAAAACCAACAGATTGCCCTTAACAAGTCTCATAATACACTATTTTAACAAATGTGTAAAGACACAAAGATCTAAACTCGATGATAATCTCTGATCTAACCAACATAAAGTGAAATAACTTTGCATTTATAAAAAGGAAGTAAGAGAAATATACAATTTTATTTTGCTTAAAACAATATATTAATGCTGTAACGTTGTGAAACTAAAAGTGAAGTACACATGCCGGTTGCCGGTCTGCGTCTGGACAGCTGAGCAGATGCAGTAATTTTCTATCACTTCCTTCTCTGCATTGTCTGATGTAACAGTTATGCAGTGTTAGTGATGCAACACTTCATGATGGTAAAGATGGGAATACACGTATAGATTTTTACTCAATGGACCATCAATTCGATAATTTTATCGAACATGGATCAAAATATTTCCACACTAGATTTTTGTTAGACGATACACGATATCAAATGAAAACTCAATTGAATGCGATCTAACAAATTATGGAATTATTACTATTTATATAGTATTCCCAATCCAGCCCACAACACATTAACCCGGAAATTGTAAAGTAAAGTAATGTAAAATGTGGCAACAGTAAAAAAAAAAATGAATAAAATAATGGTACGTTCAACTTACATACATTTTTTACAAGATAGATGAAAATTAACCAACATGTCCGATCAGCTTTCTATAGATTTTTTGTTCGATATCAATCACTTTTGATCAATTGTAGTCGATTGAAACATTTGTTGGTTTTTCTATTGATTTAAAGCGAACCTACCACGTTGTAGGTCACTTTGCACTCAGGCTGCCAATAGAAAGGGCAATCACTGTCCAAAAAGAAAAAAAATATATCTTAAAGCAGGAAAGACAAGTTTTTCCGAGGTAGCACCTCCCATGCTGTGACGTTGCGCCGCAGCGCCGAGGTCGCTTGTCAAAGCTGAAAGTGATGCCGGGAAAACATCAGCTATGTGTGGGTCCCCATAATGCACTGCTCTGCCTCTTCTCTGTGACGTCACTATCACAGCGATTCATTCACTGTGCAGCCCTGTGTCCTCTCTGCTCTGTCTGTCAGCAGAAAATAACCCCTCCCTCCCCTTCTCTGTCTCGGAGACATGAAAGTGTCATCTGTGAGGTGGTTGTGGAGGAAGTGTAGAGGAGACATTGCTGGGACTGGCA
>CM070036.1:33701737-33713665 GCA_036250615.1 Ptychadena robeensis | reverse complement strand
CCGACTCCGACTCCAGGGACCCAAAAATGTCTCCGACTCCTCGACTCCACAGCCCTGATAAAATTAGTGCAGGCTATTGGGTCTCCCGGCTGCCTGCACGCCAGGATGAACGGTGGAGGGCAGTTCTTCTGGAGTCGGCTCATGTGCCCGGTTGCTGCCGTCTCATCAGGAGTCACACCTCTGGACTGGCCCTGCCCTTCCCTGGCCTCGGCTATATCCCCCTCAATTCCCAGGGCCTGATGGGTAGCCCAGTTAAAGGGGACTACACCAAAGGGGACAGTGCCTGAATGGTGTAGGGCAGTGGTGGGCAACTGAGTTGATATGTAGGGCCACAAGTGCGGCCCTCTGCATCACTTAAGGGCCGCACATAACATCGATTGAGACCCTCACCCTATCGACATATCTTAGCAGGCGGTGAACCAAATCCTGACAGGTATCCAAAACTCGACAGCACACACACCCCCTCCTGCCCCTGGGTGCAGCGCTCATATATAGACCTGGTTTCCCCGATCAACATTGACAATTTTACTGATGTAGGACCGCCAAAGTTGATCAGGAAAGCTGGGTCAGCGTGTGACCACTTCACAGGTGAGTTGCTATGCCCTATGCATTAACAGTTTCGGGGGCTGCATGTATAGGACAAGGGGGGCTGCTGAACAACACCCAAAGGGCCGCATGTGGCCCCCGGGCCGCAGGTTGGCCACCTAGGGTGTAGGGTGACTACACTACAATGTCACAGTAGAATTAAGCAGCCACTGCTAGCATATGTGATCACAAAGGTGATAATGACATGCATAGTGCTGGTCATGTCATTTTACCTGTTACTGTACTTCAAGAAATAAATTCTGCTGATGACGTCACAGCGCTGCAGCCAGCTATATAAGAAAGCTGAGGCTGTTACATCATCACTCGAAACACAGGTCTAAAACTATGTGCATCTATTGACTTGACTCGATTGTGATGCCAATGGCAAACTTTCTATTTGTATGCTTTCCATTTGCCATTCTTATTGGATCTGCTCAAGCATTCCCTGTACCAAGACCAAATGAGGATGCTTCCTGCAGGACTGACTTTCTGCCAATGAACCCCAGACATCAATAGTAACTGTAATCTATTATATTTGTATGATAATGGTGGGAACTGTCAGCAGTGATACTATATAGTGATACTTTATATGCCTGGCATACACACGCCGATTAGCGGCCGATTTTTCCACTGACCGACGGGCGTGCGCCGTCGGTCGTCGCCCCACAGCTCGGCCGGCCAGAGAAAGGACATGTCGCATGTTCTCTGGCCGATGCCATTAACTTCAATGAAGACTGGCGTCTTCATTAAAGGTAATGGCCGGCACACAAAGGGTGCCCGGTCGATTAAAGCAGCCCCAGAATGCTGAACATGATGACGGGGCTCATCGGAGCTAGTCTGTCTGCACCCGTCTGTGGGTGTATGGCAGGCATTAGCCATATTAGATAATAGTATTAATATTGGTGCTCAGTAGGCATTAATGCAACACCTGCGATAAAATTGGGGTTACATTGGTGTTCAGTAGAGGAGGGTAGAGTGTCATTAGTCCTCCTGTATATGGCTGCATCGGGGTTATATTATTGAAATGAGATTGTAACCAATTCTATTTCTTTATTTTCCTTATCTCAGTGGTGGATGACGTTTACAATGAAAACAAACTCAGATCCGTCGATGATAAGTACAACAAAGGTAATGATGGCAATACATCTATTATTAAAAAAGATCTTTTGCATTGTCTTTGCCGGAGTGCTGAAGCTGATTGACAACTAAAAATTCTAACTATGTTATATTGTAAATACTCTGATTAATTTATAAAGCCCCCCATAGACAGGCAGACTACTCCATACAACTTTCATGAGACTTACCAACAACTATGTAGTATAGTGACCTCCCTGATAGAATACATAGTGATTGGAAGGTATATATCACTGCTATGTAGTGCCGGGTCCTCCCTGATAGAATACATAGTGATTGGAAGGTGTAGAAAGGTCCTCCTATTACATGGTTTTGGTAGAAGAAAAGTTGGTTGTACAGAAGTTGCATGGAGGAGTCTGCCTGTCTATGGGGGGCTTAACACAAATTTGGAGGGCGCTTACCAGCAGAGCTAGCAATTATTTAGTTATATGTTGTATGTAACTATAAACATCTCACAGTTGCTGTCTTTTTACCCAGAAATATTCATGATATGCTTTTCCCAACAGACATGCCCATCAAATACTTTCTGGCATGAATCATCCTGGGCAACCTCGTACTCCTGTGGATTGTATTGGCCATCACTTGCCCCATTATCGGCTGGTTCTTGTAAGTTTACATTATAGTCTACATTTATTCATACAAAACCCTGGGAAATTGTCCTGCGGCTAGATATTTGTTACTAGGTGTTATATATTAGCTGTTATCTGACACTGTCACTATAGTTAAAAGTCAAATATCATCTATGTGAAACAAAAGCTATATACTTCCTGTTCAGCATATTAAGCAAGTTATAAAGTTTCCCTGCAATATTTCCCTTACCTGCTGACCATAGTTTCTATGTTTCTCATGTTTTTGTTACAGACATAAACAAGAAAACAGACTTGCAGAATTGTACAAATGCTCTGGTTGGCTGAGCATGGATATTTCGATGGAGACAATGAAGAGCTGACAGAGGTGGTGGAACGACCAGGTAAGCATCACTATTTTAGCTTTAGAACCAGAAAGCCCTCTGAAACTGCTACTATATAGGAGACCCCAAACCACATAACAATGATCATCCTCCGAATACTGATGGAGACACCGCAGATCTTATTCCAGTACTACCCATCTTCCACCAGTATGGCAAGTCCATTAATCACTCAAAGCACAGGCACTGTATTGGTGTATAACCTGAACTAATTGGGATATTTCAGCCTCTTATAAAGCAGCACATTTAGATAAAATGCTTATTGTGAGTGCACTTTGTAGCATTAAGTGCTATCATCTATCTAGGGACTAGGGACAGGGACTAGTCAGCCAGCACAGAGAAGTAAAAGCAGATTCAACTTCATGGACTTCTTTTGCACCCAGCAAGAAACAGAATCTGAAGAAGAGGATGAGGAGGATATTCAAAAATGACAACACAAAAAGACCCACAAAGACAAAAGGGAGAAAAAAGATCAAGGAAAAAAAACAGAAAGACAAACCAGAGAAGACTAAAAATGGGGAAAAACAAAAGCTAAACCGGCAGTTCCACCATGACAAAAAACAAATCACTTAGGCTGCACCCAAGGCTAACAAAAGTGCTCAGAAAAGAACAGCAGCCCCACCCTGTGGCATAACATTAAAACCAAAGAAACCAGTAGTCCCATCATGTGCCAATACAGTAAGGCTGCGTCTACACTAAGGAATTCTGCGCGGTTTTCCCTTGTGTTAACCACAGGGAAAACCACACAGTGCAGCTTTCCCCTGTAAATCCCTATGGGATATGACATGCCAGTCTATACTGGTGCGTCATGCCTGTGGTTGGGGGCAGAGCATGCAGATTCAGAACACCTGCCTCGGCGTTCTGTATCCGGGGGTGTTCAGTGGCACACAGGAAACACATACTTGCATACATGTCTTCAATGTTCCATTGATAACGTCAGGGATATATAGTACCCCATGGCATCCTCCGGTGATGCCCATCCAGCATCTGTGGCCTTCAGATACCTGGAACTTATTACCACCCACAGATACCTACAATGATGCCCACCAGGCATCAGTGGCCCCTCCATCCATGGCATTATCAATGCCAATTAAGAGGCCAGGAACATACAGTGATAATGGTGTCCTACAGTGATGCCGGCAGGTTCCCACTGTACCCAGTCACACTTTTAAGTGCCTATGGACAATACAAATTGAAAATTTTTGCTGTCATAGACTAGGACACAGGAATGGGCAGCTTTTGTATAGATATTGTTGCAAGAACAATAGGTTTACTCTTTTAAGGTAAAGAACATTAAGATAGTAAAGCAGACCAGATGATACAGCAAGAAAAGGCAGAACAGAAGCCAAGGTGAGAAAGTAAGAAGATGCAGGAGATTTGTTTTCTTTCCCTGTGGCAAAAACAGTTCTCACATAATAAATAATAATAAAAACCAAAAATATGAGTGTAATGATTATTGTTCATCTCACGTAAGAATGATTAGTGTACATATTAGTGTTTTATCTATGACTGGTAATTTGGCCACTTTTGCACAAATTTAACGCAGCAATTATATACCTTTAGATCCTAGGTGCCCAACCTGTGGCCCGGGGGCCGCATGCGGTCCTTTGGGCCTTCTGCAGTGGCCCCCCTCAGTCCTCCACTTGCAGCCCCAGAAACCTAACTGTTAATGAATAGGGCATAAGAACTCACCTTTGAATCAATGGCTATGTGCCCCATCGACATCATTAATGGCTTTGATGATATCTATGAGGCACATAACCTTTGATGATAATGTGCGGCCCTTAAGTGATTGCGAGGGCCGCACTTGTGGCCCTCCATATCAACTCACACACCACACCACTGCTTTAGATCTTATCTTGTGTACTGGTCTATACACCCTTAAACATTGTGTAAATACAAATAATTAATGAATAATAAACTTAAAGCACACCTAAACTGAATCCATGCACTTTATGTCCCTTGCTGCCAAACACATTATTATTGGAACGAAAAAAAACATAACTCTAATGAGATATTCTCAAATGTCCCTCGTAGCCCCTGCGCTCTGTGTGTTAGAGAAACTGTGTGTTAAAGAATCAGCCACAGAGTTTGTTGAATGGACAAACAACAAGATATCCAGTGGATGTAAGCATTACTACAGTTCATTAACCCCATTGGCTTTAGGTAGTCTTCAAAAAACAAATACATTGGACGGTCTGACAAAAATTTGGTCTTATCTACATGTCTCCATTATCCAGTTGCAACTATACCATAGAATCATGAACATAAAAATAGAGAGTAAAATAGAAATCAGTTAACTTTTTTCAAATTATACACATGAAGCACCAGAACAATATAACCCTTACCATACCGAATAATCCAATATATCAAATAAAAGTAAAGGACAATGTTGTCAGTTAAAGTATATGGGTGATTTTATTCTGGGGGGGGGCGGGATTCCCCTTAGTGCAGAGCCCCTATGGACATGCAAATGAAGATACATGTGCAAAGGGGATTTAATTGTATTAACATATATGTTCTTAAAAAATTTGTGTGTGTCCCCAACAACCCATAGTCAGACCTCCATCATTTAGCATAGGGTATGAAAAGCCAGAAAGGGGGGCCATGAACAGTGCGCCCCCTCTTCAGACCATATCAAACCCCATTAAGGCATCCTCTGCAAACCCTGCAAAAGGAGGGTACAATCACTGTGGCTCTCCTATAGACAAAACCCCACCGGCAGACCTGACCAGCCTTGGAGGTAGGGGAGGTCAATGAGCCATTGGTATTGCTAGAAGGGAGGCCATGCTGGTCATTGCTCCTAGTTTTTCAAGCGGTGTCAGGGTATGGCTTAAGGGGGTTTGGTTTTGTCGGGGGGGGGTGCATTGTTCATGGCCCCGTTTCTTGTGGCCTGCCAGACTCTATGCTAAGTGGGGTTCTGGTCAAAAATTGGATGGCGACCTCAGGTCTTTATAACATACATGTGAACCCAGCCTGAGGTCCCTTTAACACTATCTGTTTTTTAGGTATGCATTTTTTAAATATATGCGTTTGTGCATATTTACAAAAACATGTGAGTTTTGTACATTGAACATCTGCGTTTGTGCTTGCGCTTTTGAACAAAGCATGAAAATGCATGAAAATGCATTCAGCAGGGAGTTAAAAAAAATGTATGTGGACACTCTTCGTTTTTAAAAATGCATGTAGTGGAAATGGTTATGTTGGTTATCTATGAGAAAACGCAGTACTGTAAAAACGCATGTAAAAAGGGCCCTGATTCTAGCCGTGACCTCAGCATCAATGAAAACATCCTGTTACTAAACAGAAAAGCAAATCTGTTAAAAAATGTATCTGATTCACAAAATATTTGTCTTGCATCAACTATGAAGAATGAGTTACATATAAACTAATTTACTTTTTTCAAATGACCGTATTTTTTGTTTCATGAGACAAACTTTTTCCCTCCAAAATTGGGGAATTTGAAACGAATGCAGAGAATAGAGACTGGTGTCCAGGCTTTTTCGCAGTGCTGGTATACATATACAGCCCAGCTTGTGTCTCTCCTCTGTATTTCCTTTATAAATGTAAGGAGAAAGCCTCCAGTCTCACCCCTGTAGTTATAGTCTTGTTACAACTTGTTTACTTGTAGTACTTACAGTAACTTGTTTACTTGTAGTACTTACAGTAACTTGTAGTACTTGTAGTAATACCAGAAGTAGATTTTAGGGACACCTTGTGGCCAACAAGCAGAATTGCAGCCTAGTTCAAACAATGTAAGAAAATTGGGGGTTACACAATTAATTGTTCTGCTTGCAGCCGCTTGTAATGTGTACGTGGTGTTCCTGAATTATTGAGGAACTGTGTTTATTTGGATAAGGTTTTAGGTTAATATGTAAAAGCAAAAGTTTTCACTAGTGGTCAAAATTGGTAATATATCGATGAGGTACATTCTGTAAATGTTCTGTAAAAAATTTAAAATATTTTTAACTTGCATTCTTCCCTAAAACAATGAGTGCATCTTATTGTGCCCATAAATATAGTATAAAGACACTAACATATCCTCTGAATAATCCAACATTTTAAATAAATGTAAATGATTATTTTGTCATCAGATATGTTATTTATTTTTTTTGGGGAGAAGGGGGCAGCATTCAGGCTTAATTTTCACTGTCGTTATTTGAACGTGTCGTTTAAAGCTTCCCAGTTAATGACACCTTAAAGCAAATACTTTCTACACAATGTACTGTCATTTTAAAGCCTGGAAACGACCGGGGAAGTGAGCATTCAAGCAGCCACAGGAGGGACTACAAAGTACAAAGGTCACCTGACCCTGCAGGGTTGGGTGCCTGGAAAGGTGGGATAGCGACTCCCAGGTCATTTTTTAAAAATAATTTAAAAAGTGCTGCAGTCATTTTTAGAGATGTTCGAATTTTTTGACTAGCTGACTTTGTGAGCCGATTGCAAAGCCTTTGAACATGGTATCATCACTAAAATTGCTGGAGGTGTAGAGAAGGGTTGTGGGGACATTTAATTTTATTTTTTTTTGCTCACGCATGTAGTTTTTGCATAGATTAAGTTCAAAATCAATTAAGTTCAATCTGCCACTATCACTGTTTTCGAGCAGGGACCAATAAATTTTCAAACTTGACTTGACTTTGAACTTAATGCAAAAACTGTTTGTGTTAGAGCAATACTTTTTTTGTACCCCCAGCCCTTTTCTACATCTCCAGCATATCATCGTGGTGATGGTACCATGCTCAGGGGCTTTGCAATTAACTTGAAATCGTCGAAATGGACACATTTTTGGAAAATAAATTACAAAAATATGTAATAATTAGACAAATTAATACATGTAAAAATGGAATGAATATAGAGATCCTATTGACCCCTTCTCATTCCCAAAAGGTTAAAACATACTGAGCAATAGCCACTAAAAAACAAAATTACTCCCTCAAAACTAGTCCCCAAAACTTGTATACAGTTGCAAGAAAAGTTATGTGAACCCTTTGGGATAATGTGGAATTTTGCATGGATTGGTCATTAAATGTTCTCTGATCTTCATCTAAGTGACACCAATAGAAAACATGTTTTATTGAATATAACATTATTATTATTATCATTTATTTAAAAGCACCAGCATATTAGGCAGCGTCGTACGTTAGAGTGGAAATACAACACAAGATAACACACAGGTTATGACACAGGAGGAGTAGAGGACCCTGCCCAATCAGGCTTAGGGGGGGGGGGGGGATGGGACTGGCATGGTGGTGATGTTAGGAATGAGAAGGTGGTTAGGCAAGAGGTGGGGTTTTAGAGCTTTTTTTTTAAAGTGGCAAATGTATGAGCAAGTTTAATGGGGCAAGGAAGTGAGTTCCAAAGAGTAGGAGCAGCCCTAGAGAAGTTTTGAAGCTGTGCATGTGATGAGGTTATGTGCAGGGATAAAAGCTCTTTCCTGTGAGGTTGGTTCACATCAGACAGTGCTTCCTGAAACCAGTAAACCCAAAACTGGTGGGTGATTTTAAAGGGCAGGACAGCTTTCAGCAACACATCCAATATCATCACACTTATTGGACTCAAGGTTGGCTCACTCCTGGCTCCGATTAGCTCTCATGTAGAAGTCATTGGGGGTTCACATACTTTTTCCACCCTGCACTGTGAATGTTTACATGTTATGTTCAATGAAAATATGTGTAGTACTATTTTAAGCAGACTGTGTTTTTCTATTGATGTGACTTAAGGTACCAATACACGTAGCGATTTTTCGTGGACCGATGCGACTTCGACTCCCAATTTTTGCTTTAGTGCTATTTTTAAAAGTCGGTCAAATGCACGATTTTTCGGCCTCCGATTAGTCGCCGACAGACCGACCGATTGGCCGGTTGGATCGGGAATCATTTAAAAGTCTCTTTTAAATGTGACTGACCTACCGAAAATTACGGGCAATATTATTTGGGACCCGACCGATTTTTCTAAAAACAGCATTGGTCGGACTACATTTGCATGTAACGATCGACCTACCCGACCGACCGGATTGGTCGAAAGGGCTAAAATCGCACGAAAAATCGCAACGTGTATGGGTACCTTTAGATGGAGATTAGAGCACATTTTATGACCAATTCATGCAAAACTCCATGTAATCCCAACGGGCTTTCCTGCAACTGTGTGTAATAATTAAATTAAAAACCAATGCCTGACAATACACAACATAAAAAGACTTTTAAAAATACCCCCAAAACTTTCACATGTAATAATTAACTAAATGATTGCATAGAAAAACAATTTAACCCACAACATCTATTAAAATGGGTAACTTTAATTTAAACACACAAAATAAAAGTGAACTTGGGGAAAGGCAAAGTCTACATTCTGTTTATTACTCGTTTCATTACACAGGAGGACTTAGGGGACTATCCTGCACAAAAATATCAAACAAAACAATATAGACTGTTTACAATTTATCATTTCAATAATGAAAGCTTCATATAAAACATATAATACAACAGATATTTATATTAGCTACACAGATCCTAAAAAACACTCCACAATGTAATACATAAAACTATCACCCAAATCTAACTATGTTGACACATTAGCATTAGGGATTCCTTTCAGCCAACTTCCCAAGAATGTAGAGTTGCATATCCAAAACATATTTCTATACATCTGCCTCCCATACTCAAATATTGGTTTACTTACATTGTCCTGTCCCTTTATGGATGCTGCAAGCTTAACCCCACCTTGCCTGAAGGGAGCAAGACATTTCCCTCTGGATACAACTCGCGAACTTTTAATGTAGCTCCTCAGGGCTGCCTGCAACATGATCAGAGTTTATTAAATCACCAACTACATTGTCTACGGTATGTAAAAACATCTTAAGCCCCCATACACGTTTAGATTAAAGTAGGGTACAGACCTGCAGATATGGGCCAGATCAATGGCAGCTTTGAGCGCCGTGCGCGCTTACGGCCATCTGTCTGACCCATATATTTTGCTGCTTTCACTGTTTTCGAGCAGGGACCAATCAATCCTGCTCAAAAACAGCCATATCGGACGTGACCATAAATACAGCCGATGTCCGATGTTTTGCATACAGACCGCGGGTCTCCAGGTAAAGCTTCAGCTGAGCTGGGGAGAGCAGAGCTGTCTCTCCCCAGCTCCCCCGATATCTGACATCATCACGCTGCTGCAGGGTACATCGGACGGCTCGAATATCGAGCTATCTGTACCCTGCTTTAGTTTCGATTACACGGCAGATCAAGCGCGCGTGATGACGTCATTATCCGTGGGCGGTCCTGCCGAGAATTGTCTGTGCACCATTTGTGTGCAATTACTTTGGATGGTCCCCAAATCTAAGCTTAACTTTGATCCAAAACAGTAATTGGTGGAATCACCAGTTTTTTCACATAGTCAGGGGTTAACATTAAACTTTTTCTATAGAAAACGTAAAATGTTTTCAGGAACATTATCTGAGTTGTATATTTTCCTATGATTAGGCTCCCTTTCAAAAATTGCATCACAAGAAACAACACCACAGTAGGTTGGTACCCTCTGCCCATTAACTTTATATGAACCCAAGTTATAGGAAAATTGAAATGACCAATAAAACGTACAAATTATAAAAACATACTGAATTTTATTGAAAAAATATTGAGAAGAATATTTAAAAACCGAATGCTCATACAATAATCTGCAGCATGATTTAAAACACATTCACATGTACATATTTGATTGAACCTTGAAAGACATGATTGACAAAGGGATGATTTTGACGCGTTTCACCTTCTATACAGCGCTTCCTCAGGACATTCCTGTTGTTAATGTGTAAATTCCTTTTCCAATGTGGGGATTTCGCTATTTGTTTTTCAGGGCTGTGTGATCAATACACATAGATAATCACAAAGGTATGTCGCTCTAGAGCAGTGGTGGGCAAACTATTTGGCTTTCTTTCCAGCCCTTTGTCACCTTGTTAAAAAGATGCTCCCCTCAGCTTGTTCTCTGCAATGAGTGCACATAATGCCTATAGGTGTCCAAACGTTGCCTTGGGGACGATGCAGTGACGTGATCATGACACTGTGGGAGCATCCTCATGGCGACAACAGGCAGTCTCTAGGAATTAACATTTTTTTTCAGTACAGGAAATTAAAAAAAGATAACAATGTTCCTGTCACACGCCGCCTATTACACGTCACAGCTATCATTAGTGATGCCAACAATGCATGGAATTGGCACACCTATGGCGGGTCCGGCCATTACAGGCTCTGGGTCCGGCCCTATTATCACATCCAAGAAGCCAATGTGGCCCACAAGTCAAAATGTTTGCCCACCCCAGCTCTAGAGCAAGGGCTCATTTACACTAGCGGTTAACAGGTAAACAATCATAAACCACAACCAATGGGCTGATGCAACATTAGGCCGGCTTATTCCCTGATAGGACCTCCATGGGGTCCTTATCAAGACGACCTGCGAGCGCCTGCATTGACAAATGCCGCCCATTGACGGCAATAGAGATATGACAGGGCTGTCTCCCTACCACATCACAGCACCAGATCAGTCAGTCCAAGCCTCCTTCATGTTAATGTTGATGCAGAACTCTGTACATCAACGCAACAGAGGCTTGAAGGATGGCGCATCCATTGATAATCAATAGACGCGTCATGATGATCAAACATGCCCTGGCACATTAGTTATATTTATTTTAAAGAGCCGCGTTATCGGATGCGCTATGTAGCATGGCCAATAAAGTGGTCCTAATGTAGAGGAAAAGAGGGGCTTGCGCTCACTGGATGTGCTGAAGTCAGTGCATAGTGGAGCCCTAGCCTAATCCTTCCATCCGGGAGGCAGAAAAAATACAAATTCTATTTAGTTCAGTTAGTGCGTTTCATTCTATTGTGCATTATGAGCACATTGTGTATGTGTGTTGATTCTTCGACATGGATTTTCAGCTGTTGTGTTGGTACCCAATGATGCTTAACCTTGCATATTTCCTTTTTATATTGTTACATTTACAAGAATATTTTTTTTTACCACAACCTCCTCCCTTGTAAGTTTGGCCAACGTCATAACTTTTTATGTAGTTGCTAGAGGAGACTATAGGTTTTCATAACCTCACAACTACGTATGTGCAGATAGCACTAGTTTTCTGAATTTACAGGATTAATCTTCTGCTTTTTGGGTGTCAAGTTTAGGGCTTATGTTGAGGGGTTTGGGGGTTAAAATTTATGTAACCTCCCCAATACCCTTACCTTAAGATTCAGAATCCC
>CM070036.1:33682134-33699160 GCA_036250615.1 Ptychadena robeensis | reverse complement strand
TTGTTGGTAGATCTGATGGAAATTGTATGGAGGAATCTAAATGTGTATGGGGGGCTTAAGTAACTGGGGATGATATACACTGCTGAGCCTTTCTTAAGCAGGCCATACACTCTGAGATAAAAATTAGGATCCATTAAAACCGACCAATGAATGCATTTTATCGTCCTGAAATCTGCACATGTCCACATGGTACAACCGATATATTACAATCGTATTTGCAGTTTTTTTACGATCGTAATTTATTGGACATGTTCAAAAATTTTTATTGGTCTGGCAACATCGGGAAACCTCATACTGTTTTCATAGTGTTTACCGACCAATTACTGCCGAGGCTTCCCCTTTAAAAAAATAAAATACATCACAATGGCCGAGATAAACGGCAATGAATTTCGATGACATCCTCGTAAAAAAAAACAAAAAACACGATCCTGAATTGGATTTTCAATGTGGCAGCTTTTTGCCGAATATTACGATCCAAACCGATACCGCCGTCGGGATACATTGGTCTGTTTTAATGGATCCTAATTTTTATCTCCGAGTGTATGGCTAGCATTAGATCATCTCCTGATGTGTTATACACATGGGATCATTATGTCCAAATGGTTCACTAATTAGTACGATTATCGGAGACTCGTGATCAGTGCATATATTTTTGTTGCATCTAAATCTAAACTATGTTTGCTACAGAGGGAATTTTAAGGCAAAATGTTTTTGGGATCCAATGATTTATTGTGTTTCCCCAAAAATAAGACCTACCCCTAAAGTAGGACCTAGCTACATTTCCCCTATGCTTTTAATATAATCCCTCCCCTGAAAAAAAGACCTACCCAGAGGAAAACCTTCTGTATTTCCCCTGTTTTCTAGGGTGCTGCCAACTGTGATTTTTCGATCAGAATGCCTGAAGCCAGAGCTGAGCTCAGAGAAACTGAAGTGACATCTTTTGGCCTTTTTATATAATAGATCAAACACATTTTACATTAAACAAATTCAGTCCAGGGAGGTTAATTACTGTATTTTTCAGACTGAAGAACGCACATTTTCACCCCCAAAACCTTATGATCCCAATGGGCGACCCCTGCGGTAGCACCTTGCCCTTCCGCTAGGAGATTAGCCAGGGAGCGGTCAGACGAGACATGCGGCCATGGCCAGATCTTCCATCTGAAATGTATTGCTTATGCCAGCAGAGCCCTGCTGATATAAACACTCTGCAGCTTCTACAGACACAGGCACAGCCGCCCCCCTCCTCCTGATCAGTGAGGAGGGTGATGTGCTGTGATAGTGCTGCTGCTAGTGACATCTACTGGCTGTGTAAGATATTGCATTCATTTAATTTATTACATTAACGCAATTGATTTGAACACTTATATACTTTTTTTTTCTGGTTTTCCTACTCTAAAAACTGGGTGCGTCTTATAGTCTGGTACTTAATATTACTTGTTAAAATAGGATTAATTAAATAGGACTAAGATTAATATAAGACAGTGTCTTATTTTCCAGGGAAACCTGATAGATCAATTACGTTGCATATATACATCACATTTATTAAAAATACATAGATATACGTATACATAGGTGTAGCGAATTTGAATGATGCACGTATGAATTTTGGATGTTGGCATATTACCCATCCGATCACCATGATTTGAATTGACTGTCAGCCGGGGGTTGGGTTGGTGGATGGTTTGTTTGTTGTGTTGGAGTCCCTAATGTCTGCGTTGGTCGGATATAATTTGCCAGAGTAGTGTTGTAGCTTTGACAATGTCTGTGGTTACAGTACAGAGTCTGCAAACTAGGATTGTGGCGATTGGCTGAATGGCAATGCCCACTTGTTACATTATATATAAAGCTTGGTTGGTAATGTAGGTAGTCACACACTTTTGGCACTTGTTTTGGTGTTTTATTTAATAATATTGTGTTGGTTTCCCAACCATGGACAATTATGCATTTCATGTTTGTTTTTTAACTTGTGTACATGAAAACAAGTGGGCAGACCAGTATGAAACGCGCACACTTCCATCCCGTCACATCCTCAAGTCCCAGCCACAGTGCATGGCACAGGATAATAATCTCTTATGCAGTTGGGAGTAATCTTCTTGGCAGTGTGGTTTTGTTGTCCGCATGAACTGCTGGTTGTGACTTGAGGAGAGGGTTTGTGAAGTACTCTAGCATAACATATTTCTTGCGTTCATTATTTATAAGATCTTTTCACTGTCTATGTGTTGCAGTAGATTAGGATTGACACTGCCCTTTAAGGATAGGTAGATCTTGTTACTAATGAGATGTCTATTCAACTCTAGTAATTTATTATAAAGTTTGGAATAGAATACAATTCTTAGGCTTTTGCTTGTGTTTATTTAGTAGGTTTACAATACTTTTTTTAAGCCCAATCAACTTATGTAATGTATAGGAAACATTTCTTTTCCAGTTGTCTCACATGCTTATCTTCCCAGTCACTGCAACACACAGTGGAGACAGTTTTACCAACAAAAGCAGTGGTCAGGGCTAGGTGTAGACATTGGCCGGGACGCAGCTACAAGCTGGCCATACATGTGTCAATTTAGCGTTTGATTGTTGTTTTGGCGTTTGATTGTCTGAATGTTTTGGCAAACGATCGTTCAGGAATCAAGCACTGGCCTCCTTGAGCGATCAATCCCACCCCAAGAAAATGTCGATCAAATAGGGTGGTGCGCATCTGTTCATAGCACAGGAATTGACCTGTGTATGGTCAGCTTAATGGGGCGCTGAATGTGGATTTAGCCTGAATCTACACTACACCGCCCCAGCAACCGCAAGTGGTCGTATGGACACGTCAGCGTGTGCATGTCCATAGCGTCAACCCACTGCTTGGACACTGTATCAGTAGTATAGAGCACAGTATTCGCCGTGTCGGCAATACTGCGTCCTTTACTTACTATTAGCAAACCAAGCCCAAAAACGCATTGGGCGTGGTTTGTGTGCGTCACACACCGCACCATTGGTGCTTCTACATGGTACCAATTTGGTCATTCTACATTTACTGACTATATACCATCAGAAAGTAGTTGTGTGGCAACATACCCTAAACATTGATAATGGTTTCCCCTTTTTGTGTGGCCAATATTTTTAGTTTAGTGTTTTAAATGTAATTTTAGGTGCTTTTCTTAGTTTTCTGCTTTGTTGTCCATAATGTGAATGAGTTGTACTTTAGACTCCATGCCCTGAATGTTGGGTTTTCATGAAATGATCTTGAAGATGCTATGAAGTGTAGGTTTGCCTGTTCTAACTTCTAAAGAGTTTTCTGTGTATTTAATTCCAGTGACCTTTTTCTTTCTTTTTCTACGTTGTTGCAGAGACCTAAAGGACAGGGAAACAAAGGTACGTCTGCATATTTCTGTACGTATTCTTATTTTTTTTTTATACATTTTTAATAATGCCTTTTAGATATGTGAGATGACTGTTTAGTTTTGACATGTTTTATGAATCTTCATTAACTTTGAAACTAAAGTAAAGGCCCCCATACACCTTACAATCTTGCCATACAATTTCTGTACAATCAACTTTTGTTCTACAAAAACCATGTAATAGGAGGAGCTTTCTAAATCTTCTAATCACTATGTATTTTATCAGGGAACCCGGCACTACATAGTTGTTGGTAGATCTAATGGAAATTGTATGGAGCAATCTAAAGGTTTATGGGGGGCTAAACCCGGTTTTGTTTGCTTTTGTAAAGGACAAAGACAATTACAAAAAAAAGTTACTAGTATGACATTTAAAACAACAAGGTCCAGGGGGTTCTGCTGGGCGACATGCAGGTAGCACACAAATGTCAGGCTACATTCACATTGGTCTGATGTTTTTTTGAAAAATCATATTAGGTCTATTGTTTTACTTCTTTGGCAGGGGTTTTGTGGTGTTGCCTTTTGGAACATCCACTAGGCCATGTCCAGCAGGTGTTTTTACAGCTTTTTCAAAAATATTAAGAGTTGTTTTTACAGCCAAAGAGAACCGTGACAGACCCAATGGAAAGAGTACAGAAGTCTCCAGGACACCTTTCCAATTGCTGAGGGTTTAAGAAGAGCTCCTAGAAAAGACACTGAATTCCTGCACAGTAGATAACATCCTGCAGCATGATACTTTTCCAACAGAGGCGATGTTCCTTCAAGTCCTGGCGCTAAATGAGCCTGTGAGCGTTTTGAAACCTTTTAGTATTCATTCTTGCTTGTAAACATGGCCTCTCATAGGAGATCAAGTATGATTAGCTGCATTGTGCTGCCGGTTCCCATGCTTACTGCAGGAAGCTGGGTGTCCCCGTAGTTACAACCTGAAATAATACGTTATAACGTGGACACAGAGCAAACTGATATGCACATGGAGTGTGGGAAACAGCAGCAACAAGATTACTTGCAACTCCCGACAGCGTGGGATGTATCTACTGTGCAGACAGTATGTGAAATTATAGAAATATTACATTGTATTAAAACTGTTTTTGAGAGAGTCACATCAAATAAGAAATTTATCCTAGCCTAAGTTCAGCCCCTAAGTTGAGTCATGAGGGGCTGCACATATGGGCACTTGAGTAACACATAAAAATTATATTTGTTATTCTCATTAAAAGGGGAATAGACCCCATTAACACCTAGAGTGTTTCTCCAAAAGTAAGATCTACCCCAATAGTAAGACCTAGCTGCATTTCCCCTGTGCTTCTAATTTAAGCCCTCCCCCCAAAATAAGACTAAAGCAGGGTACAGACATGCAGATATGGGCCGGATTGATGGCCGCTCTGAGCGCCGTGCGTGCTCACGGCCATCTACCTGGCCCATCTAATATGCCACTATCGCAGTTGTCGATCGGGACCAATCAATCCCGCACAAAAACGGCTATATCGGATATGACTGTTAAATGCAGCCGATGTCCGTTGCTTTACATTGAAACCACGGGTCTCCATGTAAAGCATCGGCTGAGCTGGAGAGAGCAGTGCTGTCTCCCCGGCTCCGCCGATATCTGACAGCAGCGTGGTAACGTTATGTAAAGCTGTCTGTACCCTGCTTTACTCATAGAAAAAGCTGCTGTATTTCACTCGCTTTCTCCTGCAGGTCCCTGTGTTTGGTTACACATTGTGCAGCGGTGGGTGAATGCCGCCCCCAGCAAGATTAGTAAAAATATTAAAAAAAACTCTGAGCCTGAGCTGCGCGCAGAGAATCTAACAACCTGCTTAGAAGGCAGTGACATCTTGTGGCCATTCTGTATATTACAGCAAAAAAAATTTCATGAAACACAATCGATCTTGTATAGAAATTTAGTCTAGAGAGGAAAATTTTGTAATATTACCTACCCGAAAATAAGACCTAGTGAATTTTTTGCCCCGGTGTCTTATTTTTCAGGGAAACATGATATGTGTTTTTTTTTTTTTGCATAGCTTCAGCATATTGACTTCAGTTAGCTAGTTCATATCAAAATGCACAACATTGCACAGCACTGCCAATATTTGACAACTAAAATTATTTTATATGTCCTTATTATATTTGTTAGATTCAATGTTTTAACATGAAATGTTGCCCATGTTATTTCCCTTTGCTGTCTATATTAGTAATCTTCGTTAATCTTAACCTTTTATGTTTCTTTTTTTTTTTCTTTAAACATTTTAGTTCATGAAATTGTTCAGTAACTGCCAGATACTTCATATTTTTACATTGCAGCTATTGGGAAATGTGTTTTCTTTGTCTGCGAGTGTTCTCAGCTGCAGGCCTTTGTGTTCAAGTTGTCCTGCTGATTCATGTTCTTCTGTTGTGTTGCAATCGTAAACAATATTTACTCAGTACAAAACGAATAAGAAAAATGTAGGTGGTGTGAACCTTCCACCGCTAGTATAATATGCCAAAATTGTGCCAGAGCGGAGAACAACACAATTCCAAGAAAGGTTTTATGTGAAGAAGTTACAAGTACTTTTTGTGTGTTTCTCTGTTTTTCTTAGATTGATTGTATAGATTTACCTGTGAAAGGATTTGGTTTACAATGGATGTCTGTTTTACTAAAGTCTTTGAAAACTTTCTCTTTGTTAGAGATGGCAGCCATTTTATGTCAGTAATCAGGAAGACTAGCATTCTATCTCACACTGCTAAATTGTCCAGTATGGCTAATGCTTACATTATAAAACCTGTAGGATCCATTCAATCATTTGTGGCCAAAAGGTTTTACATTTAAGTGCTCATGTAAATACAAAGTTATACCTGTGTAGGGCAGAAGAAATTTACTTGCCGCATTTTTCGCTCTATAAGACACACTGGACTATAAGGCACCCAGTTTTTAGAGCAGAAAACCAGAGAAAATGTGTTTAATATGTTTTCACATCGATTGGGTAATGCAATGGATTAAATGAATGCAATATTCAATTCAACCAGTAGGTGTCGCTAGCACCAGTACATTCACATCACATCTCTTCACTGATCAGGAGGAGGGTGGCAGGAGGCTGCCCAGTCTTCTCTGCTCTCCCTCTGCCGACCTTACTGTGCCTTTGTCTGTGGGAGCTGCAGAGTGACTGAAGTTTCCACGTACATGGTGAGAGGGACAGATGCTCATTCATCTATGCCTCTCTTCAATGCTTTTGCCTACAGGGCTCTGGGCTCTGTTGGCATAAGCAATTAAACAGTTCAGATGGGAGTTCTGGACACCGCCAGCATCTCCAATCTTGTCATCTCCTTGCCGGGAGAGCTGGCGGGAAGCCAACACGCAACCACCCATGGCCTTAGTGGTCGGGCATTCGGACCATAAGATGCAGGCACTTTTTCACCTCGATAGTGGGGTTTAAAAAATTCGTATTATAGTCTAAAAAAAATACAGTATTCCTCCAGCAGCTTACATTAATTGGAAAAAGCAAACTTAGTTGAATGAAATGCATGCTGTAAGATTAAAACCACATTAAAGCTTTAGATGCACTGCATGCTTTTGTGGTATAGTGTGGCATTGCACATAGTGTGAAAGAGCCCTAAATGCCTTTAAACAACAAAAAAAAAAGTCCAGAAATGATAGATCTGAGGGTCTTTCTTCTGGCTGTGAGTCGAAACACTGAGGAAACATGTCCAATGGCCCAAAAAATACAGTAAGTTATGCAAAGAGGTAGTGAGTTTGATCTTAGACTAGAGGTGGGCACACTTTTTGATCCTACAGCGAACGCCTGGCATAGGAGCCCTAATTCCTTGTAGCTGGGACAGGGTATTTAGGGGAAAACAAATTTGTAAAAAAAATAGAAGCTTAAATATTCTATTGCAGGCAAACCGTGGCCTCTAGGAAACAATCCAAACAATTTTCCTCCTGCTTTTATCTTCACTTATTGCAGTGAATGAGGGGAGCCAGAGCGTCTTGACACCAAGGTGACAAAGGGCCAAATTAACATACCAACTGGCCAGTTTTGGCCTCTGGCCTTAGGGTCCAACACAGACATGGGCAAACTAACATACATTCACATTTTGACTCTAATTAGACAAATCAAATGCTTTATCCACCCGTCTTAATGTTTGACATAATTTTCTGGCATTGATCAATCTGTTTAAATAACCTCCATAGCGTTCTGCCTGTACCACACTGTTTTAAATGCCCTACCCAACCCCTGTATATGTTGCCGGTGCCATTGATGTGGACTGGGAGTCGGACACCCCTCCATTAACCTCCCTAGTGGTTGTGACGAGCCCAGCTTGTCCAGAGTTTGTGTGAAGAACAAACTCTGGATGAGCTGGGCTCCCGTGCATGCCGCATATCCCCGGAAAGCTACGGCGATTCTCTTACCAGCTGCAGCATTTCCGGGGTTGCGCGGCGTCACGGTGACGTGGAAGGGGGCGGGGGTGGGCGTTGCCATAGCCCTCCATGTTAATGGAGGAGCTCCGGCTTTCCAGCCCACACAGCTGACATCCTTAATGATGCCGGCTGTGTGGAGAGAGGCGGGGGGAATTGCAGGCAGTGTACTGTGTATGGGCAGTGCGCTAGGGAGGTTAACATGGAGGTCTATGGCGTTGCCCCCCGTGCTGCGGCCGCAGAAAGAATCACTGCAGCTTTCATGGGAGTGCAGCTTGTCCAGAGTCTGTTTTTTCAAACAAACTCCTGACGAGCTGGGCTCATGAACTGTAGGGAGGTTAACAAAGTTCATGTAAAACCTACCTTTGCTCTGAAATTATACCCTAATATCCTGTGTGGCTTTGTGTCTTTCTCTGGCCCATGTACAAAGGCAACACCACTACTCCCATTACATGGAGGTCAGCGATGATACCCTCCAGCATCACAAATCATAATGTCATCAGGGCGGACCTGGAAAGATTAGTGGGTCCGCAGATACAGAGGACCGTCACTTGGGGTGAGATTTTTAGTAAACAAACTCGCCCTGAGTTAACTCAGGCTAAACTCCCTGCAAAATACTAAATGTATAATTTCAGTACAACCAGGATAAAGGCCCCCATACACCTTACAATCTTTCCATACAATTTCTGTAGAATGAAATTTTGT
This sequence comes from Ptychadena robeensis, assembly GCA_036250615.1. Classification (NCBI taxonomy): domain Eukaryota; kingdom Metazoa; phylum Chordata; class Amphibia; order Anura; family Ptychadenidae; genus Ptychadena; species Ptychadena robeensis. Next base: position 33,690,691 of record CM070036.1, on the reverse strand, counting down.
TCTACCAAAACCATGTAATAGGAGGAGCTTTCTAATCCTTCCAAACACTATATATTCTATCAGGGAGGCCACTATACAACACAGTTGTTGGTAGATCTAATGGAGATTGTATGGATCGATCTTAAGGTGTCTGGGGGGCTTAGACATCATTTCCACATTTAGTGGGTGTACAGGATTCAGTCTTGTAAGGTACAGTTCTAAAATTGCTCATAATTTTTAAAGGGAATGTTAGTAATTCAATGATCTATCCTTACTAAACTCAACTTGCCCACCCCCTGAACGTTTTACAGACACCTAATGTTTATCATTTATATCTTTTGGTCTTGGGTCTTTACAGCTGTGGGATACAAGTGAATAGTTATCACTATAGGCATGTTGAATACCTTCTCTCCCATTGCATGCCAACTCCTATGTGGGGAGGGGTTGTCGGAGGGGCATCAAGGAAATTCAACCAAAGTTTCCAAGCAGTTTGGAGCTAATAGGGATTGGTCGAAGTCCTTTTAAAAATGAGTATATTCCTTCAGAGTGTACATAATCGCCATTCTTTCAGTAAACTTGTTTTGGTTCAGTATAGGTATTCACATGGTTTATTGGTAACCTTGTATATTCCACTTCTAACCAACCACAACCATGAGTCAAACCTGAGCTAAGCAGTTCCCCATATTAATAGTATTGGGATGATTGATAACTGACGTACTCAGCAGCTTCAATTACAACAAGACGGCTACCCTGAAACAATCATGAATTTTGCCTTATTTCTTTTTTACATTTTCATGAGTGAAGGGTTTTGTTATTTTCTGTATATCAGATCACAGTAAATCATATGGCACGTCTCTTGCTAGGCAGTTCATATGGATGCTACATAGACTATAGGTTTTGCCACTCTGTTTAAAATGTGCAGACTAGACTTGTTAAAATTTTATAAAACCAGCTCCAGATGTGTAAAGAGATGTTTACTTGTAGCCTTCACTGGGCTTGTTTTTCAAAGGTGTCCATTAGCACATTCACAAATTCAGGTATTGTAAAAGCTGGTCGTCTGTCAGTTTTCATGATTCTGCTAAAAGGTTTTTTTCTAAAGAGATCACACATTTTGCTACTGTTAAGTTTGACTTGTGATGAATTATAGATATGAATAAATGAACTTTCTGTTGCTTCGTGGTTTTAATATTGTGAATATTTGTATTCTTTTATTTCAGTTGCAGTGCAGAACGGTTCAATGCATCAGAAGGATGCAGTAAATGATGATGACTTTGAGCCATATCTAACTAGCCAGACAAATCAGGTGGGTTAAATTCTAGCTTGTGAAGTTGACATTTTTTCATAATATTTTGCAAGTGATTTACAGCATTCATCTTAAAATTTCCTAATTCCGTCCTCTAATGAAGTGGGGTACCTTATGGTTTTATTCAGTGTAATTCACTTCCCCAAATCTTATGCACTTGAAGGGAATGCCTCAATTTCAGCTGCTTTTGTCAGGCTCTCTGGCCTTTTGAATATTTATGCTATTAAATAATGTTAAATGATATCCAGACTCAGTGTTTTTAATAAATATAGAAAAGTATTTGAGTGAATCTGTTAGCCAAGGAAAAAGAAAAAAAACTGAACGCCTCTGTCACTAGCTAAGTGTACTCCATGGCTATCCTTATCTTGTCTTTATTTCTTAGTAAGTCACTGACCTAGAATAGTTGTTTAGATGCTTGATATGCACATTTTTGTTCCAAGTCAATGACTCACAGGCTAATAGAGGATAGAGTGCTAAAAAAGAAATTTGGAAACTCTTGCTGGTCTACCTGTACAGATTAAATCCCTCTTATGCTGCCAAACACCACTTTGAAGAGTTAATCACTGCCCAGAGTCTGAAGTGGTGCAAAAAACCTGTATCAGTACTGGGTATGGGGTTCACAGGCGTAAATACTGAGCTCAGTAATCGGCACAGTGGATAAAGAATCTGGGAACTATAATGAGTTACTCTTGAGTGCTCAGCAGAAAGAAACGTATTTCATTTTCTTCTTTTAGGGTCACATTTTATTTTCATTTTTTGGGAGAAGAGTTGCTTATCCTCCTTGGCGTTTGGCCTGAGTCAACTAGGGTTGAGTTTCATGATAGATAACTGCAGGGAAACATACCTGTCTGCCGGTTACCTCTGGCGATTCTCTGCGTGGGCGGTGATGCCAGAATCTTGCAGGGCATCTCCAAATGGGCTTAAATCGAATCAGCATCTTATATGCTTTGCCGTGATCGCCTGTGGCGTGCGTAACGCCCAGGAGGTAAAGTATGCTGACACTCGAAACAAGTTCCTATCATGCTTAATTTAGTGCTAATGCTAGCCAGAGCATTATCACTTTAAAAGCCAGTGCCTACGTTAGGAAGAGCTTAACATTCCCCAACTGGAATTGATCTTCTTTTGGAGGTAGCCACAAATGTAGACCTTGCAACATACACCTTGTAATACATGTCAAAATTGGTTGTTTTATGTTGCATTCTTTTTTTTCTGTGAACTTAAACCTGCTTTTTTTTTTTTTTTTTTTTCTTGCAGAGTAATAGCTATCCACCAATGTCAGACCCATACATGCCTAGTTATTATGCTCCATCTATTGGATTTCCTTATTCTCTTGGTGAGGCAGCATGGTCAACTGCTGGAGACCCACCAATGCCATACTTGTATGGACAGATGAGCAATGGAGAGCACCACTACATACCGGATGGAGTGTTTAGTCAGCCTGGTGCGTTGGGGAACACTCCTCCTTTCCTGAGCCAGCATGGGTTTAATTTTTTTCCTGGGAATGCGGACTTCTCCACATGGGGGACAAGTGGATCTCAGGGACAATCGACACAAAGTTCTGCCTATAGCAGCAGCTATGGATACCCTCCTAGTTCCCTTGGTAGAGCCATTGCTGATGGACAAGCTGGTTTTGGCAGCGATACTCTGAGCAAAGTTCCGGGCATTAACAGCATTGAACAAGGAATGACCGGACTGAAAATTGGTGGCGATATGACAGCTGCTGTGACGAAAACTGTTGGGTCAGCTTTGACTAGTGCAGGAATGACCAGTATAGCTGCAAATAGTGTGCCCCCAGTTAGCAGTTCAGCCCCGAAGCCAACATCATGGGCTGCCATTGCTCGAAAGCCAGCAAAACCTCAGCCTAAACTAAAACCCAAGGGTAATGTGGGTGTTGGTAGTACTGCAGTTCCTCCCCCGCCTATAAAACACAACATTAATATTGGAACTTGGGATGATAAGGGGGCTGTTGTAAAGGCCCCGCTTGCTCAACCAGTTCTGCCTCCTCAGCCTATAATTCAACAGCCTCAGCCATTAACTCAACCTCTACCAATGGTGCAAAACCAACTGCCTCATCAGCAGCTACAGCAACAACCACAGCAACAAGGACCTCAGCAGCAGGGCCCCCCACATCAGGTGCAGCAGCAGCTTCAAAACCGCTGGGTGGCGCCTAGGAACAGGGGAGTGGGCTTCAATCAGAACAATGTCTCTGGGAATGAGAACTTTAGCTTAGGTGTTGTGCCTGTTAGCGCCTCACCGTCTGGTGTTGAGGTTCACCCTGTACTGGAGAAACTGAAGGCCATAAACAACTATAATCCCAAAGACTTTGACTGGAGTCTGAAAAACGGGCGAGTGTTTATAATAAAAAGTTATTCTGAGGACGATATTCACCGTTCTATCAAGTACTCAATTTGGTGCAGTACTGAACATGGCAATAAGCGTTTGGATGCTGCTTATCGATCTTTGAATGGGAAGGGCCCACTTTATTTACTCTTCAGTGTAAATGGAAGTGGACATTTTTGTGGAGTTGCAGAGATGAAGTCTGTAGTGGACTACAATGCATATGCTGGAGTTTGGTCCCAAGACAAATGGAAGGGAAAGTTTGAAGTCAAATGGGTCTTTGTGAAAGACGTTCCCAATAACCAACTGCGACACATTCGTTTGGAAAACAACGATAATAAGCCTGTTACCAACTCAAGGGACACTCAAGAGGTACCCCTAGAAAAAGCCAAGCAAGTTCTTAAAATAATTGCAACTTTCAAGCATACAACCTCTATCTTTGATGACTTTGCACATTATGAGAAGCGTCAAGAAGAGGAGGAAGCCATGCGTAGAGTAAGTGAAAATCTTGGGCTGTTTTGGTTTACAGATAAAAGTGAAGAGTCTTAAATTCTTAGGAACCCCCATTCCCCAAATAAAGTAAGACTTTGTATGAAACTTATTGCATGAAACCACAGGGTACACAAGTTTCCATAGGGGGGTTAGTGGTAAGTAATCAGCTGTGTCCTCCCCATACAGGAGTGATCATTTCTGGTTGGTCAGTATTGGCCAGGAGAATAGTGAATAGAGGAATGATGTGATTCTCAGGAGTATTGCATGTTCAGAGTCTTGTACTTTGGAGCATCCAGTTGACTTCTACTTACAAGTAAACTATTGCAGTTAAACTGTGTGTATCTTTAATTGTGGGCATTTAAAAAAAAAAAAAAAAAGGCCATAACACACCTCAATACCTAAATGTATTTAATTCATGTATGTTTGCAGCATACTATAGTATATTAAAGAAAACCAGACCAAGCAATGCCATGTAATATTAAGTGGGTAATAACGACTGCCATAGGGATTAGTGACAACCATAACTGCAATTATAAGTGTCGGCTACCACAATAATTATCGCCAACATTAGGATCTGTGAGGCAAATATTTTGGTGAGCCGGAAACATGTGGTGCAGCAGCAGTTTTATAGAATTTCTGCTCCTCCATCCAATGTTAGTGGAAAACAGCATACAAATTCAGCCTTGTAGCTTAGTGTCACTGTCTCCGAGATGTCACTACCTACTCGCCTAGCTCAGTAGTGTGCCGAAGACACGGTTGGGCTGAGGCTCCATTGTGGTGGATTGGAAACTGCAGGAGTGTTTTTTGATGCCCCGAAGTGCTTCCATGGTCACTGATTAGTCAGTCTCCACAGGCGTGGTGGGGGTGCGACGCGGTGCAGGGTCTGGAAATAAACTGTATTCCACACCGCAACCACGTCCAAAATGCCATTGGTTTGATTAGATGTGGCTTAAATTTTTCTATCCAAATCGATCAACCAAAAGTGATCAAAAACTGACATGCCATGGATCGAGCAGTGATTGGACATGCTGGTAAATTGCCATCCTTCAAGTATCTGCTGAGTTTTCTATATATTTTGATCTGTATCCAATGTTATGCTGAAAGTCGATAGTGCAATCACACAAGCTGATGGAATTGAAGATCAATCGAGCAACAGTAATGCGTGTGATGGCCACCTTTTGAGGCAGTCATACACGCTTCAACTTTCGCTCGATCGGTCTTTAATCAGTTCGACTTGTCTAACATTGATCATGCCGTGTGATTGATTTGAAGCGATCAGTTCCTTTCTCAACACCTGTGCACATCCTCCATATTACCAGCGGATATAAATTGATCGTTATGCCTAGAAAACCTGTCGGATACTAAAAGGATTGACCGATTTACTTAGTTTGATCACTTTTCCTTGAAACTTCCAATTTTTTCATTTTTATTTAGATTTAAGTCCATTGAATAGAAGTATCAAACCATGTATGGCCACCCTAAGTTTTTTGCATGAAGAATTCCTCTAACAGTGCTAGTATATTAGGATCTTCATCGTTCAGCAAGCATAATCAACATAAAAAAAAATGAAGCAATGAGAACATGAGCAATCCTTCATTTGGATAATTGGGAGCTAAAGTGTCTGTATGGGTGTAGAGGCTTTTTGAGTAAAAAAAATCAGTAGTGTTCTAGTTCTTGACCACTGACCTGATCGTTGCCTGTGTCCTGATGGCTCTGAACAAGCAGCAGAATAAACCGCAATAAACCTTTCTGCTGCCCACCATACCAGTTATGTTTACATTGGTGTTGTGACCTCTTACCAGTTCTAACATCATGCCTGCAATACATACGATGATGCAAGCAGGCATCCTTGACCACTACTTTTGGCTGCTCTATTCAATGTGGCAAACATGTTAGTTACCTAGTTCCCAATGAGGCTCAACAGGGTAATGGCAACATTTCTGTTATGACGTGTCCAATCCACGATTCCAGAAATGGCACAAAGTGTCACTTCCTGTATATTTGAGGACGTGCCATTGGGGAGTGTCACTTCCACGTTCCAAATACCAGGACAAACCACAACGCAACTTCCGGAAGGATTAGGTAAATGTGGTGTCCCTTACTCCTATTTTTAGGAGGGGAAGCTAGGAGGGAGAGTAGCGCCATCTCCCTCCCAGGTTAGTAGTGAGGGGGCATTATTTCTCACCCCACTTGTGGGAATTAGAGCTGCTGCTTATTGTGATGTCTCCAGTGAGGGCCGCGTCTCTGAAATGGCCATTTGACCTCCAAGAGGGTCCACGCCACAGGTTGAAATTCACTGTGTTATAGGTTCCAGTACTAGATGACAATGGTGGTTACTATTTTTAAATAAGACAGGGAGGAGCTCAATTGATTAAATTAGATTTTTCGCCTTTCCTTTATTACTACCCAAAGTCCAACCCAGTTAGGGCACCCCTCCTGACCCTCCTACCCACTCTATACAACTAATAATTTTATGGATTTAACCTTAAATTTGATCAAATATCTTAATCAAGTACAAAGAAAATATCTCTTTATAAACATTTTACCAATTGTCATTGTAAGAACTATGTGGCTCAGACATTCTTAGCTTATCTAAGGTAGGTTTTTTTTTTTTATGTGTTTTTGTGTAGTTGTGCAGTAAATTACAGTTGGGTAATTAAAGTCCCCTCTTTTAAGCATAAAGGTGGGTTTACACGTAGTTTTTTTGTTCGTTCAACTACCTTTTTTTTTTTTTGTCGAACATCGTTCGTCCATTTATTGAATGTAATAGATTTTTTTTTTTTGTTCGTTCATCCTGATATCGAATGAAAATACATTCAGAATTACTACGACCAATAAAAATTTACCAACATGTTCGATGACTGTTTGAACGATTTTTTGTTCGAGATCGAACAAATTGGCCATTTGAGATTTTTGTTCAATCAAAAAATCATTTGTTCTTCATTGATTGGACAGAAAAATCTACAGGTGTAAACCCACCTTAACCTAGGCTTTTCTCTGAGATAACTAAAGGATAGTTTTACCATCTTCCATATTGATGAAGGCTCAGCAATGTTTCTGTGCTGGAAGTCTTACATCTATGCTTTCATTCTATACCAGCAGATGGCTCTCCACTCCTTTGCAGTGCTTCATGTCTTTATAGCTGTGATGTTCTGGTAATGTTGAGGGGCTGATTGCTAGTAGACCTTCTGCAATTCAAAATAAAGAAACATCATCATCATTTATTTGTGTAGCGTTAACATATTACAAAGCGCTGTACAATACATTAGTATTGGAGTGGAGATGAACACAATATGATACGTACATGTTATGACACAGGAGGAGTAGAGGACCCTGCACGATCAGGTTTACAATCAAATATGTTGGGGAACAGAGTATACAATAGGTGGTGGGGTGGGATTGGCATGGTGGTGATGTTAGGAATGAGAAGATGGGCAGGAGAGACTGAAGAGGTGAGTTTTCAGGGCTTTTTTAAAAGCGTCAAAGATGGGAGCAAGTGTAATAGGTCGAGGAATAAAGGTCCAAAGAGTAGGCGCAGCCCTTGAAAAATCTTGAAGCAGCTCATGTGATGATGTACAAGGTTGGATATGTAAGTAGAATAGGAGGTGTGAAGTGATTAAAAGGCAAGGCACAGAACTTTGAATTTAATTCTCTGGACAATTGGAAGCCAATGTAAGGATTTGCAGATGAGGAGCAGTTAGAGGAGTAAATGAGTCTAGCAGCAGAATTCATGAAGAGCTGACAGTCTAGAGGGAGACCAGAGAGGATGATGTTGCAGTAGTCAAGACGAAAGAAAATTAGAGGGTGTACCTGGACTTGGTTTCTGTGGAAAGGAAAGTGCGGATCTTGGTGATGTTGCAGAGATGGAAGTGGCGGGATCTAGCAATGTTCTCTATGTGGGAAGGACTTTATTACCTGTGATTAAAAGATATTTACCTGTACTTGGCCAATTGAAAAAACAAAATGACTTTTTTCAGGCAAAACCTTTTATTTTGGAAATTCAGATAGGTTTGTTTGTTGTACAATTTATTTAATCTAATAATATTCTCATCTGCTTTTAACACTTTTTGCTGGTAAGTTGTTTTAGTAGTTTTATCTTGACAGGTGTAGATGTGGTAACAGTGACTTTGAATATCAAATATGCTTATTTCTATGCATAGAAACGCATAGAGAATCTATTCTCTGCATGCCTAGAGCAAGCATATATAATTTATCACACATTGATGTGTTCCAATGTTGATCATAGCAGTATGCGCACTGAGCCTCTAGTTTGGGTACAACTTGTGGTTCTTTACAACATTTAGTCAGCAAAAGTATACCTGATGCACTATTTGAAAGATGTGTACCAGACTGCAGTGGATTTCCATGAATTTGTGTTTCCATGTATTGTATTAGTAGGTTGTTGTACCGTGTTAGCCAATAAACGTCATCACTAGAAACTTTTTA
>CM070036.1:33649459-33673177 GCA_036250615.1 Ptychadena robeensis | reverse complement strand
GCATATTTTGGCGTTTCAAAAAATATAAGACAGTGCCTTATCATCGGGGAAACATGGTAGTTATGTGAGTATAATAAAACAAAAGTAACCTGATATTTTAGCATGACAATCATAAAAAGAATAATGTCAATTATAAATGAAGAATGTGTCCATACTCATACCAGTACATCACATAAAGAATTCTGTCAAGACTCCCACCCTACAAACACGCTGTAGTAATTAATAACGGCTTGCCAAGAGCGCCTCTGTTCCCTCCAAAGGAGAAGATTGCGCTTTTTGAATGTTTTTTTTATTTTGCTCAGCAATTATTCTGGCATTGCTTTGAAATTTCAAAACTCTTCTTTTTTTTACACGTTAATTTATGGAGCGATCCTCAGTCAGAGACAAGCTAATTGAGGAAGCATGCATTCTTTATCATTCCCTTTCTCCGGTTTCACTTTGTACGGATGAATATAGAGCCGCTAACACTATAAATAAGTATAATCACAAATGCCTCCTCTAAATTGCTGGTTGTTGATACTGCTCTGCAACATCATAAAAGAATCTAATAAAGGAGAATGAGATTTAACAATGACCCGCACATTGCATTCTTCTTTACTGTCTCGTCTTCCCACTCTGCTTCTCACCTCTCCTGCTTCCTCGTTGGAACATTTCATATTTTTAAGGGCACATTATTTCCGCTACCTATTGAATAAACTTTGCGAAATGATTATAATATAAAGTTTAGCTTGTACAAAACTGTGTTGGCATCCAATGAACGATTATGGCATTTAAAAGGAATAGGAGAAGTGTGGTCCGCTAAATCTGTTGGCTTACTGTGTAGAACAGTGGTGGACAACTGAGATGATATGGAGGGCTACAACTGCGGCCCTCGGCATCACATAACATTTTCAATCTATACTGACTTGTATAAGCGTGACAGCAGGCAGAACTAGAAGACATTTTTTTCATTTTTGAGTAACAAAACTTGTGATATATATATATTATCAAACGTTATGCGCCTCATAAAGCCTTTGATGATATCTATGGGGCGCATAACCCATGATTCAAAGGTTATGTGCCCCTTTTCTGTTCCTCTTCTGCTCTTCCTGCTGTAAGAAGATGGTGGGGGACCAGTGGACAGTTCCTATGCCCTATGCATTAACAGGTTTTGGGGGCTGCAAGTGGGAGACTTAGGGGGTCTGCTGTAGAACACCCAAAGGGCCGCATGTGACCCAGGCCTGCAGGTTGTGCACTTGGGGTTTAGAAGGTTTGTCATAGAACATTATATTACAGTAGAATTTAATTATTTTTTATTTTCAAAAGCAATATACTTTCATATGTAGATTTAAATAATTGCAATGAAATAATAAAAAATATTGTTGGTGCTCATTGGATTCATATTAGGTTGTGATTACAGCCTTATGTTTGTGTGGAAAGACTTTGCACTTCTTGACAGTGTCATCACATGTCATGTTGTGCCATCCGAGGGGATGAAAACCCTGGGGAAAGCTGTTCCAAATGTTATAACTCCAGTTCCATCTGTTTCCAGCAGTGGACGTTAGGAGGTAGTCGAAATCTACCAAGAAAGTTGACTATCTGAGGTAATTGCAAAGCTCCTTAAAATTGCTGGAGATGTAGAGTTGAGGTTATTTTATTGCATTAGTTGTGTATTTACATTTATATTCTACATTTCACTAAGAAAGTAGATTGTTGTACCGTGCTAGCCATAGATGAATGCAAAAAGTTTGGAGTTCAAGTGATACCATTTATTGGCTAACTGAAGTCATGGAAGATTTGGTGGTCTCTCAGAACCCTTCAGGTTTTAATAGCAAATATTACCAGGCATTAAAGCCTGAAGGAGGGATCTTAGACATCCAGAAAGCTTGCTTTTTCATAACTTCAGTTAGCCAAGAAAAGGGATCACTTGAACACCAAACCTTCTGTACACATTGTACTAAAAATATATGTGACAGAGACTCATCTCTCCTACCATATGTAAATAGGTTCTCATGGGTTAGTTGTGCCAGATTGTGAAAAACGTCTCACCATGAGTTGCTCAGTAGGTTCAAATAATGGAAAATGCTATAGACACATACTCAAGTTTCAGCCCTGCATCCTATGCTGGAACTAAAGGTCCCCATACACGTAGCAATCCTTCCTTTGATAGATGAGGGACCAACTGCAGCGTGATGACGTCATCAAGCTGCAGCCAGCTGGTCAGAGGAGTGGCGGGCACCCTTTGTGTGCCAGAAAAGTAATAAAATCGGCAAGGAATTTACCAACATGTTGGATCACCGTGCTATTAGACATGTGGTGAAAATCTTGGTCAATCTATCCAGGTGGGCACACCCGATTTGTGGCCGATTGCCCGGCGGGAAAGCACATGCCGGTAGATCGGCTGAAAAAGTTGGAAATTTGTCTGTGTATGGCTACCTTCAGGCTATGTTCCCACTTAGGTGATTAGTCGCCTGCACTGGCAGTTAATCGCCTGAGGTGGTCATTTTCAATCCTATCAATGGGGGCAAGCCCATTGAAAGTAGTGTAGGCGATTCTGCAGGCTATTGAAAAACGCCAGCGTAGGCAAATAATCGCCTAAGTGGGAACACAGCCTAAGACTTTCCTCCTGGCAGTGGACAAATTCATGCCTCTTGGAATGGAGAGCTATTGCTTTCAAAATGCTTGGAACTTTAAAAAATTTTTTTTTTTACATATTTGGAACATAATACACATTTCTCCATGGAAAAAACATGCGTCTTATGTTCCAAAAATACAGTAAATTAACTACCTTTTCATACCACAGTTTTTTTTTTGTTTTAAAAAGAACGTTTTGCCATTTAGGGGAGGATGTGAATCAGTAAGTGTGTTTTTTAGTGGAAGGTCTGCTTTAATATTGCTTTTAAGCCATTCTTGTGTGGCTTTATGTTTGGGGTCATTGTCTTATTTAAATCTCATTAGGCTTCAAAATCTTTAAAATGACATCATTTTTCTCCAAAGTTTCCTCTATACTTGGCTGCTTTCATTCTACCCTCCCAGGCCCTCTAGGCCCTTCTGCAGAGAAGCATCACTTACAATATGGAACATTCTTCCAGCTGACTGCCGATTCCCGATGTGCCTTCTAGCAAACTGAAATGTCAGATGAGATGTCATGTGAGCGGTACTTAACAGCAACGTTCACTGTACCACTCTGGAGCTGATGAAGCTTGTAGTCCAGATTTGTGTACATAGTTTCTCCCATCTCAGCCAGCTGGGAGCTCCCATGGGTGACTTCTTCCGTAAATTGTTGATCTTGTCTGGTCAATGAGTTTCTTGTTGATCTATTCCAGTGCAAAGGGATTTAATACAGACAGAACCAGACATGTCATTCTTCCCATCTTGGTCAGTAAAGTCATGTTTTTGTGTCTTTCCCATCCAAATCCTGATGTTAAGAAATCCCGAAGTTTTCCTGCATTCTTGAAATCGCACTGATCTAGCAGGAAGAGGGCTTTTCTTTCCCTACTAATGTCCCACCCTGCACATTATCAGAGCAAGCGGGGTGGGACATTAGCAGGGAAAGTAACGCCCTCTCCCTGCTAGGTCAGCCGAAAAGTCAGATCCTTATACTGGAAGTGACGTCACTGATGTCACTTCCTGTACAACCCTCGTTTTTAAAAAAAAAAACTTGACAGCTATGGGCAGAACTTGTAACACTGGGTTATACATTTTGCACTAGTGTTTAGGGTTGTGACGGATGCCTGGACACATGGATAACATTTTATCCTGGAATGGTTGGAATGGTCATTGGATTTTGTAGTACAGAGAGGGGATGATATGGGTTGGTTATCAGTGGAAGTGTGGTGGAAGTCAGTACTTCTAGTGCTACTGTGCTTCCTCAACTAATCTACTTTTTTCTATAAGTTTTTTGCCCCCCTAGTACTAGCGTTCATTTGTCTAAATTTGTAATAACTGAATACAGTACCAATTGGATTTGAAGGCCTCCAGCGTTTTGGTTTTACATGTTACACACATTTCAGCTTTCAAACCCCTGTTTTGCAAACTAGTTCACGATGAAAAATGTGTCCCTATTTGCAATATTATTAGAATAAAAATAAAAATTTTTAATGAGAAAGTTTGTTTTCCAGTTTGTACACACCTGTGATATGATATTGAATGAATATCAGCCATATATATAATATACTCTTCAATCAAGTTTGGTAGTCATTAAATATAATTACTTTTTTATAATACAACCATTATGGGCACCTGAATCTTTGTTTATGATTAGTTTAATGTATTCTGCCTGGCAGGAACAGGGCTGTGAGAAGGAGGGGTATTACAGTCAGCCAATTCATCTGTATTGCTTTGCACGGTGAGCACTGAAAGCTTGATGCCAGGAGGAGAGAGCAGATTAAACAAAGCGATATCTCTTCAGAGTATTGAAGTCGCTCCATTGCCTAGTAAAGATGGTCACGAAATTTCGACTACCTGACTTAAAAGCTCCTTAAAATTGCTGGAGATGTAGAGTTAAATGATAATGTTTTTCATAGCAGAGTTGTGTATTTACATTTATATTCTACATGATACCATTACACGTGGTATCATTATCAAAATTGTATAGCACACTGCTCCATGCATTTTTTGCAAGCGTATACTAAAAACTTGTATGTGAAGTGTCTAATGTGCAACAAGTGTGTTTTACATGCATTGGCGATACACAACGTACCACATATGTTGTGAAAGAGCACAAAAACTGGATATAAATAGGTGCTTCAGACTTCAGATCTGGCATTCTGTCTGGCAAGGGTGTCTAGATAACAAGGGGACAGGATGAACAGGCCTTTGGCAGGTGACACATTTTAAATGTATATGCTATCCAACGACTATTTAGTTAAGCAAATGGAGTTCAAATTTAAAACCAGCTAAACTACTTTGAAATAAGTAGGTAAAGTGTTTTAGAAATATTAACATATTTGTTATCTTTAAATAAACAACAAGAACACCATTGTATACTATACTATAAAATCAATTTTAAGAATGAAATATGTTCTGCACATAGGGTTTAATTTCGTCCATCATTAACTGCAAGGATAGAGGATGATAGTATCAGGTATGCACAAGCAGTTCATCACCTTATCCAAGGTAAAGTACTCTATGACTTAAGTCTATGATGTTGCGAGTTGCAAAGTCTTTTCAAGGTTGATTATGATAATGTCACATATCATCAATCTCATAGCGATGCTTCTGGGAACAGAACTGACACGCTAATCCATGTACCAGCAGAGTGCCAGCTCAATGTCCTCTTTCACACTTCTCTTCCCTTAGGTGTTGCAAAGGATGAATACTCTACAAAATTAAGGTTGCCCTTCATTTTGTGTTAGCTTTAAGGTCATTGTTACCTTACATCATACATTTAGTATACAGGAAAGTATACAGATTTATTAGCAGGATTGTTTTCTAGACAGAAGCACATAATCCTGGGTCCTAGGTACAGTCAGTGTCAGAAAAGTGCTCCAGACAGACCAAACGTTGTCCTGAACTCCATAAGTCTATAAGGAGACAGTGACATTTGAAAAATGAGATCGAAGAGCATGTACAACTGTTCAAGTCATACCTGTCAAGTTCTGTGCATTACAAAATCGGGAGGCGTACAGGAAGTGACGTCACTTCCAGTATATGGATCGTGGTTCTTCCGTGGTCCACGTACCGGAAGTGACGTCATTGACGTCACTTCCGCCGTCCTCTGGCCTTTTGGCTGATCGTTACTCTCCCTGCTAATGTCCCACCCTGCTTGTGCTGATAATGTGCGAGGCGGGACATTAGCAGGGAGAGTTACGCCCTCCCCCTGCTAGATCAGCGCGATTTCAAGAGCCCGGGAAAAATCCGGGATTTCTTGAATCGGGATCTGGATTTGGCCGGGAAAGCCACATAAAAACGTGACTTTCCCGGCCAAAACGGGAGGCTTGACAGGTCTGGTTCAGGTATGAAGAATGTACTGCTAGGTCTATATACCAATGAACACAGGGGGTAAAAGCAAGGGTTTATAATACACAACAGTAAACCGAATATGAGCATATGCAGTACCTCTCTGTATACCCTCCACACAGAGTTATCAGCTCTTCCTAAATAGCTACATTACACACATATTAAATTTGGTTCTACTGCACACATGGAGAAACACCTGATTCAATCCAGTCAACTGATCCGGTTTATCTCCCCTGATCATGTTTATATTCTAAATAGGTGGAAAACAACTTAAAATAAAAGCATGGAACTGTTAGAACTTACAAGAGATTTCAATCAACTGGCTTTGGAAAAACAGAATTGAATCAGGCAAAGTTCACTTTGACCATTTCTAGAATTTTTGGAATTGGAATTTTAGCTTGAAAAAATTCCCCAAAACAGGTTTTCATTTAACAATTATTACTTAATCCGTTTCTAAAGGGTAAGCAATCAGAAAAAAACTAAACAGCTAATAAAATGAAACACAAAACACAGTAATTAACATAAACAACAATTCCCCCGTTGTATGGAGTACAGCACCCAGCAAGGGCTAAGCTGAAGCACTTCCCTGGCCAGTAGTGATCACCAAACTTTGGCCAGGTCCATCCATGAACAGGCAGATCGAACTTTTAAAGAAGTCATACGTCCGCCTGTTCAGGGGCAGATTCAAATTCCCCGCCTCTCAGGGATCCTACTTCTTCTGATCCTGCCGGAGGGAGAAATGTAAGCTCCTTCCGGCGAACGTGGCAGGTCAAACACCTCGCCGGCTAGAAGGAGTGTGAACATCGTTAACATGTACCCATAAACCCACATATACAGTTGGGCCCATAATTATCCATACCCCTGGCAAATTATGACTTGAAGCTACGTTTATTCAACCAGCAAGTAATTTTTGAATGGTAAAAAGGCATAGGTGTCGCCTAAAAGATAATAAGACGATGTACAAGAGACATTTTTGTAGAAAAAAAAACATTTCTCAGCTTTTGTTTGCATTTGAGCAAAAAAGTGTTATTTCCAAAATGATTCATACCCTTCTTAATAATCAATAGAAAATCCTTTATTGGCTATTACAGCAATCAAACGCTTCCTTGCATTGCAGACCAGCTCCTCCCATGTCTCCACAGGTATTTTTGCCCATTTATCTTTAGCAATGAGCTCCAAATCTTTCAGGTTGGAGGCTCTTCTTGCCATCACCCGGATCTTTAGCTCCCTCCACAGATTCTCAATTGGATTCAAATCAGGACTCTGGCTGGGCCACTCTCAAACGTTAATGTTGTTTTCTGTTGACCATTTCTTCATCACTTTTGCTGTGTATTTTGGGTCATTGTCATGCTGAAATGTCCACTGTTGTCCAAGGACAAGTTTCTCTGCAGACTGCCTGATGTTGTTAGAATCCTTTTGCTCTTTTTTCATAGTGCCGTGATTAGGTTCCCTGATCCATTGGCTGAAAAACACCCCCAAAGCATTAGGTTCCCACCTCCATGTTTGACAGTGGGGATGGTGTTATTCGGGTTGAAGGTTCTGTCTTGAGACATTGCCACCAGCAGAGCCCAGATTGACCAGGATGGCCTTGGTGGGGATCCTTGGATTCTTTTTCACCTCTCACACTATCCTCCTGGCCAGCACAGGTGTAATTTTTGGCTTCCCACCACGTCCTCTGAGATTTTTCACAGTGTGGAACATCTTGTAATTTTTAATAATACTGTAGCCACTGGAACTTGAAAACATTTAGCCTTTCCTGACTTGTGAGCAGCCACAATGCGCAGACGCAGGTCCTCACTGAGCTTCTTTGTCTTAGTCATGACTGTCCACAAGCCAACTGCAGAGAGCTGCTGTTTTTTTACCTGTTGATTAAAGCTGTCCCCAATTAATCAGGGTAATTATGATGCTTTAGACAGCTTGAACTATTTGGATTTGTCCCAGAGACTGTGACAGTTTGTGAAGGGTATGAATAATTTTGGACATGACATTTTGCTCAAATGTAAATAAAAGCTGAGAAATGTTTTTTCCACAAAAATGTCATCTGTACATCGTCTTATTATCTTTTGGGATCACATATTGTAATTTCCAGTCAAAAAATAACTTGTTGCTTGAATAAAAAAAACTTTAAGTCAACATTTGCCAGGGGTTTAAATAGTTATGGGCTCAACTGTATATATATATATAAAATTAATGTTAATAATAATCAAAGAATATTTCTATATAAGAGATAAGGCTTTGACATAACAACAAAGGAAGTTGTGTCTTAATGTATGTTGGGGTTGATTTGTAACCTGTGTACCCCAAAGAGTTCTGATCAAAGAGTGCACAAAATTATTTGAAATCATGTCATTGAAATGAGAAGTTTCTAAAAGTATTTAGTAAATAAAAGTTAAAATCACCAGAATCCCCAATTATTATTCTGCGCAGGGATGAACAAGTCTTTGTTATCCCTTTTTGGAGTTGATTGTGTACATCAAACACAGACTCTATAAATAAACTATGTCTGCATGCATAATACTCACCCATTAACAGGAAAGGCAATTAACCTATGCTTTTCATATTAATTGAATTAAAATAGCACTCTAAAGCATATGAAATTTAAATTGTTTTTTTTTTCCTCTTCAAGGATTTATTTCTGAGAAGCAAAGCACACTATTTGTGTAGCTAATCAGTCAAAACAAAACAGACTAATCTATGTGAAGTTATTTGTGGGAAACACTTCTCCTAAGAGGATGAAACATTCTCTGGGGTTCACTAATAAACTCGACTGTAATAAAGGATTTTTCTGTCAATGTAGAAAAGATTTATTTCTACATTTGTAGTTCAAACCTTCATTTTTGCCTTTTTTCATGTACAGAATTTAGACTGAGGCCTAATTACTGGTCAATTACACGCGCAGTGCTCTAATGTAACACACAAAACATACATTTATAGATAATTAAGTGACTTTAAAGGGTTATTAAACCTGAGGAAACAAAAACCCCATTATGTTGGAGAATAATAAACATAATAAAACTGGAGTAATAAAAATGTCCTTTCCTGCTTGGTTTCTGGTGTTTCACCTCTGAAAATCTTCAGGCTGTTGTTCAGTCTGAGGCTTGTAGAGTTTGTTTCTTGTTTGATATGGTAATACCAGAAGGTCCTCCTCCCTCTTTCAGTACTAGATGGCAGTGTGGCCATTTTCTCTGCATCCATAGGCATTTACTGACCACCTTCTTAACCTGTGGGTCCTGCACAAGCGGGGAGGGAAGTTAAGAGGGAGAGTAACGCCCCCTCCCTACTAAGAGGGATGTGGCGTTACTTTTCCTTCTTACTTCCCACCCTGCACATGATTATTACAAGCGGGGCAGGAAAATAAGAGGGGGGGCATTATACTAACCTGACTGCGTTAAATCTTTCCTATGCACTATGTAATCACCCGCACTGGCAAATTACACAGTGCTGGGCTCTGTGGGTGACTGTGTGAGATCTGACAGGTTGAGTCCAGCTCTCACACACAGGTACAGCCAGATAGTAGAGCTCTTGGTATCATCATATTTTAGTTGCATAAATTTCAAATCAAAAATACAATTTAACTTATTTATGCAAAAGGGGTGGGCAAACTTTTTGACTTGTGGGCCACAATGGGGGTTTTAATGTGACATAGGTGCCGGACCAAGAGCCTGCAAGTGGCCCTAAATCCTCATAGCTAGGACAGTATATTAACAAAAAATTATTAAATAGAAGCATTTGATAGAGAAGCTTAAACATTCTATTGCAGGCAAACTATGGCCTCTAGGAAACAACCCAAACAATTATACTCTAGGTGTTCTTAAAGAGGGTAGCCAGCATGTCTTGACACCAAGGGGACAAAGGGCCAAATTAAAAGACTAAAGGGCCCTTTTTGGGCCTTAGTTTGCCCACATCTGTGCTAAAGTAATACTTTTTCTTATGTTCCTTCAGCCCTTCTCTATATCTCAAACAAAATTGGTGATGATTGGTAGCTTTGTAATAATAAACACAAAGTCAGCTTGTCTAACAGTTCCTGACTATCTCTAGTCGCAAATAATATGAATAAAAAAAATGTTGTGCTTGCCATAAAAGAAAATTCTCTACGTTTGCTAACAGACATAGACTTTCTTCCTTCTTCTTAGTTGTACTTGAGACTGTTACATATTTTTCCTGTGTTTTTCAATAGCTAGCCATCTCTGGCTATGCTGGGTTTTCACCCACTTCCTGCCATGCACTTGGTTGGTTTTTTGTTGCATCTAGCATCCAAGTCCTGTAGATGGCACTGTAAATCTATGATTCTAATTGATTTTCAGTCAAAGTAATTTACAGTGAATAGAGAAGTTAATCACAATACATACATGTGTCCTTGAATTCAAATGTGAGGCCCAGACCCTGTGTCAATTCAGCACAGGTGGCTATCCCCCAATCTCCACTGCACCCTTCACCTATAGGCAAGCCCCCGCTTGGCCTTAGGTGGCTAATTGCGCTGTCCCAGTAATTGTTTGCCCTTTTTTATGTGTGCAAAGGATGCCATCTGGGAACAAGGAACTAAGGACCAGGAGCCCACAAACAAGTATGGTATAGAAGAAAACAGGAATGTTGACAGGTTCAAAGCAGGAGTCAGAGTCCAATCAAAGCATCACGAAGGGGCAGGCAAATAGTACTGAAGTCCAAGTGGAGTTCAGGGCAGGTAGCAAACAGAGAATGGTCAGAAACAAGCAAATGGCATAATGTAAATGACAAAACCAGATCACACGCAGCATTATTAATACACTGTCACAGGCAGGACAGCCATGCATGACCCAGGCTTACGGTATATACGACAGGAAATACTAGAGGCCTGAAAACACCTGAATCACCTGTGATGGTAATCCAGATATGCCTGCAGCAGGTGAAGTTTAAATTCATCAAGTTTCAGTCAGAGGGCTGATCCAGAAATGCAACATACGTCAGTGTTTGTGTTTGTTTACTACACATTTGTAATGACTTCTCCTATGTTAGTTGGAATTAGCTGTCATGGCTGAACAATCGAAGCAATGGACATACAGTGCCACCAGGCAAGTGTAGACCAAGGCATACAGTGTAAGGCCCCCCCCCCCCAGTATTCACTAGAGCCCTCAAGGAGTGATGGACTTTGCTGTGGGAGACTCCCAGATTGCAAGATTGCAGCCCTTAGCTATACTCACTGGCAACGGCTGGCAGCAGTAAAGTCTAAAACAAGATACAAAATTGGCAGTCAGGCAGGCAGACAATAAGTGAGGGCAGGCGGCAAACAGTGATGTCAAGATGGTCCAGGGGTCGCTAACAATACAGCACACAAAGACAATCAGAGCCTGGGTAGCAGAGACTAGAAGACCTTTTTGCTTTGGCAACTTCCGGTTGCCTAATTCCACTCTAAGTACAAGGTCATGTGGCTTGATTGGTCAGGACTTCAGGTGAGATAAGGAGTGCTACTTTAGAAAATATCGGAACCATCCAGGGAGGGAGCAGGGAAACTGGAACCACATCAAGTGTCATTGTTACTACCACCAGCAGAGGGAGCCGATCTTTGAAAGATAGAAGAGGAACAGCAGAAGAAGAGGTAGAGGGTACATCTGCAGTTTCAGATTGCTGGGTGACACTGTGATAATAATTTTTAGAAATATTGCATGTTTCTGGAAGGATTCAAGTTATTTTGCCCAAATTCAGCACTGTAGCTGAGGCCTGACAGCATTGTCCCTCTGGGTCTACTGTGAACTACCTGATGAGCACCTCTTTTACATAATTTTTTCTGCTGAAGAACATCTTAAAGCCCTGCATACACTCTGCCATACGCAGGCGCCCCCAAAATCGCCTACGGATCGTGGGTGCCCACATGGAGTGACCGATCCATGGGGCAAAAATCTTGATCGGCCAGGGAATGGACATGTCTGTTTTTTTCCTGACCGATCACATTACTGTGGATGGGAACCGCCTTCCCCATCCAAAGTAATGCCCGGCACACAAGAGGTGCCTGCCGATCCTCTGGGCAACTGGCTGCAGCATGATGACGTCATCACTCTGCAGTTGGTCCCTCAAGATTCGAGGATCGTAGCGTGTATGGGGAGCTTCAGGAAGACTTAAATTATATTTAAACTTACTCTGATGTTTTGCTATGAATTAGAACCTAGCCCAGAGAAAACAACATTTGTTGTAACGGATGCATTTTCCTTATGTTGCCACAGTTTGACCCTCATTAATAGACTATGGTTTGGGCATTGTACCTCCCAATAACACCACCTCCTTAAAATTGCAATAAAAACATGGACAGACAGCAAATTCTGCAAGAAATACAGGAATAGTGGAATATATACTCAAGTATAGGTCAACCTTTTCAGCACCCAAAATGTGCTGAAAAATTACTTTCGGCTTATACTCGAGTCTAGAGATCACCATTCTTGGCTGACTTTGTGAGTTAAATTCATGAGATCATCAGACGTAGGGACAGGCTGTGGGAAAGTACTGCTCTATGAAAATTTATGTAGTTTTCCATAAATTAAGTTCAAAATCAAGTTGACATTTTAAAGTAGAATTTTCGGCTTGACTTAATTCATGCAAAAACTACAGGTGCCAGATCATAACGCTTTTTTAGATGTTCCTGCAATCCTTTCATACATTTCCAACAATTTGGTTATGATACCATGTTCAAGGGCCTACAATTAACATATTTACATCAGCTAATCAAAATTTTCCAACCATCTATAGTAATGACATTATAAACAAAAGCACATGTGCTGTGTGTTTCTGTGCTTTAGCTGCAGTATTTCCCATCCTAGGCTTATACTAAAAAAATTCAAATTTTTAGGGTGTTTAAGGTAAAATTAGGTATCAGGTTATATTTGTATTGGCTTAAACTCAAGTAAACACGCTACAAGTTCAAAAAATACCGTATTTTTCGAACTATGAGAAGCACCTTTTTACCCCCAAAAGCAGGGGGGAAAAGTGCCTGCATCTTATGGTCCGAATGCGAGACCCGCCAGCTCTCCCAGCAAGAAGATTAGCCGGGGAGCTGTCAGATGTGAGATCCGCCCACAGCTGGATCTCCCATCTGAACTGTATAATTGCTTATGCCAACAAAGCCCAGAGCCCTGCTGGTATAAGCAATAAAGAGAGGGATAGATGAACTGCCATCTATCCCTCTCTCCATGTCTTTGGAAATTGCAATCACTCCACAGCTTCCATGGACACAGGCACAGCCAGAGAGGAGAGGAAGAGCAGAGCAGAGAAGACTGGGCAGCCTCCTGTGATGTGCTGTGTGTGTGTACTGCTGCTAGTGACATCTACTATCTAAATTTAATATTGCATTCGTTTATTCCATTGCATTAACCCAATTGATGTGAAAACTTATTTTAAAAAAATTCTGATTTTCTGCTCTAAAAACTGGGTGCGTCTTATGGTCCGGTACGTCTTATAGTCTGAAAAATACGGTATATTATAAAAAAAGTCTCTATAAAAAATAGTAAGTTATACATAGTCAAAACTGTCTCTTTCTCACCTGCAACTGTATATGAAGATCAAACATACACCTCCAATATGGGATGGGTAGTTGATGGTATCTATCTATCTATCTATCTATCTATCTATCTATCTATCTATCTATCTATCTATCTATCTATCTATCTATCTATCTATCTATCTATCTATCTATCTATCTATCTATCTATCTATCTATCTATCTATCTATCTATCTATCTATCTATCTATCTATCTATCTATCTATCTATCTATCTATCTATCTTTTTTTTTCTTCTTAATGATCCATAGTAATCAAAAGTCTATAACTTCCAGAAGATATAGATATTAAATGTCTATCTGTCTGGCATCATGGATCATCAGTAAGATATTATCATTGAGATCTCATTATGTCAGTGAAAAGCCAAACAGTCCTGTCTGACTTCAAATGAGTTTTCCCCAACACATGGAACAATTATATAGGTTTGGCAGCCTTTATCTGCAGCTTACTCTCACTGATTAATGTTGCACATAAGCACGGACGTGATTTACTTTGCTGCTGAATAAACACAGTCCTAAGATCGAACTTGATAACTAGTGTGCTCAGCAAAAAGAGTGATCACATAAATATGTCAGCAGGTCAATAGAAGTGATTTCATTCTCTCCTCTCAGGACTGCTGAGGAGGTCTGACGGGGCAGATTGACTTTGTTAATGCATTACAATAGTACAGAAGGCCTGGATAATTTCAGAGGAGAAAAGATACCGCCTACAGCAGATTGGAGCAGGGCTTGCAGATGTCCCAGAACAGCCAGCATGGAAAAGAGGACAGAATTATCATCTCTCCCTTAATAATACCTCAAAGGGCTTATTTTATAAGGTTATACATTGGAAAAGATTACGTGCTAATGAAGAAAAAGGTTACATGTGATGGCTACAATACGTTACTGCGTTTCGCACACACTTTCTTGCAACTTTGGAGTCCCTTATGCAAAATGTCGGCCTTGTAGTAAATGCCAACATAACAAGGATAGATACACATGGCTGAATGGAGGTAAAGACAGAACTGGCAGAGGAATATTAAACCTTTCTCCAGAAGAAGAATGGAAAACAGCTTTCCGCACCAAGCTAGGGCATTTTCGAATACCTGGTAATGCCTTTCGGACTGTGCAATGCCCCTGCTACATTCCAGGCTTTTGTCAATGAAATTTTCAGAGACTTCCTCGACGTGTTTATGATGGTGTACCTCGACGACATCTTAATATTCTCGCCGGACCTGGACACCCACCGACAACCGGACATTTTGGGGTGCAAAAGACCACTGAACTCCTACAGCGTGCCTTCTGGTGGCCCACTCTGGCGCAGGACTGCGCAGTCTACATCGCTTCATGCTCCGTCTGTTGTAGGTCAAAGAG
This sequence comes from Ptychadena robeensis, assembly GCA_036250615.1. Classification (NCBI taxonomy): domain Eukaryota; kingdom Metazoa; phylum Chordata; class Amphibia; order Anura; family Ptychadenidae; genus Ptychadena; species Ptychadena robeensis. The sequence goes on along the minus strand of CM070036.1, from coordinate 33,658,363 downwards.
TCCCCGGCACGTCCCTTACGGTTTACTCCAGCCTCTGCATGTCCCACGTCGTCCCTGGCAGGGGGTTGCCATGGATTTCATCGTGGATCTCCCTCCGTCACAGGGCCATACTGTTATCTGTACCATTGTGGACCGGTTCACCACGATGGCACACTTCATCCCCCTGCCACGGCTCCCGTCAGCTGCTGAGACTGCAGATGTGTTCGCCCGTGAAGTTATCCGCCTGCACGGTCTCCCTGATGAGATCCTGACCGATCGTGGCACTCAGTTTACGTCTAGATTCTGGAAACATCTGTGCTCATCTTTACGGATAACGCAACTACTCACCTCCGGGTACCACCCTCAGACCAACGGGCAGACAGAAAGGACCAATCAAACCATACCTCGTGCTACACCCATTCGGCACAGGACAACTGGTCCTCTCGGCTCCCTATTGCGGAATTTGCATTCAACAACTCCGACATGCCTCCACTGGGGTTATCCTACGGGTATCATCCCCGCTCCTTCCCGCTCTCCCCCTCCATGCCAACGGTCCCCGCTGTCTCCGACCGCTTACGTCCTCCGTGAATCCTGGGTAACCGCCCTCTCTCATCACAGAAATGCAGCAGTCGACCAAGAGTCGTGTGGATCGACCTTTCCCCCAGTGGTGCCCGGGAGATCGGGGTATGGCTCTCCTCTGCTACACTGCGTTTGCGCTGTCCATCCCATAAACTTGGGCCCAAATATGTGGGTCCTTTCCCTGTAGACCGGTGGGTGGGGCGGACCACTCTCCGGTTACTTCTGCGTCCTTTGTGGACCCTCCATCCGTGTTCCACGTTTCTGCCCTGCGCGGTCTCTCCTGACCTTTCCTGCGCGTCAGTCCGCGGCCTCCACCCGCCAGTGCAGCTCGATGGTGGTCCCCGAATTGAAGTGGATGCTGTGCTTGATTTCTCGTTGGTTAGGGGTCACCTCCAAGTACCTGGTTTCTGGAAGGTGTACCCAGGAGGACGCTTCTTGGGAGCTGCGGGTAACGTTCACTCTCCCGATCTGGAGACTGCTTTCCACCGGTCGTCCTGCTAGGCCTGGGCCTGGGGGCGGGCCGGAGCCCGCCATGGGGGGGCCCTGTACCCCCCCCTCTGGCTCCGCCACGTCGTGCGTCCGGGGCCCGTGAAGTGCCCCTTCCTGCAGTGCCCCTTACCGTCAGAGTCTGCGCGTGCAGTATTCTGCGTGGGGTCCCAGGGGAGACCCCCATACGCTCGGCCTCTCCAGCCCTCTAGCTGTGCGCGCGCATGGAGATCCATTTTGTTTTTGTCTCTCCGTTTGCTGAGAAGCTGGAGAATTGATCACTGATGCGGGTGCAGCCCGGGGTGAAGCCGGCTCAGGCAGACTGGCTATATAAGCTGCTCAGTGCTTGAAGGCAGTTGCTGCCTGAACAGCTCCCTTACCTGTTGTCCGTGGGCGAGTATCCTTGCTGTTTTGATATCCGTGTAGAGATGGTCAAATTTATTTTTTAAAATCGACCATTTCGACGGTTTCGACTTAATTGCAAAGCCCCTGAACATTGTATCACCCCAAACTGCTGGAGATGTAGGTAAGGGTTGGGGATATACTCCAGAAAAAGAAGTATGTCTCACACAAATAGTGTTTTCACAAATGAAGTTCAAAGTCAAGTTGGAAATTTCGAAATATGGAATATGGAACTTTGACCTTATTTATGCAAAAACTCCATGTGCTAGTGCAAATGTTCTCCATCCTTCACTACATCTCCAGCAATTTTGGTGATGATACCTGTTTCAGGGGCTTTAGGCATCAGCTCACAAGGAGTAGTGCAAGTCGAACACGCGGAATTAAAAGGAAGCGACACAGCATATGAAGAGGGAAAGCAACAGACCATAACGTAGAGGTAGGAGAGATTGCCAACGCTGCTGTATCCCACGCAAACACAACGTCAGCAAACATAACAGGGATCAGAGGAGGGACTGGATCTCCGCGCTACCTGAACCTCTCCACCAGGTTTCCTGGTTTCTCGCGTACTGTCAAGCCGACCTGGCCCGATCCGCCGCCTGTACCTTGATGCGACTTTGCAGAAGGCATAATGACCTGGACTAGACCTTTGCCCGTACCTGGACATTTGCTACGCTAGTTCACTTCATCATGTGCCAACCTCCACGAGGGGCGCCGTCCGCACAGGCCACCTCCTAGCATTGGGGTTCTGGGAGAAGGCGGAGAGACTAGTCCTACCAGCCGACCAGAACACCACCGCGGTGTCCACCTTCAAGGGGCATCGGCCCATCTCCCATTAGGGGGGGCGCTGGGTGGAAAACCTGGTGTTCTACGGGACGTAGACTCACCCTGCCGCATCAGGAGGTGTGGATAACAATCAAAAAACGATCTGCACTGCTAAACCCCCTCCCCCCCAAATAGGACAACCACTATAAACAACCCCCCCCCTGTCTGACAATGCTAGCAACACCACTCGGGCGTACCGCTAATGGCTCCCACTGTTCAGACAGACTACAAACACCCCTAGGGGCGAGGTAATGCAAAGAGGAGATTAGGCCTCACATTGTCAATTGTAGGGCTATGTTTCCACTATAATTCGGGACTCCGGCGCTAAGAGATGCTTGGTGGGAGGTCCAACGGAGAAGATTCAGTTACCTGCTCCGTGGATGCGGTGTCTTCACTGCGGCCCACTGTTGAGCCTCTGCATCGGCGGAGTCTAAACAAGCATGCGCCAAAGCAGATACGTTAGCGGAGGGGGTCCCGACGTTTATAGTAGGAAACATAGCCTTACAATTGATAAAAGGTAGAGGCCTGATCTCCTCTCTGCATTACCTCGCCCCTAGGGGTGGGTTGGTAGCGGGGTCTGAAAAACGGTGGGGGCATTAGCGGTATCTGACTGAGTGTGTTGCTAGCATTGTGGATGGGGGGGGGGGGGGGGGTGGTTTACAAGCCATAAGTTAGGCAGTATGTACAGCAAGGTGCTTAATAAATTTACAATATTGGAAGGTTCTAGATCTTTTCTATAAAACACATTTATTAGGAAAATAACCACAGCAGCACATGGCTCATGTTCCAACCAGGTGCCATATTCATGGAGCAATAAGCAGAGTTTTTTTTATTTATTTAGGGTTGTGAAACTTAACCTGCTGATTTCCATTTACCCAAATCTAAAGGTTATGCTGTGCACATGCTCGGATATTTAAAAGGTACCTAACCTGGGATAGAAGAAAACACTTTCTTAAAGCTTACACATATCATTAAAAACAAGAGAATATAATCCCCTTACTTAATGTTTTTGTTAGTATTAAATAGATTGCAATTTAATTTTGATTTAATCACTGAATGAACGATTCTGTCCATTTTTGCTGCTTGATAACACTTTTACATTAATTCAATGTGGCCTTTTGAAGATAGTTTTGTTTTGGAAGAGTGATAAAATCCAATTTAATTAACTTGATAAGGAACAATGCCACTTCTAAGCTATTGGTATGAGACATACTGTTATAACCCATCTGTTCATCGCTTATATGGAAACAATGTAATACCTTTATGACCTCCCACAGACATCTACAGGGAATAGTGTTTTACTTATTTCAGTTTGTAGATACTTGCTGACTTTTAATTTTCATTCTCATCATTGTTGAAAGAATTTATAATATGTAATACTATTTACAAAGATACCTATAGATATACAATTTCACTGATGAACCCTATTGTTTGGGGACATTAGGCATCTGCAGACAGCCCCCGTTATGAATGTGAATAGCACACATATTGTTTCATATTTTGGGTTTATAAAGTTCAAAGTTAACAGATATTAGATTGATGTTTCACTTTTGCTGAGGAAATAAAATTACCGTAAGAAGGACAGCTCTGGTAAATGGAATAGTATGCATCAGTAAAGCCAGAGGAAGCTTTCTACTCTTCCCCATTTTATACAAATCTGAGAAATGGCTGGAGCTCAGATTTAGCTATTATATATAATTATATTGTTCACCTTTATAGAATTGTACATCTAACCTCTAGAACCCTGGTGTCCAACTTGAGGCCAAGTGTCAAGATCCAAGCCCAGGGATGCTTCGCTGTCTGGCTGCAGCTCTGTCTGCTGAGCCATATGCTAGTCTTCCTTTACACCCCGTTGGATTCCTTGGACAAAGCTACCATGAGGCCTAGTTCTTGTTGAAGCCCCTCCCTTGTACTTCCTATATAAATCATGTGTATGCAATTGCACCTTACCATATTATTGTGCTCCTGACAATATCTTGCTCTTGCTTCTTGTACCTTTACTATCATCAGCTGTGTACAGACCCTTGGCTGCTGACTACTTGACTACTACTCATCTCACACCAGGGGATGCTGGAGCGTGGAAACCACCCTAGTCATCTCTTCACCTCTCTCACCCAAGACTTTTGGAAGACCTGTTTATTCATGTTTGACAACGCCACTACTATACAGTGGTCCCTCGTTCCTTCCAGGCAGCTCCATGATTGGCCACACACATGCCTAGAGATCCATGACCTCTTTTGATATAAACCCACACCTCCTGAAGAAAAAACGTGTCTAGAAAGGCGCGTCGAGGATGTTGGAACTTGGTCTAAACCTTACACAGATGAATTGGATACTATAGGCATTGCCTAGTCGGGACTGGTATCAGATACTTGCTTTTATCGTTGTGAAGATTAAAGAATCGTTTTATATTGAACTATGGACTTGTTCTATGGACTTACCTTGAATACTCTGTGATGATTGAGTTAATATTCACCTTGATCATCCCATACATATATTTTTCTTTTGTTTTTGACCTAAACTGTTTTTGTATTGTTTAAATCCTCCGAGTCAGAGGTAATGTGTTAAAGTAAGGTGGCCAAGGAAAGTCCCCTTGCCCCTGCTTCGGCGGGGAAAAAATGTATGGGTGGATAGAACGGGATCACTAGTCTCTCCACCCATTAAAACTTTCCTGTACTACTCATCTCACTCACATTGTTACTTGACACCATTGACTACTGACCTATGCTTGTTTTTGACTATGCTTCTTATTGCTCCCTCTGGACTACCATTGTGTGTGCACTTAATCTGCTATTAATCTGCGAGTACCTATGTTGTTGTTTCAGCTACTGGACTCCAAGCCTGAACCTAGATTATTATACCAGGAGACTATATCTGACCCATTGGCACCTATGCTGTAGTCCTCAGAATGTCTGAAGGGAGTATATTCTTGGCTAGAGCACACACTTAAAATCAATTATTTGTAACTTGTAAGGAAGATGTAAGTGCAGTGATCTCTTGCAGGCTCCAGTTTCTAGCAAATGTTACCAGTCTATGCCCATCTCCTGAAGAATATCTCCAACAACTTCCACTTCTATGATGCCTTTTTGGGGAGGTTAGAGGCTTCCTATATACAATTGGGCAGGACTGCTATATGGGATACTACATAGGACTCATTTCACTTCCAATCCAGTTCTTGATCTGATAAATTAATGAATTGTAAAATTTTATTTATGTGATTTGAAAAAAAGACAATTTTGCAATTGATGTATTGGTAAATGATGAAAAGTTTTTTGAGTCTAATTTTAGTTACAGTTACAAATGATAGCAAGGGCAGATTATTGTACTCATGTTAACTGTGAAAATAAAAGTTCACATGAAAAATAATGATATTAACTGGCAAGAGTAAGTTTATGATATTCCTTAAAATCTATTGGTTGGTTGGTTGGTTATACATGAAGAGTAGAGTCAGTCATTGTCTTCAGATAAAATGTAGTGGTTCATAGATAACATGTGGACATGACAACATGTTTCAATGCAATACAGCTAGTTTTAATGTGGAAGGAATTTGCATCTTTCGTTAATATGCACTGTTTAACCTAATAATAAACTTCTGTATTTCTGTATATGGTATGATATATATTTTAATTTTGCTCTATTTGTTGCAAGTTTTCCAGATAGAAATGGGATAAGCTAATAACCCATGTGATTCATGCCATGTGTACATGTGATGACTGTTGTTGTGATCGCTCTGTCCTATTAATCGATGGATGTAACTGCTCGATCAAATAGAAAAATCAACTATGTATGACTAGCTTAAGTGTTACACAAGGTGCAAATAGAAGGGAAAGGATAGAAATGACCGCCACCATATCCAAGGGCTAGATATCTGAAATAGAGAGTTTTGGGATACTGAATATTGTTATTGTAAAGGTTTGCTAATTGCTGTAATGGTTTATTAATGGTTGATAGGGGAATTGTTGACATCAGGTTGTGTTACCATGTTTGTTTAGCAGTGGGTTTGAGGACAATATTGTAAAAAAACATTATGATGTTGGTTATAACTGTGCAGAGCACGCATAGAACCTAAAGGCACCTATGATATCTAGGAAGTCATCTAGCTCTGGACACTACAGATATACAATAACATGGATGAATGAGAAACTTCACAGACAACTGCTTATGAATTTTCACAATTTGTATCTCTTGACTTCATTATATATAATTATTTTTATTAACTTTTCTTTATATAGCGCTAACATAATATGCAGTGCTGTACATTACATTAAAGTTGAGATGCAACAGAAAATAACACACAGTAATAGGTTATGACACAGGAGAAGTTGAAAACCCACCCCAAACTCTAATAGGTAAGGGAACAGAGTATACAATAGCCGGAAGGGGGGGGGGGGACTGGCATGGTGGTGATTGGTTAAGAATGAGAAGATGGTTAGGAATGAGAAGATGGGTAGGCCAGACTGAAAGGGTGGGTTTTGAGGGTTTTTAATGTATTAAAATTAGGAGCAAGTCTAATGGGATGAGAGAGGGTAATGCACCATCACCATGGTCATGCTGTTGAAAGTTACAGGTTACTAAGTACCCTTACCAATTTAAACTCACCTTGCTAAAAATCCTATTCTACTCCTTACTCTATCACATCCATCAATAAAATCTAGCATGTGACATCCTATCCATGATCCATCAGCCAATCACTATCACATGTTTTGGGAAACAATGTTATTTCTCTCCCTATTTGTCACAACCATTCATATCTGTTATGATTTGTGGTGTTGTTAAAGTGGACCTACCACCAGAAGAACATTATTAAATGAATGGCACTAGAAAGAAGGAGGAAAGCATAAAAAAACAAAAAGAACTTACCTGCAATGAGAAATTTAAGAAGATACCTTGTAGCATCCCCTCACTTCCTGGTCCTGGCCTCCGAGATCTCTAATTCTGTCATCTTGGCTCTCCATTCAAAGTATATTGAGGAAAATTCCCATAGAAAACCATTGAACGCCCCCTAGTGGCCACCCACGATGCACCCGGAGTTAACCCTTTGGAAGCCCGGTGAATAAATATGGAATCGCTCATACAATTCCACTGAACAGCAGGTGAGTATATTATTTGAGGATCCTGGAGTCCTAAGTCACCATCATACCAGAGGTAAGTCAAACTATAACTTTCAAAATTTTATTTTCACACATTGAGTTTACATCCAGTTTATTGTTCGCAGAGGTGCTGTGTGCCTTTAACAGGTTTCTGTAACATACATTGACTGTGTATAATACCATGACCAAGCTGAATTTATATTTTGAAGTGCTAATTACAGTTCAATTAAATGTGATTGCCTTATGGCACAGTACTTTGCAGATTGTGTGTGTCACAAAATGTTTTTCAAAGTTTATCATCATTTAATATTTTTTATACCTTGTTTCCTTTGGTACTCATTTCTACAATTTGAGTTTTTTGTTTTATTGCCAATCTCCCATTTAACATCTTTTTTAGTGTAAATGTTTCTTAGTAAACCTATAAAATGACGTTTAGAGGAAACAAAAATATAGCATTAAAAATAATTATTGCCAAGTGAGGTAGCAAAATACTGAAATAATGATGTCTGAGGCCAGGAGGATGAATTAAAGAGCCGGTGTCTCTTAGAGGTTTGCAAGGCTTTATTCTTCCCTTTGTAAGTCATTTTACGAACTGTCATGTAAGTCTAATGACAACCCCTTATTGCTCTTGTCAGATATGCAATAATGTGGAACAACAAGGGAGCTGAGCTGTGTCTGACTGTCAGAACCCCGTATTTTGCTTAGCAGATGGTCACTGTTTAGGGAGAGACTTTTAGATCTTTTTGTTAACTCTGGTGATAAGGTAATATGTTCTTTAATCAGACATGGAAAAGATTCCTGGTGTGAATACAGCAATATTCTGTATTTTCTTCTATTTTATAGTCATAAGAGCTACACATTTTAATGGAAAAAAACCTTTTCCATCATACACATAGCACTGTATTATACAGCATATCCAAAAACAAACATTTACTGATATAATAATACATTTATTTACAAACACAAAATGTATAGTTTGAGCATACGTACACTCAAAATAATAAAAAAAAAAATATATATAAAACTTAACTTTGACTTAACTCTTAACTGGCATGATGGTCAAGTAGGACTCTACAACTCTAAAAAATATACCTTATTTTTCTGACTATAAGACGCACCCAGTTTTTAGAGCAGGAAATCAGAAAAAAAATATTTCATGTGTTTAAATAAGTTAGGGAAAAAATCCCATGCAGTATCCAATTTCAGCCACAAAAATGGTGTCACTAGAGAGCACACTTCTGCATCTCTTCTTCCTCATACACGGGGAAGGGAGGGGGGGGGGGCCCTCTGCACTCTGGTCTCCCCTGTATGCTGTTTGTGTGGGGAAACTGCCAGCTAGTGCATCTTTACCCACACACACTTTGCACTGGCTATATCTGCGGGGCTCTGCAAAAAGAGCCAATACAGTTCAGATGGGAGATCGGCTGTGTGCAGATCTCCCATCTGCTAGGAGAGCTGGCGGGGAGCCAAGTTGTGATCACCGGCGGCCAAATGGCCAGGGGTGGTGGCACATTCAGACCATAACTCGCAGGCACCCCCCCCCCCC
>CM070036.1:33581674-33599280 GCA_036250615.1 Ptychadena robeensis | reverse complement strand
CCCCATAGCCACCCCCTGTACCTGGAGGTATACCTCTTCTCCAAATAAAAAATAATTATTGTTAAGAATAAATTCCAGAAGTTCCAAAACAAATTCAGTGTAAGGGATTTGATCATTGCTCCTCTCCATGAGGAACATACGTGTGGATTGCAGGCCTTTGTTGTGAGGGATGGAACTGTATAAGGCCTCTACATCTAGGCCTACCAAGATTGTTTCACGGTTTACACTAATTCCTTCAATTAACTGAAGCAAATGTTTTGTGTCTTTGAGATAAGATGGTAATCCTAAGACATGAGGTCTCAGGTACTTGTCAATTAAAGTGCTAGATGTTTCTGAATAGCTGCCGTTTCCAGAAATTATGGGACGGTCCGGTGGGGATGTAGCATTTTTGTGTATTTTTGGTAGGCAAAATAGAGTTGGAATCTTGTAATCACATATCGATAGATATTTAAAAGTCGAACGATCAATGATGTCCTTTTCGTAGGCCATTGTTATAATTTTTTGTAAAGATTTGGTAGATCTGGTTATTTTTAGTCTGTTGGACCTTTGGTACCAATCAGTTTTTCAAAAAAATTTGGCACATTGTTTCGTAATCCTTGTTATTCATAATCACTATATTGCCTCCCTTATCAGCCATTTTGATTGTAATATTATGGTCTTGTTGTAGATCAGAGAGAGCAGGGGTTTTGGTAAGTTTTGTATCCATTTTTTGTATCTCCTTGGTTACTACATCAACGAAAGTTTGAACAGCTGTACATGGATTTATTTTTAACTTGGGGTATGGAAAAAGTTGTGGCAGCATCAGGTATGCCAGTTGACATGAGTTGTGATGTTGATGGAGTCTCCTCAGCGGTATCGTCAGGTTCTGGGTTGCTTTCTTCCCACAGTTCCATGAGGATCTTTAGTGCCCTAAATTCTTCTGCCTTCCAGTCTTTGAATGCCCCGTAGTCCGGTAAAGCTGTAGCTGAATCGTCTTTTTGGTGTATCGATTTGAGAATTATTTTTCTCGCGAATAGGTGTAAATCTTTTATTAGTTCAAACTTATCAACTGGTTTGTGGGGGCAGAAGCTCAAACCCAACGACAGGATGGTTTCCTCATTTGTAGATAGACTTCTGGATGATAAATTGATAATTTGTAGATTCCCTTCTATTTTTTTGGGTCATGTACTGGTCTATATTCTTTGTTTTGGATTGTTTTATGGGCTGTGAGTTTCCTTCTTTGTACTTTGTTCTCTGTGATTTGCGGCCTGAGTCTAAAAAAGACGACTGTGCAGCGTTAGCATCTGAATTGTCTTCCTCATCAGAGTCATCATTGTCATCCTCTGTCCGGTTTTTGGTTGCCATAGATTCTCTTTCTGGTGATGTATTTTTCAGTTTTGTATGTTGAGATTCTCTCGGATGGTGTTGTCTTGGTTGAGAAGCTCTTGTATTATGGTACCTATTTGTAGACGATTGAGATGACAGAGATGACTGAGAGGTCCATTTACGTAACTCCCCTTGAGGGTTCCAAGTTGGTTTACCCAGTTGACGTTTAGGTTGGTTGGTTTTCCAATGGTACGCAAGATTTTTTTTTAAAGTAGTTTTGTCCCTAGCAAACTTTTTATCCTTGGTTCTCATAAGTTCAATGTTGGCCTTTTGGAGGTCTTCTTGGATTTTTTGTTCTTTTTGAAGGGTGTTGTCGAGATTTGCTAGGTGTTCATACTCAGCGTTCAGACTATCCAGTTCCAGGTCAATGTTAGCTAGGTCTTTTTGATATTCTTGGATCAATAATTTCATAAGTTTAGATGAGCACTCGTTCAGGGCCTGTTCCCATTTGGTCCTGAACAGTGGATCCCCCGATGGTCTTTGGGGAAACAGTTGTATTCTTAAGCCCAGGGGATTGATATTATTGTCCACATATTTTTGTAAATATTTTTTATGCCGTGATATATTCATATATGGACTCGTGGTCTAGTAGGAGTGCGTCCCAATTGGCACCCGTGTATTTGGACATTGTATGGTAAAAAGCCACAAGCTAGGCTAATTTTGAGAAAAAAAGATAATAGGGGGGATATACATTGGGTAGTGCAACTGAATCAAAAGAAATGGGCATTTTCTACCCTGGAAAATTCATACACATGAAGTTGCAACTACCGAGGTTTCAGGCCAACATCCCAAATATATATATCAAAATTAATCAAGTTGGGGGAGCCAAAGGTGGGTGAAGCGATTCAGGGGGAAACCTAGTCATTGGGGTGACCCACCTTTGGCTCCCCCAACTTGATTAATTTTGATATATATATGTTGGCCTGAAACCTCGGTAGTTGCAACTTCATGTATAACAATTTTTTTTTTGTATTTGAGTCTACCTCTGATATAAATATTTAACAGCTATTGGATGTTAAATATTATATAAGATGGCGGTTTCCTCAGAGAACTGTTTTGTAGGGATATATTTTTGACATTTTGAATGGGATTGCATGCTTCTTTGGCTTTTGAGGTCCATGGTCATTAGATTTGTCTTAAAGCACCTTCAGATTTCGTAATGAGTTCTCACTATTGATCTTCCTGTTCAGAATTATAGATGAGCTGATCATTTGAAAGTATTTTTGACTACACTACAGACCTTAGTGTTCTGTGCCAACTGAATCCAGACAAAATCCACATATTTTTTTTATATACAAACATATGTTGGAATAAAATGGCTGGTAAAGACTATGAAATATGGATGACATGAGTTGACTAATTGAACACTTTTAGCAGATGGAACTATGAAGGATATGTATGTTTTTTCTACTTTCTTTATTTAAACATTGTAATTATATATAGGTATAATTACTGTACGCTACACTTTAAACCTTTTTAAAAAATATCTTGAATCTGCATCGCACTATTAATTTTGCTTTTAACAGCTTTTTCTGTGAGAATGCCTAAACAGTTTGCAATTGGGCGGATATGATAAATTCAGTCCTATCTTTTCAAAATACATTGTTTCAGAAGTCTTGTGGTTTGGTCAGATTCAACTTTGTAAACCTTTGCCGTGTTCTTTTTCAGCCTTATTCACAGCAACCTGATTATGTGTTTATATGGAAACAGGCTCATTGGATAGAATTATAACTTTGGAAATGCATTGCCCAATGCACATAAAATTGGAAAGGTATGAACCAGACCTATAGATAGAAGAGCCTCTTTCCTTCCAAGACATTTTTATACAATAACATTACTACTGACTTTGGGGTGAATTTGCTGAGAACCCCTTTCTAACTGCGAAGACTAACCACTTGAATAATATTTCCACTTGTGAATAATCTTTCTCAAGGTAGAATATCCAAATTCAGTAATGGTCTTATAACCTTTCCCAGGCTGATGGATAGCAACAACTGCTTCTCTAAGACGATTGTAAAACACGAAACGAAGACGAAAATATCTATATCAATTTATGGAGTTTTGGGAAAATTTTTCTTTACAAAAATAACCATTAACATGTTCATATGTAACAAATTATTACATATGAAATGGAATGAGTATAGTGGTCTCCCAGACCTCCTTCCCATTCCTAAAGGCTTAACAAATGTTGGAAAAAGCACAACCACTATAAACAATTAATTAGTTAAAAAATACCCCCAAACACTTTTATGTGTAATAAGTAAACAACCTAAAGTGTTTTGCTTCAATGTTTTGTCATCAAGGTGAGAGTTTTAACGAAATACTAAATGTAAGCTAATTTATATGTGATTGGTCACATTTTGGTAATTTATACATTTAAGAAATATAAACCTTTTTCACTTAACTGTCTTTATTTAAGTAAGGCTGAATTCACACGTCAGAATGAGGTGACTGAGTCAACAACTCCCCCATGAAACCGCAGTCCCATGGATGTGTGCATCAGTTGCACACAATGTGCAGGCATTTGGACAGAGGTTGTCAAACACTGCCAACCTTGCCCCGATGTAATCCTATTGGACAACCCCCCTAAAAACTTGCATTTCCCAGGTGGTGATGGTTCTTGGTCAATCTGCCAATGAAAACGTTGTGATTTGTCCCACACCTCAGTCAAATTAAAGAAAAAATCTTTGTAACCCTCAAGTCAAAAGGTTTGCCCACCAATGTTTTAACCTATAGGTCTAACTGTAGAACAGTTTTATTTTTTATTCAATTTTATGTTACATCTATTCTACGTTCCCCTGCAGTACCTACGACAACTAATATACCATGCTAATATAGCATATGTCCTGATGAAGCAACAGAGGTGTTGCGAAACATGTTGACTGCTTTCTGCATTTATAATGTTTACAATCTCCTGCATAACTTCCCGGATTTGCTGTACTACGAAAATTACTTTTAGACTCTACATAAACCTTGATCTGGTTACATTCAGTCCACCTGAAAGTCCTCCCCTAGCCCTGATCCCCAATGAGTTGGATGCACGGCTTGAGGCTCTAAGATGCAAACAGTCTGTTTTATTTATGTTAATTGTAGAACAGGCTCAGTTCTTATTGCAATACATTTTTTTAAAGCTCATTTGTGTTTGTAATTCACCAAAATCTGTGATTGATCGAGCAAAGATTCATGTGTGTATGGTCCCTTTTTTTTTAACCCCTCTTCTTGCTGAATTCACCAATTTAGCTTTATTTTCGCCCTATGATCCACGCTTTAAATGCTCAATTCGTATATCTGATTACAAATTTCAAGACACCTTTCCACTACTGGTTTACTGGTTTGGAGTACTAAACTATTTTATTAAATAATACCGTCAAGTAATTAAGAGTATCCTTTCAAAAAGATTTTTGATCATTATAATACAAGTCATTACTACATTTAGCCAAAGTGTATTTTCCTTACCTACTATATACAACTTAAAGTGTAGGAATTGCATTTTCATGACACACTCCCGTCCCCTGGCTGACATCACTTTATTTCTCCAGTGCAATGACTGGAGAAAACAAAATTGTCTGTCTAAAGAAATGTATTGAAATGTTCATATTATGGCAGACCCTTACCCTAAATTTGCAAGTTGTACAATTGTATAAAAATGGAGGCGTTAAAATAGATTTTTTTTTTCAAATAAAGCAGATTATAAAATCTCACAGCTTGCACAAAGCTTTATAACATTTAAAAGGGAAAGGCAGTATTTAATTGAACGGCTTATATCATATTTTGGTTAGCCATAGAAATGCCTTCTATAGATGTATTTGCTTTTGTAACAGTCTGTCCTCACCTTCACAATGTGGTTTTTAGTGAAAAAAAAAAAGTTTGGCTTAAAGATTCAATAGCTTTTCCACGAACCTGTCAAATCTTCTGAGATTCTTGGTAAGTTTCAGTTTATTGAATCTTTTCTGAAGCTTTTGAAAAATGACTCTCTAAATAAAAATGTTTATGGAGTCAGAATGTTTGGCATCTTTGCCTTTAACATCACAGTTAAAGCGGACCTACCACCAGGAATCTATGTTTTCATGAATGGCACTAGAAGTGCCAATAATAGGGAGGAATGCAGTGAAAAAACCCAAAAACTTACCTGTAATGAGCAATTTAAGAACATAATTCGGCAGCTCTCCTCACTTTCTGGTTTATTGTCGGCAGAAATAGGCAGCACGTCACAGGAAGCTTAGATTTCTCAGTGATCTGATTTGAAAATTCCCATAGAAGATCACTGAATGCCCCCCAGTGGCCACCCGCGATATTGCACCCCCAGTTTCATGTGTTGCCTTCAGTGAACCAGGGAAGCTGGGTGGTAATCTTGTTAAAATGGTCATTACAGGAACATTTTTGAGTTTTTTTTACTGCATTCCTCCCTATTATTGGCACTTCTAGTGCCAATCATAAAAACATAGATTTCTAGTGGTAGGTCCACTTTAAGCTGGGAACACACGGCTCTATATACGACCTGTTCAAGATTCCCAGCAGCAGCACGATGACGTCATGCTGCCCGACAACAAAGGAGCTGGAAGCACAGCTCTGTGCCATCCAGCTTCGACAATGCTTTGCATGGAGAACTGCAGTCCCCATGCATAGCAATGGACATCGACCGTGGTTTACGGTCATGTCCGATATCCCTGTTTTTGAGCAGGATTGATTGGTCCCATTCAAAAACAGGGATGGCCGCATTAGATTTGGGCCAGATAGATGTCTGTGAGCACGAAAAAACAGCTTTATTAGTTTGCCCTCAAGTAATGTAATGTGTTATGCTTTGGTGTCGTGTGTAAGACAAACTATACTACACTAAAGCTAGCCATACATGTTCCGATTCCATGGCCGATCGATCACCCATCTGATCGATTCCGCGATGCCAGAGGGAATCGGATGTCCGATCGATCGCCCAATTAAGCCTGTCCCTACCACCTTGGGCCACCGATTCCTGGATGATTCCGTGCCCAATCGATCACTTCACAAATGGCAACTCCCCCTGATGTGTGCTGAATCGGATCAGAAAGACCAACATGTTGGTTCTCTAGCAGATCCGATTCTGGGCCCCCGATCGATCGGACGTGATCGATCGGGTAAGGTGGGCTTCACACGATTCCGGGACGATCGATTAGCGCGCACGCACCCGGAATCGATCGTCCCGGAATCCCTTGGGAATCGGACCCGTGTATGGGGACCTTAACAAACATAGCAATAATTCAAACGTAAATACCTTTTGCACCAATTTTAATTTTTGTCAACGTTTTTAAACTTAAGCCAATAATCTGCTTACTGTTATAAATCTACATATTAATGTGTATATAATGTACAAATAAACAATTAATACATAGTGCGCTGATTATGTTATCACCAAGCATCATGGGTTTTCTAAAGAGATAGCATAGTACAAACTGTTTGCCTTCATACATTATCTTCCAAAATCAATCCTGTTTAAAAGCAGGGGAGAGAAGTGTCCATGGTCATGTCGGTTGGTCAGGGATCCAACATGTTGGTAAATCACTGTTAGATCGCCATTAGTTTGGATTGGGACCCTTGATCCCCATCCAAAGTATCGACCAAGGATCGAGCACCCAAAGTTCAACGATTTCTGTTGCATCATTTGTCGATTGTACGGGAATTGGTGTGTGTATGGCTACCTTAAGTTATTTGTGCATATTTCAGTTTTTAACCTCCATTATAAATGGGCTTTTTAAGTGAATTGATTAAATATAGTTTAAAAAAATTGGTAAAAGTTTTATCTGACATTTAGACAACTTTTAGATTTTTAGTTTACCAAGCTAATAATGGTGTAAAAAAAACTCTTGCAGTGGAGCTTGGCCCAAACTATAAGGTTAATGGGTTTATGGGAGAGTAAATAGCTGTTCTCTTAGGCTATGTTTCCACTAGATCGATCGGGTGCAATCACCTGTGATTGTAACAGCGTGGCGTGATCGCGGCCGATCGCACCCATACATTTCAATGTAATAAATTCCACTACAGCGGTCAGACGTGATAATGCTTACTGTGGTTTTGAATGCGGGGCGGCGGACGATTGTGCCCATTGACATGAATGAAAGCAATCAAAAATCGTGTCTCAATGAATTAGGACCCGATTTTTTTACTCCAAATCGCAGCCGAAAAAGCTACCAAAACGCTCCCAATTGCCCCTGATTGCGTCTGCGAAAAAGCAATCTCCGCCAGCGATTTGGATTGCGGCTGATTGCTCTAGTGGTAACTTAGGCTTAGGTCCCACTATGCATTAAAACCCTGCGTTTTAAGTACATCAAATGCAGGGATGCTGACACATCCATTGAAAGTTAATGGATGTGTCTGCACATCCGTTGGTGTGATCCATTAGGTTGCATTGTGTTAAAATCAACACAGAGCACTGCGTTGACATTAACGCAATGTAAGCCAACGCAAGCCATAGAAAATGAATTGAGTCCTTTGAAACGCAATGGTATGCGTTGATCAAACACAAAAAAAAACGGATACTTCACAAACACATTCCTTAATGCAGTGGTTCCAAAACTGGGGGCAGCGTGAAAGTATTCCAGGGGGGAGGGGGGCGCTGGCCCTCATTCCTAACCTGTGTTTGAATGTTCCTAAAAAGAAAAGGGGGCCCCTGCAAGGAAAGTTTGCGAACCACTGCCTAAATGCATCCCTAATGGATCGCTAACGCATGGGTTGCGTTTATTGGATCCGATAACGCAGTGCATCCTTAGCGCATAGTGGAGCCTTAGGCTATCTCTGCACCACCTCCTCTGCTTAGTAAGCATTTTCTAGCTTCGACAAGTCTAGGACCAATGATAACCCCCCCTTGAAATATAAAATCTATGGGTTTACATTACAAAGGAAAGAAGAGGAGATACAGCCCTGCCTCCTGGAGCTCCAGAATCATCAACAGTTCCAGTAGTGATAGATGGGATCAGTATATCTATTTTTACAAGCACCCTAGATGATCAATAAATTATTTCAATGGGATGAGTGACTCACGCAATGTTTAATGAAAAAATACCCCAGAGTTCAGCTTTAAGTCTGCAAAAATTTAAATGCTATGTAGCAAGGTGGTTTGAACAGAGTTTACACACTCTGCAGTATTACAATAGACTACTGTAAGTTTTAATTTTTTTTTACCAATTTATGACTGTTGACTAAACGTTCAACCCACTGAGTGTAACTAAAAGGTACCACTTAGTGAATTGGTAGCACTGTTTTAGCTAAAGGTTATAGTGAAAAAGAGCTTTACTAACTTACTAAATATATAATGATCACAGGTTACCCTTCTGTAACTGTTTTTAAGACAGGAAACAACATTCTGCAAGGCTGGTCAACCATACAAAACAGGTTAAATAAGGAGAAAACACACTTTCAAACTGAACATTTTATCAGGGAATTAGAGCTTATGCAGTTTGTTTAAATGTTGCAACTATTTTATTACACCCCTTTTGTATTTTTGTTAAAAAAACAAAAACATGATTGTAATACATTTGTGGTCAAAACGTTGATGTGCTATACCAGACCCTGCTGATGTTTGCTTGTTAAGATGTATATATTCAGATACCCACTCTAGTAAGACAAAAATTGTGAACATCTATTCCTGCAATCATTTATCGGTAGGCATGTTGCCTAAAGAAATGCACGGTTTGTCAAGTCATGTTTCACAAAGTCCTTCTTCTCCTGAGAAGCTATTCTTTGTTATCCTTATCCTATTTGCATTTGTATTCACAGTCCAACACTTCCTTTTTTACATGCTCAGTAAGAAATACGAAATGAAATAGAACAACACAAGCATGCTCACATACACAAGCACAACGCATTGCTATTTGCATCACCAATGGTACTCTTGACTGTTCTGTTTAGGCCAATATCTGACACTCCCTTCTGAAGATTTATTTTTTTATATATTCTTTTTGTTCTTTTACACTTTAAAGTTCTCATTGTAGTGCTGCACCAGCTATCGGTGTCACACGATGACTTAAGAGTTAAACATTGAGAGTTTTCTATATTGAGCTCATTTCTATAGTAACAGCAGTAACTGAGACTTTTATATGGGCACCTAATAATTAGAAAGTGCTAGAAGGTATAACAATATAATGAATCAAAACTGATAGACTTGAGGGTTTCCATAGAAACAGGTATAATTATGATAATTGGTTCCTGGCGTACCCTCAGAACAGTATACATCCAGTTAAAAGCAATAAACATTAGACACTATTTAGTGAGCTGTGTTGCTGATTAAAAGAGTGAGATTCAGCGATGCTAGTAATAAAATTGTCTTACACTTTGTCTGTAATAATCTGGTCTCCAAGGCTACACTAACAGGGTGTGCTGTTTGAGGGGGAAAAAACCATGGTAGTGTTTGGCTGCAGTAAAGATAAGAAATAAAAATATGCTCATTCAGCTTGTTTCAATAAAATTTGTTGAAGCATTAAAAAGGTATTAACTGGAAAAACGCTTTGCGAAAGCTGGCAAATCGGTTCAAGGTGGGTTCTCCCATTGCTTGTGTTATGAATGTTTGCACCTAACATAATTTTATTTTGTGTGATTATACCCAACAAATATATCTTTCCCCTCTTGGTGTCTTTGTTTTTTTCCTATAGAGATGGTATTTCATGCGATGAACAACACAGGGAGAAAATGGTTTATCATTTTGTAACCAGCATGGGAAATGAACATGAGAAAGATGTTTCTCTCCCACATGCTCCTTGGATACTGGTTGTATAATTTTCTCTGCAGATGAAATGTACATTAGTCAGTATAAAAAAATCAGATGAATAAAAGCTAGGATCTTATTTTCACATAATTTAAATATTAATTTATCCTACCCCATCTTCCTTATCTCTTTCAATGTCTGTTGCCTATTGGTGTGATCCTCGTGCTTAACAACCTCTGGCCTTTTTTTGAGATTTTGGTGTCTATATTTTTCAATTGAAGTATAGCCAATGCTACATGACTTAGTGCCATCTAGTTTTATGGATTGATATAGTGTTGATTGTATTAAAAGGTTGTGTTAGTTCAGAGGTCTGCAATCTGTGGCTCTTTAGCAGTCTTGTTTTGGCTCCCGGGCAAGCCCCTTCCTTCCCACAAATGCATTAACGCTGGAAAGTTTGTTTGAGGGAAGAGCGAGGGTGCCAGAAGCCAAGATGGCTGACTATTTAACACTATAGGTGCTGCATTGTTTACTGGGAATACATGTGTTATTGCTAATGCACACAAGTGTATGTCAAACTCTTACAATGGGTGAAAAAAATGTGTGCAGAACAGTGTTACGGGCTGTGTTGGTTAATGGGTTAGTGGGGTAATGCATTGCACACAAGTAGTAATATGTTATGCAGCTTCAGACAATTTTTCTGTGAAAGCAAGGGTAGAATGGCTCTTTTGAAGGGTAAAGGTTGTCCACCCCTGATATTATTGTATTTGTTTATATTCTTTTATTTTCTTTTGATCTTTAAAGTGAAATATTGTATTGTATAAAAAAAAATAATAATAATAATATATATATATATACTGGTTTAATGAAGACATCTTCATTAGAGCCCCATCATGCTCAACCCTAGGCAGTTGTTAGGAAATTTGATATTTCCAATCCCTTGGTTAAGGTTAGATTTATTAAGCCTTACAAATGTGAAAACTCCAACCCAAAATTATACAAATGTATAACACATGCATATAATTATTACCAATATCACAATGAGGATAGTAAGCACTGAACATATCAAATTGTTACTTATTGGCAGTGATAAGTGAATTTCCATTAAATATTTAAAATTCCTTGGGATGAAGTATCTGGTTCTTTTATTCCAACTTATAATCTTTGCTACTAGACTAAACAAAGGTTAGAGGCATGCTCCATCTTATTGTCTTACACTGTGATAGCAGTAACATCCCAATTGTAATATAAATCTAGCGCAACCATGCCGTTTTATAACTGAGAACCACCTTGTACATTCTGAATATGGACCCTTTGATTACAAGGTTTAAGCATTATCTCTCCACCATTTGTAAAAGAGCTTGATCATGACATTTACACAATAGTGTCCAGGATATCAGTTTACACTGGCAAGATTAGGTGTAGACTTTAGTTTTATCAAACTGTTCTGTTGTCTTTCAAAAAGTTGTGTGCTGTCAGATATAGAACTTCATTCCTAAAATAAAAAAATATTTTGCCTCAAATAGTGAAAATTTGATTATTTTAGAAGATAAGCGTGTTAGGCAGTAGTTAGAAATGGTCATAATAATTGAAATATTTAAAACAAGTGCTAAACCTTTCAGGGAGTGTGCTGTGTTACCATTTCCAAGAGCAATTCTATGCAATTAATCAATGTTCTTTCTTCTAATAAAAACTAACTAGAAAACACTGTAGCTGGACTGAAGAAACAAAACATTGATTTAACTCAAATTCTTTACAGTCATTGGCATTCAACCCTTGTGAAGAATGTACTGACAGGGAAGTACGTGAAGAATGAAATGCCTTTTACCTTACTGGAGTCCAAAACATTTTTATATAAATGATGGCTTTTTATACCCAAGTCTGAGCAAATAATGGAGATGCAGTTGGTTGTGCATTTCTAACACATGTTAGGTTATCTTAGGGAATTTATTATTACGCTGTATTTATATAGCACCAACATCCATTCGCGAACAGGCGGATGAGACTTTTAGAAAATCAGGAGTGACATCACTTCCGGTATATGGAACACACAGTTCCATGCCTGATCTGGCCGGTGGAAGAACACTGAACTTCTTCTTGATATCGAGAGGGAGAAGAAAAGCGAACATACAATGTTGCGGGCAGTTCGGCCATCTCTAGTCACAGTGTAAGTCACGTGTAACTCATAAAGGACAAGCCAATTAACCTATCAGCATGTCTTTGGAGTGTGGTGGGAAACCAGAATAACCTGAGGAAACCCACACAGACACAGGAGAACATGCAAACTCCTTGCAGAGAGTGCCCAGACTGAGATTTGAACTTAGGACACTAGCACTGCATGGCCAGAGTTCTAACCCCCTGAGCCACCATGCTCCCGATGACATTATCAATGTGGAGTGGTCTTGTCCAAACCCACAGTTCAAACATGTTTTTGTTTTGCAGGTAACCTTTATTATGCACAGGTTAGACCATCAGTTTTCCACCAGTGTAGATTTAGTACCTATCTGGAACGCAACAAACCATTCACCCCACTGGGGTACACTGATCAGGAGGACCAGTCACCACTACAATGAAAACCTTTGGAATTATGTCAGTTCAGTTACATTTGAATAGTGTATGCACACTTTCTGTAGAAAAAGAGTAGAGAAGAGTGCTTTGAGGTATATAAAAGATGGTTGGAAAGATATGATTACGTGAAGGCAGAAAAAAGTAGCAAAAATTTTTTAAAGAATCATCAGAAGACTGAAATGTGAATAGCAACAGATGGCATTATCATAGCTGACTTAACCAGGACATTTTAGGGTTTAAGTGGTTTATCTGAAGCCATGGAGATTGGATGCTCCCTGCTAATTTACTGGGGAGTATATGTACTCTTAGGGGGCATACACACATGCTAAGTTTCCAGCGTTTGAAAGCCTGAAAAGCGGCAAAGCCAGGAAGACACTGAATTAATCGTTCCCTGGCCGCTTTTCGGGTGACTGCTGGATAGAGGTAGAATGGGGTAGTTTTGATCTGTGAGCGCTCGTACACAGCAGCCTGGAAGGCATACGCATGGATGCCTGTCTATAACAACTTCTTTTCCAACATACCAAGGCTTCAACAGCCATCTTAAAAGTGTTTACCTTGGTAAATGCATGAATGTGTCAATAGGTGAGTGTTCCCCATTTTAATGACAGAAATCACAGCATATAGCAGGAGCATGTCAAGTTCAAGGACTTGTTGAGAGGATGAAATTGATTAGTACAGATATTTGTCCATACCCAACACAAATTTAAAAGTCACAACTTACAAACTGGAGAACACTAGGAGGAACAGTACACAACAGCATCAGCACCATAGATTCTTCTGATCTAAAATATCTGACAAAGCTCTCAAGTAAAGGGAAAGCCAAATCTACAGCACATATATTTTATTCCGTAGTTAGACAACAAGAAAGAAAGAATAGATGGTGACATGTCCTAAAGCCTATACTAGAGTAATGATCATATAACACTGTTTCAAGTGAGGGTGCTGTGGACATGACATATCTACTTCAAGACACAAACACCAGAAGACTTTTATATAAATCTAATGAATTTTTCTTTACAAATAGATGGAAGACTATCTATCTGAGTCACCCTTAATGGATGCGACAACAGTGGATATACCCAGTGTACTGACTGAAGAATAAGAACTTGATTCCACTATGCGTTAAAACATCAAACAGGCAGGGATGTTGACGCATCCATTGAAAGTCACTGGTGTGATCCAACAGCTTGCGCTGAATTGACATTAACGCAACGTAAGCCAACGCAAGTATGAGTGTGTTGACGCACCCATAGAAAATTAATTGAGTTTGTTGAAACGCAATGGTATGTATTGTTTCGTGTGTTTATCAATCTGTTCATGGTAAAAAAACACAATAAAAAGGATATGTCACAAACGCATCCCTTAACTCATGCCTGGCAGATCCCTGACTCGTCCCTTATGCATGGGTTGGGTTTATTGGATCGGTTAATGCAGCGCATTCTTAACGCATAGTGGAGCCTTAGCCTAATAAAGAAGAGTTTATAATTTTTCATTATGGCATAGTCTAGCAGTTCAGTAAAAATACTGCGCTATACTAAATTATACTGCTTCTTAAATAGTAGGTTAAATAACACATGCAATAATGTTGTCTGTTCATTGCTTCTGTGGAATGGGTGCTAGTATGATCAAAAATATCTCTTTCAATATTAATTAACCTTTTTTTTATCTTTACCTAGATCTAAAAAACTTTTGATACAATATTCATTTTCTTTGATTCTGTCCTCACAGACCTATTGTTTGCAATCCGGAATTTATTCAGGTTTTTAGCACTATAATTGATTGAAATCACATTCTGTTATACCCTGCTATACCCATGCACCTATTCTTGGGTCACATTTATGATACAATAATACAAAAAAAGGGGACTGTTCTCTGCATCACAAAGGACCACCAAACAGCAGAAAGATAGAAGAAGCAGAGTATCCTGCTAAAGTATGTTCAATATAAGGGGTGGTGGTGGTTACATTTTCGAAATTGGACCCCATCGGTTTACCAGTAAGGGGGTTTGGCATTGACAGAAACTCTTAACAAAGTTATATAATACTTGACTTGGGACTTGAGGACAGTTTGAGAACCCTGAAAAGGGGAACTTCTACCTCATGACCAAGACATCTCTCCTTATGACTCCATGGAGAGACTTGTTTTTATAACCTTTTGTTTATGACTAAACTAAATGCTCCAACAAAGATAGCCTCATAGTAATCGATGATATATTGCCATGAAGAAGCTCAGTTGGAGTGAAACATGTATTAATGCATTAATATTTACCTGTATCAACCAATGAGTTGGTGGATCTGATAAAATAGGTTTGCTAATTGTATTATTATTATCATTTATTTATATAGCACCTACATATTACGCAGTGCTGTACAATACATTAGAGTGGAGATACAACACAATATAGTACACACAGGAACAGGTTATGACACAATCTAATAATAATAAATTGTATCTATGAAATTGCAAAGAAATTGCACAGTGACATTGATAATGTTCCACCTCTCTTTGGTTCTTGTTTGAGAACACTACGAAAAATGATGTATTTCTCTAGCACATGTATTTCTTGAATAAATTAAGTTGAACAAATAAATTTTAACTTTATTAAATTTTTTGTAGCATTCCCATGCCATTCTATACATCTCCAGTAATTTTGGTGGTGATATTATGTCCAGCGGCTTTGCAATTAACTTCTAAACAAAGTATTTGAAATGTCACCACCATTTCTATTTAAAATTATGCCATGGGGGTTAGAGGTGTTTTAATGGGGTAAGTGGACTGGGGAGACACCGGGTATTGTTATATCTGGTAGAACAATGGAATGAGAATATATATACTGTTCACATTTTCCTGCCCCCAGTAAACTGGGGATTTCCATTTTTCTTGAAAACATCCTAAATAACGTAGTTGGCCATTTCACCACCATTTCTATTTATTTTAAATTATGCCATGGGGGGGGGGGGGCAGAGGTGTCTCAATTGGATAAGTGGACTGAGGAGACACGGGGTATTTTTATATCATGAGATATATATGTTGTTCACATTTTCCTGCCCCCAGTAAACTGGGGATTTTTCTTGGAAACCTCCTAAAACCTATAACACATCACAGATCAGTTTTCATTATCTGGATAACATTAGAGTACATGATGACAAAATGCTGCAAATATACCTATGGCACATATTTAACTGCTGGGTTTTCTTTGAAAATGCTTTCCAGCCTCTTAAACAAATTTGTAAATGTCTCCAAATTTTTGTACAATGTGAAGCCTATACTAAAAAAGGCAGCAGAACGGATGAGATTATACAATTTGCAGCTGAATCCCTACTGGGCATAACATGCATATAAAAGAAGGGTTGATCAGAGGAAAGTAGAAAAGAAAAAAAAATAGCAGTGTGTCAGTGACTGGAAGAGTCGATGAATTTTCCTGCAAGGCAGCTAGTACTGACATAGTAATATCTCTGAATCTTAGGATGTCATTTTGAGCAATGATGGTTGTAGTGGGAGGAGGGCTTGTGAAGGGAACAGAACCATTTTATGTGATGTGAATCAATGACTACAGAAAATTAAACTCCAACTGAAAGCTGTGCTTTAAACATTCTGCGTGGAAAAAGCAATGTTTTGCTGCTTTACCTATTACCGATGCTCTGTAATCTGGAAAGTCATCTTTAGTTGTTCTTATATAATCAAATTTTTATTATTGTTACACATCACATAATGGTACCGTGAGCAGTTCCTATTTTTGAGACATTTCTATTTTAGGAGGTCCTGGTAATTGCCATGTTCATGAACCAAAGGAGCCGATCTAGTACAATCATTATTCCTTTTGTCAACAGTCGCACTACATACTGACTCCTAATGTGTTTTCCCCTTGGACGGTGTATGCTGCGCTTTATTCATCATAGACCATTGGTTTGGTGTCTCTCTGTGGTAGATAAAGCAGCAAACAGGATGCCATTGGATTTTTAATTTTTTTGTCCTTTTTTTCTTTGTCGCATTAAAATAGACTGCTAATAACACAATAAACAGACTAATTCTGCATGGGCTTCCAAATTGGAGCGTCTGCAGTATTTTCATATGAATTATTCCTTATTACTTAGGTCCTGTACAGTCATAAAACTAGATAATTACCATATAAACTGTTCAAGCTTTCTATGTTAGACATTTTTATGTTACGTGACACCAGTGCTGTGTTTGATTGCCCCATGTAAATGTAAATGCCCGATACTCTTTTTATTTTCTGTGTACAAGATATGCTAATCACAGGGAACGTCTCTGACATACACATGCCAACTTGTGTTTCTTTTAACAAGAAAAATATGTGGCTGTCTCAGCAGGGGATCCCTCTGACCTCACATAACAGCCCTTGAGCTGTCCACAGGAAGATTTGTTTAAAGGGAAGCCACAGATGGTGCAGGTATACAATTATTGCAGCTTGAGATACAGCACAGTAATAATTGGTGTGCAGAATGTTAATGCATGCTGCCGAAACACTGCAAAGAATAAAGCACATATAGGACAACCAGAGACTAGACAGACTGATGTATGTGTGAGAAATTAGATATATAAGTAAACATATACATGATAAAGATAAAAAAGATAGTTAGATAAACAATAGATGGATAGGTAGACATAAATGATTAAATGGCATATAGACATATACATGATAGATAGAAAATAGATAGATAGATAGATAGATAGATAGATAGATAGATAGATAGATAGATAGATAGATAGATAGATAGATAGATAGATAGATAGATAGATAGATAGATAGATAGATAGATAGATAGATAGATGAATATATATGATGAATAGACATATTAATAATTCATAGATAACTGATAGATGAATAGATAGATAGATAGATAGATAGATAGATAGATAGATAGATAGATAGATAGATAGATAGATAGATAGATAGATAGATAGATAGATTAATAAAAGATATTTAGATAAACAATAGATGGATAGGTAGACATAAATGATTAAATGGCATATAGACATATAC